>VCII01000173.1:1200000-1620000 GCA_006030095.1 Triplophysa siluroides
GAATGTTGTGTTTAATGTGTGTAGGTGTGCGAGTCTGTGTTTTATAGAGATGCTGTAGAAGGACAGAGTGCCGGCCGACCAGTCCAGAAACACTGCTCATGTGTCAAAGCGTGAAGGAGCGTTTACAGCAACACACAGTGATTCAGAAGAGCCGTAATTTCAGACTCCAGGACCTTTCATTACATCCAAACTTACATTGATTTTTAATATCCTTTCCTGCTGATTCCTTTATATGTCACTGCTACATCCTCCATCCAGCTCAATTTAACCTCCCAGTAACAGCGTCCAGTCAGACTCTCTCTACACAGAACCTGAGGATACCAATCAAATCTCTCTGGACGATCAGGAGATGCTTGTTTCCGCATTGATCGGGATTATTGGATGTCACTCTTCTGTTATTCTTTGACAGAATGCTTCGATTGTTTGCTGGGTTTTTGCATCCAGAGTGAGATCACAGGCGTCTGAAAACAAGACGAGACATTTCAGGACAGAACATTCAAACACTGATCAAATGTGTGTGCTGCATGCGTTTACATCTCTGTAGTCCAGTCATGTGCTCACCCCCACGATCCACACTATTTGGAAAGTAACACACAGGCAAATAATATTAAACATTTTAATGATCTTCTTCACACACTGTATATTTTATCCCCTAACCCAACCCCTAAACCTAAAGATCAAAGAAAACTTTTTGCATTTTTACATTTAAAAAAAATATTGTTCTGTACAGTTATAAGCTTTTGTGCCCATGAGGACCTCAATTTAGGTCCCCACAGTGACACGAGTCCCCATGTGTTGGTGTGTATTCAGGTTTAGGTCCCCACCGGGATATAAAAACATGTACACACCACACACAGATCTACACATCATGTGTCTAAGAAAGAAAACCCTTTACATCATGCAGAGGTCTCAAAATCACCAGACTCAAATTAAGGGATAGGCTAAAAATAACACTTGAGTTTAAAAAAGGAAAGAATTGGAAAATAATTTGTCGATTTGTCGTCAACTGTTTTTTTAGCCATTAGAACTAAACAACCGATAAACAACTTAAAACGTTCTTTTTTGTCTTTATAGCCGTCAAAACTCACTCAACATTGATCATGACGCTCTGTGGACCCCCATAGCATTAGCCTACAGTCACATTATAGAGATTGTCATCCGTCACTCTGACTGATTCTATCATTGTGGTTTAAGCAGCCTGTTTGCTTTAATTTCCCTAATAATTATACACACATACCGGTCCATTTATTTATGTAACATTCTCAGTCAAATAAAAATGACAGTTTATAGGTTGAGCAGTGAATATGTTACCTCATGAAGTACCACACTAAAGTACGTAAGCTAGTGTCTGAGGAGCGTCTTTCGGCTGTCAGCTGAGCGCGCCCCCGCACTCACCCTCAGCAGCGCGCACCAAGGCACACCCCCTTTAGTCAGGTGACGTAATGTTTTAAAAGACAAGCTCTATATTTAAAATATATTTAAAAGTTGTTGGATGACCTAAAACTAATTCGTTGACTCTAAAAGTAAATCACACATTTACAGACTATTTCAAGAAAGTGCATGACGAGCACGCGCTACTGCGCATGTCCGTTCCTAAAGCACTTCCGCTGGCGCCATTTTTAAATGTCAGCCCTGTCAAAACAAAACAAATCAAAACAAAACAAAACAACTGCGAATTGGCGACGAAAGGAAGAACGACGACGACAAAATGACTCGCGGCACTTTAGAGGTCTTGTTAAAACTATCATATATTTAAGGTATGTACGCAAATGTAAATCACCGACGAAGTGTTATCACTGAACACTTTAAATATGACAAACACACATACACACGCGCAAGGCGTCATTTGTGATTCTTGGTCCTTTAGTTTGGAATGTTTTCAAAGACAATGACATCACAAAGCGAGACAACGCACTGGGACTCAAGTACCAAGATTTTAGCTTGTGTGAGATTATTGTGTCGAGCGTTTTGTTTGAAGCGGCTGGTTTAGTTTTAAGAGCGTAAAAACATGGAGCATCGGATGCGTTTGGCTGATTTCGGTGTCTTTGATGAAGGGCATTTTGAAGGAGAGCACACCGATCTCACCATCAGAGTCCAGAACAGCCACTTTAAAGTCCACAAAACCATCATGTGTGCATGCAGTCCGTTTTTTAGGTAAGGACAGGCACTTGACACTTATGTATTCACGTTTAGCTCAACGTTTGTTGATTTCTTCTGCGCGTTTACTCTTATTTGTATTTCTATAAGTGAACTCTTCACAGTTTTGCGTTGTTGCAGAGCAACTTAACATGGAGATTGTAGGAAAAGAGTAAACATGTCGTTTAATGCGTAAACTGTGACGTACTTTACGAAAATGTATCAAACATGGTGTATGATTCAAGACTGAGAACTTTGACTTAGGTGTGCTTGAGACTAAAATAAATGTTTAGTTTATTTGTCTAAACTGAAAACAGTTTGCACTTACACATCTTAAAGTGCCATTGTTTTGTCTCCAAATGCACACACATAGTGTTTTTTTATGTAAGTCTTGTTGGTAAAAACTCTTAATCCTGGTCCAGGAAACTACCAGCACAGTAGAGATATCACATGATATTTGCCAATAACGAGGTTTAATTTCTCCTCACAGGGTCATATTCTCTGGCCGATGGGACGGCAATGCAGAAGAATTCTACGATGTCTCGGATGTATCTCCGCACATCATGTCCTGCATCGTTCAGTACGCTTACAAAGAATCCCTTCACATTTGCCAAGAAAACGTGGCGGAGCTTCTGGTTGCGGCCGATCGTTTTTTGATATTGAAGTTGGTAGATGCCTGTTGTGACTTTCTGGAGTCACAATTAGCCCCTGAAAACTGCATCGGCATCTTCACGTCGGTCGAGAGTTTCAACTCCTGCTCAAAGCTCTGCGGTAAAGCCAAGTTCTTCATCTTGAATCACTTCGAGGAGGTTCTGCGCGTCTCCGAAGAGTTCCTGGAGCTCTCGGCCGATCATCTCGTGGAGTTTATCGGGCGTGATGAGCTGAACGTCAAACAGGAGGAGATGGTTTTCGAAGCCGTCCTCCGCTGGGTCGATCGCGCACCTGAAGAGAGGAAAACTCACGCGGCCGTACTTCTTACGAAAGTAAGGCTTTGACATTTACACACAATTACCACGGTTGCGAGTGTCCTTCACTCATTGACTCTTGTGCTGCAGGTTCGAATGGGTTTGATGGCTTTAGACTACTTCACCAATAAAGTCAAGAACAACCGGATGCTGATGGAGAACCAGTCCTGCGCATCTGTTATCTTCACTGCCGCAAAGGTCTTGTTTGGCTTCAGGACTCGTGGAGCCTCCGACCTAGTCCTCATGAAAGAACTGACACGCCCACGTCTCCCCCCTGCCATCTTATTGGCCATCGGTGGGTGGAGTGACAATGGTCCCACCAGTAGGATTGAGTCATATAATGTAAGGGCACACCGCTGGGTGGACGTGACTCAGGTGGACGATGAAGCCAGAGCCTATCACGGCACAGTGGCCCTAGACGGCTTCGTCTACTATATCGGCGGCTTTGATAGTTTCAATTATTTCCGAAGCGTGAGGAAATTCAATCCCATTACGCAAACTTGGCATGAGGTGAGTATCGTTACACTTATGTGTAATACCTTAAAAAATTAACATACATACATAGACATAATGTGTTTGGTTGTAGGTGGCCCCCATGCATGAAGGACGAAGCTACGTCAGCGTTGCTCTTCTGGACGGACAGATTTATGCCATTGGTGGACATGATGGATTCAATCGCCTAAACACAGCTGAGCGATATGACCCACAGACAAACAAGTGGACTCGAATAGCCACCATGAACCAATTCAGGAGTGACGCTAGCGCCACCACGCTGCATGGCAAGGTAACAACATTCACAATGACTTGAATGATCTGGTAGTCAAACTCCTCTGGGTGGTTGCTATGACATTGTAAAGATGCTGTGGGTGGTAACAGAATAATCAAATTGTTGTTGATAACCAGTATGTCATGTTGTTGATGGGCATGCTGGGCTATAGTTGTGCTTGTGTGGCAGGTGTATATCTGTGGTGGTTTCTCCGGTACTGAATGTCTCTTCACGGCCGAGAGCTACGATCCTCAGATGAACCAATGGACTGTCATCGCGCCCATGATGAACCCCCGCAGCGGCGTCAGTGTCATTGCATACGGTGATCTAGTGTATGCTGTGAGTATCACGCAGATATCACTCGCATGTCGGTACCGTTGATAGACTTTATGAAGCAGGAAACTCAACATGAATGTCTGCAGGTGGGTGGATTTAACGGCGAGAACCGTCTGCAGAGTGTTGAGGCCTATAACCCTCGAACCGACCGCTGGCATGACGTGGAGCCAATGATCTATCAACGCAGTAACTGTGGCATCGAGGTGAGCGGTGTGGTTTGATCTCTGCTGCGGTGAGCTCAGATGTTCTCGCATCTAAACTGTGGCCTGAATCTCCAGGTGCTGGATGATCGCATGTTTGTTGTCGGAGGATTTAATGGATCAAGCACCTGCAGTACCGTGGAGTGTTATGACCACAAGACAAGCCTATGGTAACATGCACAAACACAGAATAGTGTCAAGTTAAAGAATGTGTATTAAGAGAGTGCATATGAACGGTTTCAATTTAACTGTTTATGTCAGGAATATATTAACAACAGGAATGCATGTGTTTTTCTGTGTGTACAGGAGTGAGATGATTGACATGTCCAAACAGCGCAGTGGTCTGAGCCTCTGTGTATTATCAGGATTTCCTGAAGTCATGAAGTACGCAGCCAATCAGGACTGAGCAACAAAAGCACATGAGTGGACGTGAATAAATGCATAAAAAAAGAACAGTGTTTACACGTTTCATGTACAGATAAGGATGCTGTGGTGGATAAAGAGCGTGGTTGTGGAGTCGAACCCTTCTGTTTAAATTTGACTGTAAAACATTATAAATGGTGTCAGAAACAGAGCCAAAGCAATGCATAATGATTATGTTTACTGAGTAAACGTCATTTTTAGGTAGTGAAAATGTGATGAGAATGTATTTTGGTTGTTGAGTTTTATGAGCATGAGCATTCTCTCAGCACGTCACGTTTCTGTGTTGTGGACGGAATGTTAATGAAATGTCCTTTATTATGTGTGTGTGAGGCTATACGCTAGGTATGTTTCATGAATATGAGGATGTGTTAAGTGTGAGTCGCAGTGTTGGGTGTAACTAGTTACTTAGTAATGAGTTACTGTAATATAATTACTTTTCCCTTGAAAAAGTAAAGTAAGGGATTACTCTTATTTTTTCTGTAATTTAATAAGTTACTTTTGAATTGACATCAAAATTCAAAGTCTACTTTAAAATCTGTGCTTTAATGTATAATTCTCACATTTGTATACTTTGGTCAGTTAATAATATTACTTAATGTAGTTTTATATTATTTATTTGAATAAATTTAGAGCCGTTTCATGTCCATCCTGGAATCACTTCACTGATCAAGGTTGATGTAGGATATAGAAAGTCATTAGTAATAAGTATCTAAATACTTTTTGGAGAGAGTCATTTGTACAGTAATCTAATGACACTATTGAATATGTCATTAATAACTAGTAATTCATTACTTTTTCAGAGTAACTTACCCAACACTGGTGAGGAGTAATAATTGAACTGTATTTTTGACATGATCTTATTTCCGTGCTGTTGAATTTGAATTGCTGATTGAAGTTTAACAAGCTTTTCTGTGTACATGCACGATCCCCAGCGTTGGGTCAAAAAGGGATGAACCCAGCCGTTGAAATGTATATTAACAGAAGTGCTTCATTGGGTCAAATATAAGAGATGATTTAACGCCTGGGGTTATTCCTTTTTGACCCTACAAATAAGGTTTAATCAAGCATTCAGTGTATATGTTAATGGTAAACATGAAAACAAAGATCTTCAGCCATGATGTGGATGATGATTTATTCATTTCTCATTGAATTAAATAGAACATTTAATGAAATGTTTGCCGTCTCTTTTACATTTCCATTTTTGATTCTCTGACAGTTATTCAACCTATTAAATGTCTGATACCGTAGATCAGTTCACTTAATAATTCAAAGTATTCTTCATTAAAATAAGCAGAACACAATACAGAACTTCAAAGCACAAGATGACTCGAACAATAAACTCTTTAACAAATATTACAGTTCATAAAAGTCCAAAAACACCCATGTGTCTGTGTATCCATGTCAAACAACCTGTAAAAACTGGAAAGCTCAAATAATATGAACAGAAACGCATGTGTACATATTTCAAAACATCAGAGAATCAAAACTTTCTGTGAGTTCATTTACGATTTACTTTCGAGTTTCACACGATTCTACTTTTATTGTACGTTTAGTTTAACGAGGAAAGCAAACGTTCAGACTTGAGTGACACGTGTGTGATAACAATACAACGTGAAGCTTCATTTTTGAAACCAATGGCACAAACATTTTCAAAGACTAGTCAAAGGCATCAACTTTTCCACCTAAACAGACATTTAATAAGTTCTGTGCACGCACAATACTCTGATATTTAACACCACACGAACACACAACATTTATCATGCACGACAACATCGGTGAGAACGTTACAGTGAACGATAGAAAGCTTCATGCCACACACGGGTACGGTAAAGATTTCCTTACGCTGAAGTAAAGGGACAGCTTCCAGGAGGGAGTTAACGATATTCACTTCAGACCTCTTGAACGTCATTCACTCGCAATGTAAATCGCTCGTGAATGCTGCTTACTGTTATTTTGTCACCTTAGCAGATTGTCACACACACACACACACACAGTACAGTACGGTAAGAAATGAAAGTCAACACCACGGGGTTTCTCTGAGATGCATTACTTCAGGTCTCCACTGTCACCCTGGATGGTCTTCTTTATACGCAGCAGCATGGTGGTCTGCCATTGATCCAGACGAGAGATTGAATCAAACTCCTTCACCTGGAGGAGAATTCAACATCATCAAAGCATTCAATATAAACATATTTGAACATAAGCGTCAGTAAGTACAGGTGCACTTCATCACAAGAACTAAAGAGCAACAAAGCGTGGCGATGTGCAGGGTTCCTGCTCTAAGCCAAATGTCGAATTCCCTGACTTTTCACTGACTCAAAGCTGAATTTACTTCAAACTCTTGAAATGTACATTTTCCTTAGTGAAGACCTGCATGTGACTTAAGTGATTGCCAGGTGACAAGCGGGAAGAGAATAAAATGCCGCTGATGATAACCATAACAATACGCTAAATGTAATGATAAAAAATACTTTAAAGGGGCAAACAAAAATCCCTGATATTCCGTGACTTCGACAAAAAAAAATACAATTCCATGACTTTCAATGTCTGGAATAGACCTTTTAAAATTCCATGATAATCCAGGAATTCCATGACCCGTGGGAACCCCGGATGTGTGTTTTGTGTTTTCATCATTTCCAACCTAAAACAACTAAAGCAGCGTTTCATTACTGAATGTTTACTGTAAGTGCTGAAACATTTTGAAAGCGCTTCATGCGTGTTGGGTTTCCATACAGTAGACGGACGATTGGAGATGTGGAAACTCACAGCCTCAGTGAACGCTTCGCTGTTCTGTTCCTCGTGCGCCTCCAGAAGTTTCTGTCGAGAGAGAAAAACCCATCAGAGAGCTCAACGGCGCGAGCCAAACGACCAGACGCGATCCTGTGAAGCGTTTACCTTCAGCAGCTTACATTCTCTGGAATCAGAGAACGCCGGAAACATTCCTTCATACTTCTCAACGGCAAGCTGAAAGACAACAACCATCAGACGTCACGCGTGTCCGCCGGTCCGGTTTCCTTCGGCTACATTTAACACGACCCGCTCACCTTAGCATTTAATTCATCCACGATGAAGTGACACAGAGCTGCCTTCCAGAAATACTCTTTAGCGTTGTATTTCAGCAGAGGATTGTCCATCGTGCTGCCAGCTACCTGAATCCAGAGAGAAAGAGAGATCGGACGTGTGTCGTACACGGACTGCACGAGGGATTCGTGTGTGAGATAAATACCTGCTCGAAGATCTCCACGGCTTTGGGATATTGCTCCAGCTGAGCGCTGTATGAGCCCACCTTCAGCAGACATTTATTAGCCGAGCTAAACACGAGCAACACTCGCTGTCAATGCACCATTACAAAAGAACACAAGGAGAAAACCGAGAGAGAAACGCAAACCTGTTCGACTCTTCGCCTTTATAATAGTCCGCCGCCTGCTCATAATGCGCGATGGCCTGAAACAACGACACAAAGATCACGTCAGCTCGACTGATGCGTAGCGTGTAAAACGTCTAACAGACAGACATTTAGCAGCAAACGGCACCTTTTCAATATCCACCAGCTCAGATTCATAGATCTCTGCTATGGTCATGTGATGCTTGGCAGCAATCGTGAACCTTCCCTGTCAATCAAACACACAAACGACAGATTTCATGTTACGTGACCAAACGGATACCGTTCCACGACATACAAAACAACACGAGAACAAACTGTCAAGGATCTTACCATGTCTGTGTAGATATCGATGGCCGCGTTTAAACAGTTGATGGCCTCTGCGTGATAAAAATATATAACACTCATCATTTCATCTCTGCTCATTCTTTTGATGGTCTTGGCTTTGACTAAATGCATCAATGAAATGGTACGGGGAGTTATTGCAGACGTGTCTCTCTCACCGTGAGGATCCGCTTTCTTGTACGCGTTCCCGGCATCGACGAAACTGGTGGCAGAGTCCAGCTTGTTTTGCATCTGCATGTGAAGTCTTGCGGCCTGACAGAACGCATTCCCTGCAGCTGCGACAACAAAAACATTCGCACACTCCATCATGTGTGTCGTCACATACAGTACACGTACGTTAAAACAGACGGAACATACTAACAGTTCCTACAGTTAGAATAACCCTAGAATGACTCATTTAACCAACTATAAACAGACATATATGTCATGTCCGTGAGTTAAAGATGACATATTGGTCAACGTTAACGACAGAAAATCTGATTGACGTTAATAACAAACATGTTATAATATCAATAAGACATCATAAAGGTGTAAATGTGATGTAGGGTCATTCATACCACTCCAGTTTTTAGCCATCTTGAACATGTTGGCGGCTCTTGCATACATTTCACACGCGTCTTCTACTTTGTGGTTACCCCTGGAAAACACGGTCACACATTCTTCATGACAGGTTTTGACGTCAGTTTTACTGTGATGAACATTCGAACGGTCACGTGACGGCGCAATGCCGACTCATTTAACCGGATGTCGCAATGGAAATATTTGACATTGAACAGTTATGCTGAGAAACATCGACACGGGTCCAAAAAACACTTTATGGATCCATTTAAAATGTGCACCACACATACAAAAGCATTTAGATTACAGGAAAATAAAAATGGCAACGCAATTCTCTGGGGCATTGGATGTCTTTGAATGTCAGATCGTGACCAGCATCGTTTCGATGACTCACCCGAACATCCCTCCGAGAAACGAACCCGACGATTTGACTTTTTTGTCCGCCTCTGCAATCAGCTGCATTGCCTCCTTCTCTTTGCCGGTGTTATCCATGATGCGATGTGTGATATATAAGGTGTGGATGTGCTGTTAGATCGGTGAAGGCCCGGGGTTTGTTGATATAGAGCCGCTCGCTAGCGCAGGATCATTAAGGATGCTCTCCTCCTCCTCCTCCTCCTGTCGGGTGATGCTGATGATGCTGCAAGTCGATGGGGAAACGGCGACACCCTCTGGTTAGAAGATGAACTGCGGCGCTCTCTTTTTATCATAGCACGAGGACATAGAAGAAAGGCATATGAAATTGTTCAGTAAATTAATAATTGTAGGATTAATATTACTACAAATATAAGTAAAAATATAAATGCAATTGTGAATAAACATATGCATTATTTAATCCATTTATTTCTGCAGATTCGGCGCTCACGTTTGGATATCATGTATTCAGCTTCACATTTCGAAATCTATGTCTTATGTAAATAATTATGTCTGCTTTGTTTTTTCTACAAAGAAGTAATAATACTATTTCGCAAGTAAAAGTTTACGCCGTTCATGGCATAGAACGTGCCCGGAAGTTGTGTCATTTTAGCGCCAAACTTGAATGGCGTGCTGACGTCACAGACTAAGGAAGTAAACAGTGACTGTAAGTACGTCAAACTAATTTGTTAAATTATCTTTATTTAATAACATAAATGGGCACCAGTTTGTGTTTTATTGTCATGTTTATGATTATGAAGTTTAGTCAAGTTGTTGTGTAGTAAGTGACGCATATAAACAGCATTTATTTAGCACAACACTGAGGCGATTATTTGCATTTAACTTTACGTCATTATTGTAGCACAGATGTCAATAGCGGTGTCTGCACGTTAACATGACTAAGATAACATAAATTCACTTTCTATATATTACAAGATAAAAAGTTCATTTTAGCTGTATAGACTCCTGCCGGGAAATCTATGGTTTCCACTACAAATACCAATGTGATCCATTTATTACTAAAACCAGTACAAAATTCCACTGTGTAGTGTGTTTTGAGTCTTATTTAATAATGACGGTGTTCTGATGGTTCCCATCTGTCAGATAACATCACACCAACACTCTGTTCTCAACAGACCCACAGCCGTCATTGTAGTTTTCGTTACAACCGATACACTTCCCATTAAATCCGGTCGAATTTCTGTGATGTTTTCTGTTGTAATAATAGACTATGTATCTATGATAAAGCACTTCTATATAGTTCTTTTATTCAGTGTTTTGCTCATCTTGATCAATATGAGGAGGTTGATTATGTTTGTTTTAATGAACACAGATATTACTACAAGAGTCATTATAGATTAATCAGGATGAGCAGCCCGGCCTCTGCTGGGGGGTCGTGGAGAGGAAGAGGAGGAGACGGCTCGGGTGCAAGAGGAGGAGGGTGGAGAGGAGGAGACGGAGGAGGAGACAGGTCAGGTGCTAGAGGAGGAGGAGGAGACGGCTCGGGTGCAAGAGGAGGAGGGTGGAGAGGAGGAGGAGGAGGAGGAGGAGACGGAGGGTGGAGAGGAGGAGGAGAGGAGACGGCTCAGGTGCAAGAGGAGGAGGGTGGAGAGGAGGAGGAGGAGGAGGAGGAGACAGGTCAGGTGCTAGAGGAGGAGGAGGAGACGGCTTGGGTGCAAGAGGAGGAGGGTGGAGAGGAGGAGGAGGAGACAGGTCAGGTGCTAGAGGAGGAGGAGGAGACGGCTCAGGTGCTAGAGGAGGAGGGTGGAGAGGAGGAGGAGGAGACAGGTCAGGTGCTAGAGAGGAGGAGACGGCTCAGGTGCTAGAGGAGGAGGGTGGAGAGGAGGAGGAGGAGGATATAATGCTGGTCAGTACAGAGGCGGGAGAGGTCGGCCCTGGAACAGAGGAGGAAGAGGAAACTATTACACCCACAATAAACAACCCAGTGAGTTCTGTCAGATGTACAGTATAAGCAGTTGATGTTGTTGTTGATTGATTACTGACTTTTGTGTGTTTGTGTAGGGTCAGGAATAACTCCAGCAGTCAGTCAAGCACGCAACATCCAGTCAACTCTTGATATCACGTGTCCATATAAAGGCTGGAGACTTTATTTCTCTGAAGGTTTTGTGTTTTCTTCTTTCACTTGTGAACATTCCGTCAAGCCATATTGTTTACGGTGCACTCACTGTATTAAAGCGTTACACGATATTGATTGTACTCCTCTCGCAGGTTTTGTTGAGAGTTCACCGTATGTCGAGAAGATCAAGATATTTGAGCAGTACTTCACATCACAAATTAATCTTTATGATAAGGTGAGGGAAATGATGTTTGACTGTATGATTATTTTTTTTTTTTTATATGCATAACGAATAATGAATGAAATGATATGTTTGTGATTCTGGTCAGTTCTGGCCTTTCGTGGTGAATTTTTCTGCACACTGCAGCCGTGTAATCACAGTTTTGCCATTCTATCAGGATGAAATTGAAAGGAAAGGAAGCATTCTGGTGGATTATAAAGACCTTCTCTCAAACAAGCAGATATCACAGACTTCACCCGACCTCGCCAAAGAGCTGAAAGAAATGCCTGAGAAGATCTTGGACTGCTTGGGTTTAGCAATTCATCAGGTCCGTGTGTATATTTAAAATGTGTCCTTAGAGCACTTCTCATGAAACACATTCAGTTCTAAATTTGCTTTCAGCTGTAGATCAGAATCAGGAATCTCTTTTGTCTGCAGGTGTTGACTGTTGATCTTGAGAGACACGCGGCTGAACTTCAGGGACAGGAGGAGCTTCCCGCCGGTCTGAGACCCATAATCAACACCCCTCATATCAGCGCCAGGTCAAAGCGCTCCTCCGTCTTTACTCCAGCAGTGTTACATACACGTGTGTCTTAATAATCCTCTTGTGTTCTCTTTGTTTTAGGCTTTATAACTTTGAGCCTCTGACTCCTTTAAAAAGTCTGAGAGCGAATTTATACGGCAAGTTCGTTGCGATCAGAGGTACGGTGGTACGAGTGAGTAACATCAAGCCTCTGTGCAGTAAGTTGGCCTTCACCTGTAACTCCTGTGGAGACACACAGAGCGTGACGCTGCCGGATGGAAAATACTCCACACCCACTAAAGTACACTTCACTAACATTACTCGTCTGATACTCAGTGTTTGTTGACTTTAGTTTGATATCAAACATTCTAGCCACGTGCAAGTATGCAAATTACAGAAGAATTAAAGTGTGTGTACATAAAAAAAAAAGAATAATTACGAGAATATAAGTGTTTGCCGTATGTATTGAAATCTGACATGGGTTTTCTTGCTGTTGCAGTGTTTACAGGTAGAATGTCGTGGACGGTTGTTCACACCAAACAGAAGTTCACCCTTGACCCTCACTGTCGACTGGCAAACAATCAAGTATGAAGTGTAGAACCGAGTCACATTTTTGTGCCTCAACATATAATTCTGTGCTTTCATGAGGATAGTTTTCTATCACACCGTATATGACATGTTATAGACCACTTTGAAAACAATGGTCCATAGGAACCGTTTCAGTTCTTAATCCTAAAATAAAAATCATGTCATCATTTACTCTCCTCCGTGTTGTTCCAAATCTGTATACATTTTTGGGTGAAGTATCCCTTCAACACTACACAAATGTTTAATCAAAATACAACCCACAGAACATGTATAACTGAATGAAAATGTTTAACGAATATCTTTTAGGATTATATACATACGATTTAAAATAAAAATAAAAAGCGAAATCAGAAGTGCCTCTGGACCGGTGTTTATGTCTGGTGCAGTGGTCTATACGTCTGACAACATCTGCTCTGTGTGTCCTGCTGATTTGTGCTCAGAGTTCAGGAGCTGATCTCAGACGACCAGCGTGAGTCCGGTCGGATCCCGCGCACCGTTGAATGTGAACTCACGCAGGATCTGGTGGACAGCTGTGTGCCCGGAGACATGGTGACCATCACGGGTGTTATTAAAGTGTCCAGCGATGACGGTACGAGGTCATTTATGCCAGGATAACAAAAAGAACTTTCTCTTGAGCACCTCTCAGCTCATTTTGAAGTGAAGACGTTCGTGTGAGAGTCGTGATTGGTGTGTGTCTCTTCAGGAAGTGGGCGACACAAGAAGGACAAGTGCATGTTCCTGCTGTACATTCAGGCAAATTCAGTGAGCAACTCAAAGGGACAGAAGAGCAAAGCGTCCTCTGAGACGGAAGGTCAGGGGCCTTCTGTGGAGTTCTCCATTAAAGATCTCTACGCCATCCAGGAGATTCAAGCTCAGGACGACCTCTTCAAACTCATAGTGAAGTGAGGAACGCTTCCTGTGCTTCATCATATGTCACGTGACATTACTGTGCGTGTGTAACACTCTGTCATATCAATTGCAGCTCGCTTTGTCCTGCTATTTACGGCCATGTGGTGAGTGTCCATGTATTGTGTTTTTTTTATTTGACCTCCGTCACAATATTTTGACATGTCTTCATATTTTACATCTGTGTCAGCTTGTTAAAGCAGGATTAGCTCTGGCTCTGTTCGGCGGATGTCAGAAGTATGTTGACGATAAGAATCGGATCCCGATACGAGGAGACCCTCATATGCTTATCGTGGGTGACCCTGGACTGGGTAAAAGTCAGATGTTACAGGTGAATGAGTGTATTCATCTCTGAAATCTACCGCTCGGATGTTTGCAGATGATATTAAAGCGCGCTGTGTGTGTATTTGTGGGTTCAGGCCGTGTGTAACGTGGCTCCGCGGGGCGTTTATGTTTGCGGGAACACAACCACCACCTCAGGACTGACTGTGTCTCTGTCCCGGGACAGCGGATCTGGAGATTACGCTCTAGAGGCCGGAGCTCTGGTGTTGGGAGATCAAGGTATTTCATCTACACATCATCATTTACATTTAGTCAGTTAGCAGACGCTTTTATCCAAAGCGACTTACAAAGAGTTTAGGAGCAATAAGCGATGTGTCATACAGGAGCCATAATACATTAAGTGCCAATACAAAGTTACTGGTTTCAACAAAAGCCAGAACACTACCTGTTGACAGAAAGTTTATTTTTTTGTCTTTCATCATCATCTCTGAGCTAGTCTCAGACCCACGGACCGTTGGCTAAACATCTGGGCCGTAATCCTCTAAGAAAGCTCTTAATTTAGCTTCAAAACCTCTATGTAGGAGTCTTAGCTTAAAAGCGATTCAGGACCAATCTGAGACCATCTTTGAGCAATGAAAATACAAAAACTTGTTTCTTGGTGAGGAGGCGGGGCTGACCCTGTTGCTATGTATGACACAGTCTTTTAAAGACTGTGATTGGTTGGTTGGCCTAGAAGAAAAAAATAGCGCTTTTAAGTATAGGTTGTTAGTTTGAAATTGCACATGACTTTTTATGTTTACCGTACTCACGCACGCACACACACGTATTATACATGTATTCTTTATTTTTTCCAGGCTGTTAATGTCAACATATTTGATAGAAAATGAACAGTGACACAATAAGTTTCTGTTATTGTTTGTGTGATCAGATTGTGACAGTTGTGACAGAACCAAATCATCTCTTCTGCGTAGCTGCATTTCTCCAGTCGCCAAATATGTTAATGTAGTGATTTCTTCTATTTCTACCGCTATGGCATTTCTGCGCTGTCATGGACATGTTCTTGTGTCTCTAATAGGATCGGTCACATACATGAACCCTGCGCGATCTTATGTGTTGTGTCTTTTCAACTGACTATAATTCAATTTAATTTATTTTATAGCGCTTTTACAATTTCCATGGCGTCAAAGCAGCTGTGAAAGAAAACCAAAACCAAGAAAAACTAAAGTTGAACACAGAAAAACAATTAAAAAAATCTTGATAAACATTAAAAGTAATATGGAAATTGTCATGCATTGCAACACAATTCTTCTCACTTTTTGTGTGTCGTACATTTTCTCTGCTGCGAAAGAAACTCTTAAGCATTTTAAAAGTCCTCCTCGCAACTAGTAACAATTTTGGACCTTAAGATCTCTTTTAAGGGTTATGATGCTTTATGAATTAATATTTTCTTTACTAGGCTGTTTTCTGTCATTTTAAGTGGAAACGCCCACATTTTGTCACTAGGAGCCACTCTTTGAGCTAAGATTTTTCATGAATATGGGCCCTGATTGTATACGGCACACTTTTCTGCAAACACTTCAGCACGTTCAAAGAATTTCACAGGATTTCTGGGAGACGTGCGAGTCGCGTTCTTTAACGGTCCGCTTGGAAACAACACGAAGCTGTGTTATCTAAGAAACTATCTGTTTTGTCTACAACGGTTGCAACAAGAATTCATCACGATCGCCTAAACGCTTAATTCTTAAAAGTATGCGGGGTTCACAGCATAAACGTATATTCATTTTGTTGCTGTTAACTTTTGATGCGTTGGTGAATGTTACTGCGTTGACATTTCCACGCCTCTAAACATGGCACGGCACCAAATAAAACGTTATTGGTTGCTCTACCTGTCAGTCATATGGCCCGCCCTTGGCCAAGGAAAGCAGGTCTGGTCACGCGAGACTATATCTGAACAAACACTGTCACTATACATTTAAAAGAAAAGGGAAAACGTTCATCAAATGAAAGTGTAAGGATGTATTTAAGGGGATTGAGTTGTTGATGTGTTTGTGACAGGAATGTGCTGTATCGATGAGTTTGATAAGATGGGCAGTCAGCATCAGGCGCTGCTGGAGGCCATGGAGCAGCAGAGCATCAGTTTGGCTAAAGCCGGGATCGTCTGCACACTTCCAGCTCGAACTTCCATCATCGCAGCAGCCAATCCTGCGGGAGGACATTATAATAAAGGCAAGACTGTCTCCGAGAACCTCAAGTGAGTTGATGTCTACAAGAAATCACACTAGAAATACAAATCATGACATTTTGTATAGATCTGTGTTGTCCGTTAAAAGCACAGTTCTTACACTAAATAAAGCAGTTCTTTGTTATATTATCTGTGGGCTGATTATGACTGAAGATGCACCATTCATCTCATTTTCTCCCTGTACGGCTGTAGAATGGGCAGTGCACTGCTGTCCAGGTTTGATCTGGTCTTTATCTTGCTGGACACTCCAAATGAAGACCACGATCACCTGCTGTCAGAACACGTGATGGCCATGCGTGCAGGCAAGACGGGAGCGATTAGCAGCGCTGCGGTCACACGCTGCGGCACGCAGGAGTCCAACATCTCCATACTGGAGGTCTCGACGGAGAAACCCCTCGCTGACAGACTCAAAGTAACACACATGTGTGATTCATGGTTTTATTCAAAATAAACGTTCAGCGCTGTACTGAATTTCACAGCACTGTTTTTATTCTCAGTTGCTTCCTGGCGAGAATCTTGATCTCATACCGCACCAGCTTCTGCGGAAGTATGTGGGTTACGCCCGACATTACGTTCGCCCAACGCTCTCCGCTGAGGCCGCGCAAGTTCTGCAGGACTTTTATCTGGAGCTGCGCAAACAGAACCAGACAGCGGACAGCACGCCCATCACCACCCGTCAGCTGGAGTCTCTCATCCGTCTGACAGAGGTCTGACGCCTAGCGTGTTTTATTCATTCAGTTTTCTTTCAGAACTTAACGCCATTGTATAAATCTGCTGTCCTGTCTGCAGGCGAGAGCTCGCGTTGAGCTGAGAGAGAAAGCAACACAAAGTGATGCAGAAGATGTGGTGGAGATCATGAAACACAGGTGTCTCCTAAAACCTGCACTTGATCTTCACGTGTTTAGTTCAAATCTTTTGCTTGACCTTAAGTTTTTGAATGCTGAACCTCTTTCCTCTGCGCTCAGCTTAATCGACACGTATTCAGATGAGTTTGGCCGTCTGGATTTCGACCGTTCTCAGCTCGGCTCTGGAATGAGTAACCGCTCCAAAGCCAAGAAATTTATCACGGCGTTAAACAAGCTTGCTGAGCGCCAACAAAAAACCATGTTTGAGATCCAGGAGCTACGACAACTCGCCAAAGATCTACAAATACAGGTGAAGACATTCTTTCACTCTATAGATACAGCTGAACACACACTACATTATCACAGGTGTAATATTCACACGTTTGTTTCGTTGCTTTGCTCAGGTTGTGGATTTTGAGGGTTTCGTAAGTGCTCTCAATGAACAGGGATACCTTCTGAAGAAAGCTCACAGGACCTATCAGCTTCAGACTGTATGATATTTATAGTGTCTCAAGCCCAGTTCACTGTTGTGTGTTATGTTTGAAAAATATATATGTATGTGTTAATGTTAACGAACATTGCTTCAATATTGTACTTTTAAGCCGTACATTTTTATGCACATAAATATAGACAAATCTCACAGTTGTAGTGGATAAAATGAATTAAACTGAACAGTGACTGTCTCAATAATAAAACGGAATGCTTCAATTGTTATGCATTGTGGTATTTAATGTATTTATTTCTGATATTAACTAAATTGCATTATTTATAATAATAATAATAGTATCAATAATATTATCACTATAAAGACATAATTAAATAAATAAATTATAATTTTACAGTAGAGACTATAACTAGTTGAGAGGTTCTAGAGTGTTGATTAATAGTTCCGAATGTATTATAAATATATTGAAAAAATATATAACTTCATATCATTTTGTAAATTAAACGGATATCTTGTTAAATTCTGTATACTATGGTAGGCTATATGATTTATTGCACTTATGCTTTTTGTTGTCCTTATGTTGTTCCAATTTCTTCCATTGTTTATCTCATCTGTAAATCGTTTCGGATAAAAGCGTCAAAAAGTAGGAATAGGGAGGAAAACTAAAAGAAGCACTAAAGAGGAAAAAAATATTCTAACGGTTAAAGGTTTGGACATACTAACATGAATAAAACTCTAAAAATAATAAATAAACACCCAGCAGGATTATGTGAGCGCTGTGGATTTGAAGAGTCGGTAGAACATGTTATTTGCGAGAAATAATGAAGAATGATCTAAGAAAGAGGGAAGTGAACGAACTATGTACACTTATGGAATAGAGAGTTTATTTCTTGATCTTGAAAGAAGAGAGTTGATAAAGATAATTTAGAAGATTTAAATGTAAAAATTTGTGTTGGCGCTCCAACACAGTAGGTGGCGATAATGCGCCTTTACGTTGGTGCTGCCCGCCATAAATAAGGAGAATGTACGGCAGGGCAAGACACATGTGGGTCGTTTGTGTTTCTGTGATATATTGAGAAAATGAAGTTGTTGGCGGCAAACATGCTCGGATCGACCCGTTCCAGACATCAGATATCTGTGTGTATTAGGATTCATTGAGTTCAAACAGCTGACATGTTTCGGGCAGCTTGTCAAAACAGATTGCTGGCTTGTGCTAAAGGGCACGCGCACAGATTGAGTGTCAACCCCGCTGTCAGGTGTCGCTTTACTAAAATATCTCCAAACGTACAGCTGGAAAACACCAGCTGTCTGAAGACTGGGATCATTCACACCTGTACACCCGCTGGATTCACTTCATCGTCAGATGGGAACCTTCACAGAGGAAGGAATCGGAGCTCTGAACTTCTGACATCTCTTATATGTCGATCGAAACTACACGATCATCACTACAGTCTTCACGTGCAGCTGAACTCTCGAGGTCTGACTTCTGGCTTCAGTCCACGTGCTTCAAATGGATTCTGTACGAAAGCATCGCGAAAGGAAGCTTCACAGCAGGATCGAAGGGAAACAGATGAAGACGAAAGAGTTTCGTCATCTTCACCTCCAAATGATGAGCGACGTTTCCAGTTTAAAGAGCTGGTGAGAAAACATTCAGGTTAAAGTATACGTGCTTATATCTGTCTGTTTCTGATTGATTGTGTTCCATTAGACATGAAATATGATCATGTTGAAGGTGTTGTGTAAAGGATACAATAGCTATAATGAAATGGACTTTAACATGACATCATAAACAAGAGAAAGAAAAAATCACTTGCGGTCCAGAACGTGATGCATGAAGGGATACACTTGACTTTACAGTGTACACTTGACTTTACAGTGTACACTTGACTTTACAGTGTACACTTGACTTTATATTGTGGGTTTAGTGCGCGTTAAGGGCACTGCACTTTATTGGACAGACTTGCGCTCTTACTTCCTGTCACATGCACGCGCTCTCAAGCGGCCCAGACCGCAAGTGGGGTATTTGGACGCAGTCTCTGTTCTGTTCATTTTTATTTTATTCCCAGTAAATGAAAGCGTTTACAGTCAAATGCTTTGCTTTTGCTTTTTAAAACAACCATTGTTTTATTATTGCATCAATGCATTTCATTTACATGTATAAATACAGTTGACATATAAGCTGCATTGTAACAGTGCTAAATTGTGAAAATAAGTTTGAATTGAATGAAATATGCTCATGTGTTTGTGTCATTTATTGACAGTATGAAAATCCGTGGACGATCCCTAACTATCTGTGCGTGGCCCGGATTCTGTTGTCTCCGGTTCTGGGATATTTAATCGTGGAGCAGTATTTTCAGGTGTCTCTGGGACTGTTTGTTCTGGCTGGAGCGACGGACTTGGTGAGACACAAAAACCTGATGTAGATCTGTGGCAACATAGAAATAAAGCAACAAAGAAAACGGTTTACTTGACATTTGCTGGTTGATAAAATGTTTGTTGTCTTCAAAGTGTCCATGTTTTTAATCTCAGATGGACGGTTACATCGCACGTAACTGGCCCAATCAGAAATCAGCTCTTGGCAGTGCATTGGATCCATTGGCTGATAAGATTCTCATCAGTGTGCTGTATGTTAGTCTGACATATGCACATCTCATACCAGGTGAAGCACTTCTTACCAGACGTTCAACAGTCTCTCGTGATGCGTTTGACTGGCCTCGTTCACAAAAACATTCTTCTTAACTGACATTCTTTTTTCTTGAATACATTTTTTTTTCTTAAATTTTAATATAAAAGAAAACTTCTTAAGAGAGTTCTTAAAATTGACTCGAGATTGATTTTAGGAAGAAAATGAAGAAGAATCCAAATTCTCGAAACAAAAGCTGTCGTATATATCATGTTAAAATGAAGACAGCCTCGCAGTTGTCTTGAATCTCAAAAGGTAAAATGTCTTTCATCATTTTGACGTTTTGCGATGAGGAATATTTATTTTGACATAATAATGATAAGGTCTAGCTGCATTACTTTAGCTTTCATTATTAAAAACGGAGAGCTTTTCATATTATTCTGGGACAAAGTGACTGAAGAAATGGAGGGTCACAAGTAGTACATCGTAATAAACCTAAAAAACATTATAATAAGTATATATTGTTTAACACTTTTAACATTTTAGCTAACATACGATCGTAAATGCCGTTTAACACATCACATGCTTATATATATAGGCTATATAAGAATGCGATGTGCTTGTTACACTCATAAAGTTTATTGTATAGATTAACATATTATTTTATTCTTACGATAAAAATGAAGATGTTCTTAAAGGAACAGTTCATACAAAAATTAAAAATGTGTCCTCATTTACTCACCCTCAGGTTGTTTCAAACCTGTGTACATTTCTTTGTTCTGATGAACACAGAGAAAGATATTTGGAAGAATGTTCGTAATTTTCAGTTCTGGGAAAAATGTAGGAAAAAAGATTGTATTTTTTTGTTTTGTTGAACACAAAGTGAGATATTTTGAAGAATTTAGGAAACAAAGTGTTCTCGGGGCATTTGACTAACATTTAATTCTTCCTACTACGGCAGTCAATGATGTCACTGAACTGAAAATGACTAACATTCTTCCAAATATCTTTCAGAAATGAAATCACACGAGGGTGAGTAAATGATGACAGAATTTTCATTTTTGGGTGAACTATCCCTTTAAGAAATATTTGAGAATTCACTTGCGAGCATTCTTACGAACTTCCTATAATTGATCTCAAGAACAGTCTTATATTTTGTCTTATGAACAGTTTTGTGAATCGGGCCCCTGATGTTTGTGATACTGTGTGTTCTTTAGATAGTTTGAGCCGGTACATCATCATCATCACTGAGCTCTTCAGTTGTTATCTGTCTCTAAACATGTCATCTTGTCTCTTTTAAAGTTCCTCTGACAGCGCTGGTGATATGTCGAGATGTGGCGCTGATCGCTGCTGTTTTCTATGTCAGATATAAAACCGTTCCTGCACCAGTAAGTGTGTTATCAGTGTCATGAGTTATCAGTGGTTTGTCTTCGTGAAAGAATCATGTTTTCTTGTCATTTGTCTTCAGGTCACACTCAGTAAATTCTTCAATCCCTGCTACACAACGGCTCGCTTAAGACCAACGCTCATCAGCAAGGTCAGACGTTTATCTTTGTCCTCACCTCAGAAACTCTGATGTAATCCATGTTTGTGCACGGGTCACGTCATAAATCAACAATACTTTCATTTCTGTCATTCATAATGTTTACTGATGTTGTTTTAAGAATCGGTGTCATTTAAAAAAAATGAAAGTTTTTTTTTTCTTTGGAGATTAAAGCGCTGTTGTTTATTGTCACAAGTGAAGGTGAAATGTTGCCTCAAAAATAAATGTAAATAAATTTAGAGCACTAAAATTATAATAATAAACGAAAACGAAAAAAGAAATTAATATTATATAGCAATGTAAAAAATAAACAAATATATTATAAAAAGCATATACCAAAATTGCTAAAACTAAAATTAACATAAAACTAAAGATCTAAAAATAAAAGCTAATTTAAGACATTAATAAGACTAAAATCAAAACTATAATAACTGGCTTGTTGTTTATTTCTAATGAATTATATTCACGTGTCATGTGTTCGTGTGTGTATTTTTTCAGATCAATACGGCGGTCCAGTTATCTCTGGTGGCGGCGTCTCTGTCGGCTCCTGTGTTTCACTTCACTGACAGTGTTTTACTGCACTCGCTGTGGTAAGAGTCTCACTTCAGCACTAATCTAAACTGATGTCCACACAATCAAACATGTCTTACGCCTGTTCACAGGTACATTACGGCACTGACCACCACAGCGTCTGCATACAGCTACTATCATTACGGTAAAAAGACTGTTGAGGTGCTGAACAACACCAAATAATTCAACTGATCATCTGTGGAGAATCCCTCTCTCTTCAAACTCTGCAGCGTTTTGTAGCCAACATCTGTATAATCTGTATAAAGACAGAAATGATTTTAATGACTGTATTTAAATCACCTAATGTCACTTGTCATCAGTATATGACTCTCCGCTTAATAAGAAGTGTTTTTGTTAAATCACTTTTAATCAACTTTTTATTGATTTTTAATCAAATCAATAAAGATCAAATGCAATGTTTGTACAGGTACATGTTTCAAGGTAAACGGTTGACTGTAGAAACTTGAGCCATCACACTACACTTTCTGTTCAATTGACTTCTGTTCATGCACAAAGAAATTCGTTTAATATAGAGCTTATATAAAGACGTTTCATCAGACCCCCAGCTAACTTCCGGTTTGTGTTTGGCTAGAATCTGATATAACTTTTTATTTAATTATGTTCATATACATTTATTGTATAATAACTGTATTACATGTTGAATTTTCTTGTATGTTCATTTGATTAAATAAACGATTTGTTGAATGTATCCTGTAGTTCGGTCGCATTTAAAGAAACCGTGCAGCACACTGACATCTAGCGGGTGAGCTCGGTATCGCAGTCTACAGTCATAGTTTAGTCAAGTAACGGTTCTTCTCGGTTTCTTATGATTGTTATCAGAAATAATCTACAGGCGTATTGTTTGTGAATGTGCACCGGAAGTTCAGTTAGGGGTCACAAAAGAGCGCATGCGCAGTAACGTTTGCTTATGATGTTTAGATGAAACCGTCTTTGGCAAAGGACTATCGAGGGTGGGAACTGAACTTTATTTCTATTTTAATTAATGGTCTGTTTCAAATGGTCTTATATCTATTATAGCATATTTTATAGTATTATTATTATGCCGAGTGACATGATGCATTTTTAATAATTGAAAAAGGCAGCTCCCCATAAAGAGGACCTGCGGTCAGTCCTCAACAGGTGAGTGGACAGAGTCAAGAAGCCACAGAACCGTGATCATCTCAGAGCACTTAAACTCGCCATCAGTCCAGAAGCTAATATCAAGCGCCAGAAGGCTTCAACACAGTAATTATTAACTCTTTATGTTTTTGCCAATACACACCTTTGCAATGTAAAATATGCTAGCGTAAGATATCCAGTAGAAATGTGGGAAAATAATCTACAAATACAGAAGCGGCTCACTTCAAAACACAAAGTTGATGTCACTGCCAATACTTTTGGCCACGACTTGTACATTTTGTTTCAAAAATCATGTTTTTTTTATTGTGCATCTCAATTAATATCAAACTGCAGTTGGTTTGTTTTGATTTAAGGCCATAATAACAAAAAAATACAGCAAGCTTACACGATAAAACATGATTTTTGTTATGTCATTTTGCAACCAAACTCTTCATCTATACATGTAAAATACGACATACTTTAACACATGTTTAGCCTTATATGCGATCCGAATAGGGTCTTATTTCTCTTTGAAATGCAGGGCCTTATGTCTGGTTGATATATTGGCTCTATATCTGATTGCACGTCTGACAGGTTTGTCCTCTTCTGGCTCAGTCCTGTGTTTCTCCTTTGCGCACATACGTGTTCACGCTCTCACGGGTCGTAAAAGGCGGGGTTAGGGATGGAGATGAGTCTGGTCAGATGTGGGTTCTCCGCCGGTTGTTTTCGGTACAGCTTGATCACACAGAAGGTTTGTGTGATCACAGTCAGAGCGAGGATGACGCACATCACCAGGAGAACGTACACGTGCAGCTCCGTGTCCGTGTCCATCACAACAGACGTGCATCTGGGCGCTGATGCCATTCTTCCCTGAAGCGCGCGCACACAGACGCGATACACCTGCTCGGCCGTCAGCTCGGACACACACACCTGACGGGCTGCAGAACTCAATCTCAGCTTCTTCTGAGTTAAACCTCCACGGCTGAAAACAAGCTCGTACTCCAGCGCAGGTGAACAGTGAGCACACCACTCCACTCGTGCCACGCTGCGTGTTAAAGCTCGAACGGCCACCGACAGAGGACTCTCGAGAGCGTCTGATGACGTCACGCGACGTGGACACCTGCAGGTCACCTGGAGGTCAGCACAGGGGTCAGAGGTGCAGTTGATGGATGCTGTTGTGTCCGTGTGTGGTGTGGATGCTGTCGGAGGAGATGAATGTCGTGTGTCGGGTGCTGGTGTGTTTGTTCTGACGACAGCTGATGTGGTTGAGCTCTCTGTGGTGGAGACGTTAAATGTGTTTGTTGTCCAGGGGATGATGGTGTTGTGTTCTGTGGTGGAGTTATAGACATCTTTACCTGGGAAAATGGGAAAAACGCAATTCATTTTCTTCGTCATGATTCAAGTTTTCAAGGATCCTCGTTCGGTTATGATGGAGTTTTATAAAGACAAATGAACGAAGCAGCAGCCGATTACAGTAATGAACTTCGTAGAAAAAATATGCCATGCTTTTTATAGACGGTTTCATCGGAAGCTCGACCCCCAGTTAACATCCGGTTTGTTTTTGCCTAGCGTCAATTCAAACTTTTTCTGTTTTATTTAATTCATGTTTATATTCATTTTTAACAATTTGTTGGATGGGTCCTGCAGTTTAAAAGAAACTGATTTAAAGAGACCGCATCGCACACTGACATCTACCGGTTGAGCTTGGTATCGCAGTCTACGTTCAAAAATATTGAAGAGACAGTTTAGTCAAGTAACTTCTTCTCTGTTTCTTTTGATTGTTATCAGAAATAATCTACAGACGCTCAGTTGTTTGTGAATGTGCACCGGAAGTTCTGCTGGGGTCACAAGAGTGCACATGCGCAGTAACGTTTGCTTACGTTGTTAAGATGAAACCGTCTATACGTTTTCTTTTCTTTATATTTTAACATTATATTTATTTAAATAGAGAGTACAAAGAGTAGAAGTATAAAGACTAGAACTGAAAAGAATTAAAGCAGAAACTGAAGTGTAAAAGTGTGTTTTCATACCACATTTAGTGTACGGCACGACTCCGATCTGAATGAGACAGGGTAATGTTGTTGTGTTGGTGTCACTGATGTTGAATGATGTGAGATCTGATGATGCTGTACCACAGAAACTCCAGAGAAACATCAGAAAACACTGTGACATCATCATCACTGACATTATTCACCTTCACCTGTTCATCAAAACACATGATTTCACATATATGAATCTGTCAATACTGAATCTTTAAGACATATCGTTACAGTGATGTCATAATGTATTTAGTCATCTTAATGTATTTTATTTATTACTAGAAACATACTCTGTGCAAAAACAAGTTACTCAAAGTTTTGTCCAGTGTTAGTTTATTGTCAAACAAACGCATTAACAGTCATTCCTTTGCTTTTATTCTCGTGTCTCTCTCATGTAACGTCTGTTTCATTCATACTCATTTTCATGTAGTCTCCTATAGATGGTTCCATGGCCCGTCCAGTCAGTGTTGGGTTATAATTGAAAAAAGAGGGTCATTTATATAGATCTATTTTATATGAATTGTGTTCAATTAAATTGAAACTACTCTGCAGTAATTGATTCATCGCAGAGATTTGTGCCACATAACGTTTGTTTTTGTCGTTGCCGCTAAAGCCGTCTATACACAACACACACAAACAATGTTGTAAATGTAAACTGGCTGAATGTGAATTTAAAAACTCAAATTCTGACAATTCAGATAATAAATAACTTTTAATTCCCCGCGTTTTTTTAAAGTATTCACGATAACAACAATACTCAACACATTCATTACGTAACCCAGTCTCAAGGCAGTTCTTAACATTGGCACGGAATTTGGAATCTATTGATTGGTGTTCATGCACACAAATTTCCCCCTTTTTTCATTCAGTCAGCAGGACTTTTAATACACGTGCTTATGTACATTCATATATTTATAACCTGATATCAAAATAAGTGGTGAGTTTCACGAGGTGGTAAAGCACTGATAAATGGCTTCCCTAACCCCGCCCCTCAAGCTCACGTCACAGGGGAGAAGTGTAGGCATCACAAGAGATCATAGGAAATAGGAATTCACACGAATGAGCCACCTTGTAAAATAGGTATGAGTTCCCACCAGATTGCGTTGATATATATTTATACATTTGAGAGATACTGCGTATTACAACATTTAAGACTGAAAGTCGTGCTGGATGACACGCAAATAGGGTGAAATTCGTGTCACGCACACAAATGAATACATTACAGTTCATGACAATGTCACAAATTCCCACAAGACTTGTATTACCGCAGTAAAATATGATATATTATTTAGAATGGTAGGTATTTATAAAGAGCACTCACAGGCAGGTGTAGAGCTGAACTTCTGATGGCTTGGATGAAGGTCAGATCTTCTCTCTCTCTCTCTGTGTTGTTTTGTAGTGGACGGTGTGAGGAATGCAGGGTTTCAGTAGGAGGAGACCTACCCTGAAGATACCAACCTACAACTGAGAAAAAATGTGCTCTTCTGCTCTGAAATCTATGATGAATCCGGCTTTAGAGTTGCTTAACATCTGGCCCGGCCGGCACCACAGACGCCTTCACTGCCTCCTCCTGCATTTCTGACTGACACTCGCTCTGATAACACTAAACTTATTGTCCCACCTCTCATACAGTCTCACATCTAAAGAACATTTACAGTCTGTGCTTTTACATTAGTACTTTCTTTGGAGTAACATTTCAATGAAAAGAAAGAGTTCTTCACAGCCATACAACTATTGTTTGGTTTAGCAAAGAATCATTTCTATTTCAACTTTTCGTAGAACCTTTTTCTACAACAACAACAACAAGACTTCTGTAGATTCAATAGGTTCTGAAATCATACGGCTCAAAAAAGATCCTTTAAGAACTTTTGTAGAAGGACTGAATCATTTTTCTCTCTGTTTTCCAGGCGGATTTTCGGGAGGAGTTTTCAGGATTGACTGGTTGTGTTCATCAGCTGTTCTGTTGCTGGTTTTACATCTCTTTTGCAATTGTTTGAGAAACAAAATATTATTTAAATCTATCAAACATTTGGCCTGATTTTATTTACACCAGATTATATTAAATTAAACAAGACTTTTCACTGGGGAGCGTGTTATATATTATAAGAAACATATTTCAATTCTAAAGTCACACTGCAAAACTCTCACACACACACATGCATCTTATGTTTGTTCTTTAAAATAGCGTGTTGTCTTTTTTTCATGTTTTTGGATCACATTAGGATTCATATAGCTGTAGTTTAAAGGCAAGTTCACCCAAAAATGAAAATTCTGTCATCATTTACTCACCCTCCGGTTGTTCTCCTCACCCTCAGTTCTCTGTTCTGCTGAACACAAAGGAAGATATTTGGAAGAATGTCAGTAATCAAACTGATCTCGTCCCCCATTGACTCCCATAGTTTTTATTTTCCTGCTATGAGAGTCAATAGGGGATGAGATCTCTTTGATAACTGACATTCTTCCAAATATCTTCCTTTGTGTTGTGCCAAACAAAGAAATGAGGGTGAGGAGAACAACCTGAGGGTGAGGAAATGATGCCAGAATTGTCATTTTTTTGGGTGAACTGTCCCTTTAAGAGGTGTTCCGTGTTATTCAGTAGTCTGTAGATGGCAGCAGTCTTTCATGTCTCTCTGTTCATCATATCACACTTCATTCTAAAACTTTTTATACACAAAACCTGCACAACATTCACATTTACAAATACACTACATGAGTATTAAATGAGGTTGTGTTTTGCTTCAGCACAGTTAATTCATTCACATCAACAAAATAATGATTTCCTGTTGGACTTCATTGGTAATGTTTTTAATTGTCTGTTTAATTATAGTAGTCATAGACAGAGTAGTTCTTACAAGCTGTCTGTTGTTATCTGTAATCATTTAGGACAAACTATTTCCATGAAGTTAGCTAACATTCTGTACACAAGCGGTTGTAAAACCATGACATTTATTCACGCCTCTAAATGTGTCGTATGGACTGATTCATTGTATTTTATTTTGTCCTTTCATACCTTGACAGACTCTTCAGCCTGTTTTGAAATGATGTGAAAATCCTTCAATACGTCAACATTTGTGTTCCACTGAAGAAGAACCTTGTGTGGGTTAGAAATGACATAAAAGGAAGTGAATGATCAAAGCATATGAAGAGTTTATTTCCAAAACGAGATCACTTTTATTATTAGATAATTTCCTAAATCTGTTTTGCAATTATTTTGCATTCCAATGAAAATCAATCAAACGAAAATCAATCAAACTGCAGTTGGTTTGTTTGATTTAAGACATAATAACAAAAAAATACAGCTAACTAACACAATTAAAACATGATAACATAATAAAAAACATGATTTAAAAAAAGTATTTATATGCACTGTATCTATATCATATATCATATATGTATTCATATCTCTCTCTCTCTACTGTATATGTATAAATTAGGGCTGTCAAACGATTAATTACAATTAATGGCGTCCAGATTAAAAGTTTGTGTTTACAAAATATGTGTCTGTGTACTTTCATATTCATTTTGTATTTATAAACACATACACATACATTTAAGAGAAATATAAAAATTAATAAACATTTATATATATTTTTTATTATTGGCAAATATAAATAAATACATCTAAATTTTTCCTAAATATACATATATATTCGTGTATGTGTTTATAAATACAAAATGAATATGCTCAGTACACAGACATAAATTATCTAAACACAAACTTTTATTCTGGATGTGATTAATCACGATGAATCGTTTGACAGCCCTAGTGTATATATTGTATATATATAAATATATAATGTTTCTAAACCGATGTGATGACAGGCTTTTACTGTAACTCAGACAGGATGAGGAGGATGAGGGTGACACACCATGAAGTATCATCTCATCATTTGAAAATCTTCCAGCTCCAAACCACCTGTGACCGAGCACAGTAGGAAGACCCACTCTTTATAAGAACAGTATTGTTTGACTAACAGTTCTTCTTTATGGATACAATGGGCTCAAATCCAAACCTCTGGCATACAGACTCGAGTAACGTCTTTGTTTGCACGGCTGGTAACCTGAAGCCTCACGGGTCCTATTGTCTTTCCAAACAGAATCATCTGGCAGCCGTCCCGAGCCCGCGGCCACAGACACCTGCCTGCCGTACAGCACACTCACGGGACCTCTCTCTCTCTCTCTGTGTGTGTGTGGTGGTGAATCAAGCTTCTGCATGTTTGAGATCCATTGAGAAGCTGTACTTTCCCTCTGTTATTTGAATAATGTTTTCATCAGATCTGTGTTTACTCGCCCGGTCCGCATTGCGTGTCCCAAACTGCCTTGGGACATGTGCGGCTTTGGACACAATGGAAAGTTGTGTTTTTATGTCGGGTCATTCTCAGAGCCGGTGATTGGCAGTCCAATGTGCCTCTTTCATGAGATTGTGTGTGAAAACAAACGCTTGTCTCCACACGTTGCTCTGTAAACCCTCATCACGCTGATGATTAGATCCTTACATTCACATTCAGACTCCTGCGGTCGGACGACGGTTGTGTTCAAATCTGCGACGTGTGCGCTGCGATGACTGAACTTTACATATTGATCAATCAGACGTGACCTGGGTCAGTTCATAGCCTAAACTTCATAATCTGACCATCAGTCCAAACGTCTGAGAGAACTGACGGAAAGTTTTTAAACTTGATCGTTTTAGACCATATTTAAAAAATAAACAGAAAAGAAAGAAATCTTGTTAAAAAAAAAATGAAATGTGAGAAATAAATATTTTATTCCGTAAAATAACATTTAAAATAACGTAAAAATAAACTGTAAAATAATGTTTTTCCCCGTATTTCAAAAAACACATCATTTAAAATATTTTCTGCATTTTACATGGAAAATCTGTAAAAAAGAATAAAAGAAATTCTGTTATTTTTACAGGTTACATGAAACATTAGTGTTAAAAACTGTGAGCTTATACAAATGATTTATACATTCACTGTTAAATATGTTTTGATATAGTTGGAAAGTTACACATTACTGATGTTACCGCATTAAGATTTAAGAAATTCATATTTTAGATCTTAGACCGAAGTTTCTTCATCCTATTAAAACACATGTATAATAATACTTGAGAGGGTAAAGGAAGTCCTGCAGAACATGATAGAGGCAAAATTCAATCCGGATTATTTAGACTGCAATCCAGTAGACGTGTCTCTCTAGCATCATCCTCTCTGTTTAAGACATGAAACTGCAGGTCACTTTAAAACAATCGACCCACCCCACAGTTCAACTTATAAATCATTATTATTCCAAGCTTGAGACACAGTTTTATTTTAAAGGGGTCATATGACACGGCTAAATGAATATCATGGTTTGTTTTAGATGTGATGTAATGTGTAAACAGGATTTAAGGTTAAACGCTGTATTTTCCACACACTGCATGTTTGTTTCTCCTCTTTGCTCCGCCTCTCTGAAGCACAGATTTGTATCAAAGCTCATGGCTCTGAAAAGTGAGGTGTGCTGTGATTGGCCAGTTCACCAGTGTGTGGTGATTGGTGGAATACTGCAAGCGTGTGAGGGAAATGTAACGCCTCTGACCATATTTGGAACGTCAGGTTCCTCTTCAGTTGTACTGACAGGTGCACCACCTTACCTGCGTCTACATTTGGGCGGTCTTAGTCAAATCAGACCACCAGCTGACGTAGATGTGTGGGGGTGTGGCTACACGAGGCGTTTCAGGCAGGTCTGGGTGAGCATTCGCTTTTTGTTCCCACACTTTCATTTCTGCAATTTTACACGTCTAACACATGCACATAAAGACACAGAAAAATACGTATTCGCGCCATATGACCCCTTTAAGAAGATAAACACATGATATAATATCAGTCCAGCGATGAAGGGTTACTTTAGTCTCTCCGCAGTGAAATGATGTGTTTGACACTTTTAATGCTTGTTAAAGTTTCAGATCTTTCACAAACAGTTAAGTGGGCTCATAAAGTTGTCAAAACATTGAGCTGGAGGTCTTTAAACAGAGAACAGATGCAATAATTACACGTTAAAGTCGATGTTAAACAGTAGCAGCTGAACACATCAAACACATCGCTGATCTCCGCCTGTCCTCTTCAATCAAAGAGAAGTTCACTTCACACTTAGTCCAAGACTGATGGACGGACTGACTTAAGATCAGTTGTGAGTTCCTTTCAGTATTTTTATCACAGTTGTTGCTATTAATACCGAATAATTCCTAGAAATTTCTACAATCTCGTATGTTTCAGCATGATTTGGTTTAGGTGCTTCATTGTTGCTTTTTCAATTAATCACTTTTCTCTTTACGTCTTGTATCGTATAAATTCAGATGAACAAACCACCTCTTAAAATACTTTCCAATTCCTGTGGGATCAGGCTGGCAAAACATATAATGCAGATTTGTTGTAAACATCACAAACAATGCTACACTAGTGTGTATATTTACCAAATGATATTTAACATTTTCTATTGCTTTTTGTACATTTAATGCTTTGGTGATTATATTGTAAATAATGCAAGGAATAATTCCCACGTAATATGATTTGGCGAGGTTAGAAGCTTTTTTATCTATTTGTCGAGTACTGTGAAATATAAATTAACCTATTTGTGTTTTTTTGTGCGTTTTACACAAAAGACGTTTTTCTACTCTGCTGCACTACTTGTGTGTTGTTTTTCTATGTGAACACGCTCTAGACTGACGTGTTCAAGTCCCCGTGAACCGGAAGTTGCGATCGTTTTTACTTCCGTATTCTGACACAATTCCGAGTGAAAAGCAATTTCAAAGGAGAAAATACGTGGGCGTGGCTTGCATTTTCACTGCGAATTGATTGGATGTGTAAAAACAGCTGTTGCATTGATTTTCAAATGAACCCGGCAGCAGACTGACAGTTGAAGGGGAGGAGTCAACGGATGCTCCGCCCAACCCGCCTAATTTAAATCACTTGAGATGGAGTGTCATTTCAGGGCGGAAGTGCATTTTCAGATTTTAACTGAGATTATGAGGGTACGTGAATTTTAAAAAGAAAATGACCCACATTGATAAGCTGTTTACTATAAACGCTGCAATATTTCATGAAAAAATAAGAATTGTCATTTTGAATTTCACTGGGACTTTAACTCTCGAGTTGTTTGAAGCGTCGTGGTTTTAAGACGCTGCGTCAAGTTGAAATGATTTCAAGATTTACACACAGCGCAGCTCATCCATGTCAGTTCCACAGCAGTGCACCAATCAGAAGACCTCGACGGCGGGAGGGACAAGTGTCCCGTGCTTTTTTTAACAATAGCAAGTTGGCATATGGCAATTTCTGTTATCGAAAGAGTGCCACGAGACCCTCGCGGTTTGCGCTGCGGTCTTTCAAACCATTCCTGAGCGCTGTGTAATCCGTCCCTTCTTATTTTTCTTTCGGCTGCTCCCATTAGGGTCCACAGCGGATCATCCGTCTCCATCCTCATCACTCCCAAAGAAAATCGCAGCATCTTCAGCTCTGCCACCTCCGGCTCTGCCTCCTGTCTTTTTGTTAATGCCACTGTCTCTAAACCATACAACATAGCCGGTCTCACCACAGTCAAATACACTTTCACTTGTGCAGAGACCCTTCCATCGCAAATCACTCCTGTCACTCTTCTCCACCCATAATCCGACAAATAAAACCTTGAATCTTGATGGGTGTGTGGTGTTGTTCACGTCATCTCGCTCGCTGACCACTAGAAATGTCCAGAGATGAGGCGAGCGTCACGAGCGACAGCATCTGTTTTCAATAGCTGGGCGGAAGGGTGGCTGCTTCATTTAGTGGCAGAAAAACTACAGCCTACTGTGTGTTTAAATAACCTGCGGCTTTGGGCAGGACGGATGTGCGGCTTATTGTTGTATCCCAGATTCCACCAATCTACACTACAGCTCGCGTCCTTTCAAGACAACAAGTGTAGAATTAGAACGAATGTGTGTAATGCATCTTTGCAGACGCAGTGAACGCCGTCCGTGTGTCAGGCCTCTCGCATCCACCACATGAAAGCTGTTCTGACTCATTAACCTCCGGCTCTTTGATACGGACAGTAAGAATCGTTCACTGCATGATCTAGACTTGACTTCTGCGGCGAGTGATGGGCGCTGTGGTTTACAGAGAAAATAGGAGGTGAAGGATCTTTGGCCAGAAGAAATAGAAAACGTCGTGTCAGGACACTCAACGTCCATTTTAGGACTTCTTTTTTCTTTTTAAAACAGGAGAATTTAACAATACATTCTTTGAGATGACTGAAGTGCTCCATCCGCTGCCGTATAAAGAACCCATAAAGCCCCTGTATGGTTCTTCAGCGGTTCTATAGAGCACCGAGATATGTATCTATATATCACTTAAAGTGGTTTCCCAATGATTACTAGCCAAGAATTACTTTTAGTGCTATATAGACAGTTTCATCTTAACAACATAAACAAAGGTTACTGAGCATGCGCACTTTTGTGACCCCGACTGAACTTCCGGTACACATTCACAAGAGCGCGTGTAGATTATTTCTGATAACAATCAAAAGAAACCGAGAAGAAGCGTTACTTGCCTAAACTGTCTCTTCAATATTTTGAATGTAGACTGCGATACCAAACTCACCCGCTAGATGTCAGTGTACCGTACGGTCTCTTTAAATGCGACCGAACTACAGGACACATTCAACAAATTGTTTATTTAATAAATTGAACAGACAACAAAATTAAACAAATCGTTTATTTAATACAGTTATTATACAGTAATATAATAATACAAATTAATATTAACATAAATAAAATAAAATATAAATCGTTAATAGACACTAGCCAAACACAAACCGGAAGTTGGGGCTCAGGCGCGCGGGTGTCCGATGATGAAACATCTTTTTCTTTAGAGTGTCCTGCAAAACTACAGCAAAGTTTTATAGTGTACATTACATGCTTTCAGATGATAAACACAAAGTTTGCTTTATCAATCCTCTGTTTGGTCAAATCGATGTTTTTAAGATCAAAAGTTGTATCCTTAAAGTTTCACTTTGAACGATATGACTCTTAGTTCATCTTTCCTTGAACTCTTCATATTTTTCATGGCTCTATTTCTAAATATACATTATATATAACCTAACGTTGGGCTTTGTCCTGTTTTAGGTGGATTTGCATAACCACAGCTTTACTACAAATATCCTGATTAAACTAAGGTTGCTGTATTTAAAGCATGGTTGATGTGTGGTTACCATGTTTTTTGTCTGTATAGTAAAATGATGGTTAATGTTGGGGAGGGAGGGTTGTTCAGGTCATTGTCAGATGAGCGGGGGAGATATCAGACACTAGATGACTGTTTGTGGATCTGATGTCACGTCTAGCACATCTTCTTGAGTCTGTCATTTACTGAAGGTGAGACACAGACTTCTTCACAGCCATAGTAAAGATTCCCCGAACATCATTTCAGTCACCTAAAACACCTTAAACAGCACAAAGAACTTTTTGTGAAACAGAAAGCTCTTCGATGAATTAACAGTGAGAAATCTATATTTACGGCATTTTTTAATCTGTGCTTTAAATGTTTGTTTAACAAAAGTTCATTTACACATATACCGTATCTCATTTAAAGTATGTCTTAGTAAAACAAATAATCCATATTTCCTTCTGACCACAGGTTGTGTGAACACCAAAACCACGTTCAGCGCATTCAAACACTGATGATGATGATGATGGATAATGTTCTGAGCCGCTGCCCTGACATGAACTCAAACTCGACCTCCCGTAACATGTCAATGACAGTCGTAAATGAAAGGGGAAGGTAAACACTGAAACATTAACTCCGTGTGTCATCATTTGGTCAAATTTCTCCTTACGCTGAATAACTTATCATATGAAGTGAAACATGAGGTTGTAAAAACATCATCACATCGTCTTTGGGGATCTGTTCAGTGGTCTGTGATGTGTTTAGTGTGTGTGAAACGGAAGAGCAGGTGTGTAACCTCACAGCACAACATGGTATTGTGACAAACACGGAGGTGAACACAATGTCATGTTATTCAAACAGACGACCACACACGCACGCACACGCATGCACACACACACACACACACACACACAATACTGCATGACAGTGTAACCTCACACCTCTACTTTGCATTTTGCATGTCATGTATTCATCATAATGTGTGGATTTGATCTCTTCTTTTGTTTTAGATTTCGAGATTTCAGGTCATCATACACACAGTTTCAGAAGGTAGGTCTGCTGCATATAAACATATTTATTTTATTCTCAATGCGTGTGTACCTGTTGGTTGAATACAGCAATAAGAAATCATTATAAATGACCAGGAACAAGTAAAATCCTTATTAAACAGCTGGACTATTTATTTAAATGTAAAGAAATGCACACAAATCATTTCTGTGGGTGAATCTCATAAAAACACATTTACTGCTACAGAGAAAGAGCTAATACACAAACACAAATTCAAAAGGTATGTAGCCTATATATTTGTATGTATATATGTAACAAAAATATTAAATGATTAAATAATTAAACAATTATACAATAAAACTATTTTATCATTTTTTTGCTTAATATACTGTATTCCTTACTTGCCTTTCACTTTTTTATTCTTAATTTTACATCTAAATTTAATTTAATTTTATGATTTCTTGTTAGTTTTTGTGTTGTTTATTTATCATATATCTACAGTAGAACACACACTTTACTTTCCACAGAGAAAACCTTTTTTTTTTGGTATTATCAGATTTCTGTGGTTGTGTAGAATCTGTGTGTTTTTCACGGCAGGATTCATGGTCTGGAATGCTGCTCTGGGTTCAGCCAGGAATCTGTTATCAGGAACAGTTTAATGGTGTCTGAAGGAATGTGTGTGATGAAGAACATGCTGCTGTGATGCTGCAGGAAGATGCTGAACAGACCTACACATGACGGTTGACATGACTCCTGCTGACACACCATCAATCAACATCACACACACGACCGCCGGACCCCTGACACTTCAAAACAACTTCATTCTCATCACAACACACACACACACACACACACACGACTGCCGGACCCCTGACACATCACAACACCTTTATTCTCATCACAACACAGACACAGACACACACACGACTGGCGGACCCCTGACACATCACAACACCTTCATTCTCAACACAACACACACACACGACTGCCGGACCCCTGACACATCACAACACCTTCATTCTCATCACAACACACACACACACACACACGACTGCCGGACCCCTGACACATCACAACACCTTCATTCTCAACACAACACACACACACGACTGCCGGACCCCTGACACATCACAACACCTTTATTCTCATCACAACACACACACACATGACTGCCGGACCCCTGACACATCACAACACCTTCATTCTCAACACAACACACACACACGACTGCCGGACCCCTGACACATCACAACACCTTCATTCTCAACACAACACACACACACATGACTGCCGGACCCCTGACACATCACAACACCTTTATTCTCATCACAACACAGACACAGACACACACACGACTGGCGGACCCCTGACACATCACAACACCTTCATTCTCAACACAACACACACACACGACTGCCGGACCCCTGACACATCACAACACCTTCATTCTCATCACACACACACACACACACACACGACTGCCGGACCCCTGACACATCACAACACCTTCATTCTCAACACAACACACACACGACTGCCGGACCCCTGACACATCACAACACCTTCATTCTCAACACAACACACACACACGACTGCCGGACCCCTGACACATCACAACACCTTCATTCTCAACACAAACACACACACACGACTGTGACACATCACAACACCTTCATTCTCAAAACACACCACACACGTGTATGTTTTATTATCTCCGTGTGGACAGTCCATAGGCGTAATGAGTTGTATACTGTACAAACTGTATATTTTATCCCCTAAACCTAAAGATCATAGAAAACACACGACTGCTGGACCCCTCACACATCACAACACTTTCATTCTCATCACAACACAACACAACAGACACACGCACGCACGCACGCACGCACGCACACGCACACACACACTCAAATCAGAGAGCATTCACATTTTGTCTAAATTACATTTATGGATTTATTCTCTTTCCATTTTTAGTTTTCTATGTGTTTTATTTATTGTGCAGTGTTATATTAATAAATACTGTGGTACATAATTATGATTGCATCTACTGTGGTATTTTCATGGGGACCAGTGAAGTCTCTGCCAAAAAGTGTAAATGCTAAATGTGTGTCTGTTTTGTAAATGTAGGTAAAGCAGAAAGTCAATCAGATGTCATCTGAACATCAACGACTCTTAACAACTAATTTACATACGAGTGTGATAACCCCTCCCCCTTCCAGACAGGTCTGTAGCTCCACCAATCAACTCACAGGTGTCAATCATCAGTGGTTTGATCAGGAGGTTTTATAATAAGCTCAGGACGGCCGCGTGTGTTCTGTCTGCTTCCATCAAAGATGTTCTTCCGTGTTTTAACCGCCTCACTTCTCTGTGTTCTGACTCTGAAAACTCAAGCGGAGAATGTTCACGCCCAAGAGAAGTTGTTTTTGAGATCGATGGGCCTCTCGAGTCGACCCAAACCATCAGCTCACAGTCCTGTTCCCTCTCTTCTGTGGAAGATGTTCAAGAGCTCTGAACGGAGGGATTCATGTGTGGTGGCGGAGTACGGGGTGCGAGGGAATATTGTGAGATTCCTTCAGGATCAAGGTGACACATCTCTGCTTTAACAACATTACACTGTTGTGTTCATTACACATCACAAGTGAACTGAGGTTCTGCATTTGACTGTTCTAGTGTTTTGTAAAATCTACTAAACAGGAACTGCTTGATTAATGACATCATCCAGGAAGTGATGTCAGCTGGGGGGATGCATTGAATTCTGTGGTTTTGTTTCTACAAATGTTCTGTGTTGAAAGGTGAATAAAACTCCTATTAACTCGGGTCAATCCCTCACTAAACCATGGAAACTTTCCTGCTTTTCATACGGTGATGGATTCATTGTTTCCTTGCTATTTAACTTCGACACGTTTATAGACATGTTTCCTACGTGAGACGTTTTGGATTTATACTCTTTCTGGCATTTTTTCACTTTCAAGTCGTGTCAAACCTCTACGAGTTTCTTTCTTCTGCAGAACACAAAAGATATTTTGTGGAATGTTGATAACCAAACTCCATTGACTTGCATTGTGTGAACACGCAACCACTGAGACATTTCTCAAAATATCTTCTGTTGTGTTCCAGTGAAGAAAGACTCGCACAGATTTACAACCACACGCGGATGGAAAGGCCTTTATACATTTTGACAGAAGGTGCCGGTGTCTCTATCAGGATTCAATCATTTGCAGCATAAACTGTGTTTTTCTTTCCCCAACAGGTCGCCTGATCTCTGCACCCACCGGCCGCTGTTTTTACTGCGTCAGAAAGCATCTGTTTTTCAACATGTCCGCGCTGGAGGATGTTGAGCAACTCTCTTTTGCACAGCTGGAAGTAAAGTTCAAACAGGATCTCTCTCACCTGGGCCGGCACGTGTTCGGCATGGACCTGTACAGAGTTCTGAAGACCACACTAAAGGGAGTGACTGTGGAGTCCAGCCGTAAATTGCTGCGGTCTCAAACGCTCGGATACGACGCGCTCGGCTCTGTGCGTTTCAATGTGACAGAGCTGGCTGAATCCTGGAGACAACCGGCTAAGAATTATGGGATGCAACTGGAGCTGCAGGCGTCACACAACCTGCTGGACGACGATGCGTTCGATGCAAAGGGCGTGCGCGTGGGCGTCCCTATCCCAGAGTTCTCAGCGTCTCTGGTGGCAGTTTCGTTGAACCCACACCAGTGCAGGTCCAGAAGAAAAAGAAGTGCCTCGTATTACCCGCCGGTGACCCCCAGTAATGTGTGCAAACCCCGGAGACTTTACATCGACTTCAAAGACGTGGGTTGGCAGGACTGGATCATTGCGCCGCAAGGTTATTTGGCTAATTACTGCCACGGAGAATGTCCCTTTCCTCTGAGCGAGAGTCTGAACGGGACCAACCACGCCATTCTGCAGACTCTGGTGCACTCGTTTGATCCTAAAGGAACCCCTCAGCCCTGCTGCGTTCCCATCAAACTGTCTCCCATCTCCATGCTGTATTATGACAACAATGATAATGTGGTTCTCAGACATTATGAAGACATGATTGTAGATGAGTGTGGATGCAGATGATCGTTTTACAGGCTTTTAATGTCATATGATTCATTGGAGTTGATTGTTTATAGAGATGATGTCATGGTAGTGGGTGGTAATGTGCAAACTCGGTTTTAAAATGTTATTTTTAATACATTTATGCAACAATTAAGTTTGAAATGTAGAATAAAATGGTTTTGACGTTATATAAACATAAGAAATCTTCACTGATGTCTCTTCTTTAACAGCAGTTGTTGTTGCGCGTTTTCTCCACTGGCTGGCGCGCTTTGTCTGAATTTAAATCCCGGATCGCGAGTGAGAGATCACGTTTATACGGTTAGGCTTAAATGAGTTTTAGGTGATCTAAATTGCACCAATATCAATTAACATGCCTAGACCATTTAGTGCCCTAGTTTGTCCATTTCACTCAATAGAAAACGATGATTTATTTTCTCTTATTGACTGTCACTTAATTCCAATCTCTCCAAAGTGCATTAGACCGCATGGCCAGGTAGATGGCTCGTGAGTTGTGTCAAGGCACCAGAGAGTTAAACGTAAAGACACGTGAAGTGAGAGAGAGAGAGAGAGAGAGAGAGGGAGAGAGAGAGAGAGAGAGAGCGCGCGCGTTTGCGTGTGTGAGAGAGAGTTTGTGTGAGTGAGAGTTGCTGCTACACACTTGCGCATTGCGCGTAAAGGACAGACGTATCCAAACCCTCGCCTGGACTTGTTTCGGACTTCTCGTCGTTGCAAAGGAACACGCTTTTTCTGAATGGACTTTTTATTACGTGTGTAATTGTCTTTATTACAACCACACGACACCTACGAACAGGTCTTCGTGCAGCATTGACGGTATGTGTGTGAGAAGAGGCGGGCGTTATTGTGGATGTACTGTTTTCTGCTGAAGTCTTTTACATGGGATCATTGTTAACGGGAATTATAAAGAGCACGAGCTTTACATCAAGTCAACCTTGATCAACTAGCGCGCCATGGATGGCGAATAAGAGTTTCGCGTCGTGCGCATTTGGAGTTGTAGCCGGACTTTATTTGGAGATCCTGCACTTGCGGTGAAGGTTGCAGACGCACCGAGGAGCTCTACATCCATCGTTCGGAGTACTGCTGATGCGCAAAACATCTCAAGTGTGGGCTGCTTTATATTTATTTTGAGTTTGGTCTCGAATTTTTGGCCGCGCGCGTACTTTTTACGGTTTATCGGTTTTAGATTTGACGCTGTAATATTATGACCGACTTTCACTCATGGACTCTTCGCTGTCCAAATGGATCTAGCGCGGGTCTGCGTTCCTCGAAGCGGCTCTTAATGTGGCTGTGAAGCATGAGGGATATTCCAAACTCTTAAAATGGCTCAAACAAACGCGCAACATGGTGACATCTTTTGGCCTGAGCCCATCTGATCTCGTTTTCGGCTGATCTGTCAGGTTTCGTGTGACCATGGTCTCCCCCGGCTGCGCTCTGATGTTTCTGATGGTCACTCCGGTGTTCTTTGGAGACTCCAGCGGACTCGTTCCTCGGGTCGGTCGCTCCTCGCTTTCACCGGACGTCTTGCATGCGTTTGAACTTCGGCTTCTGAACATGTTTGGACTCAAACACAGACCCGTTCCTACCAGGTCTGCGGTGGTGCCGCAATACATGCTGGACTTGTACTCGATGCACTCGGCGAACGCGGAGCAGAGCACCGGCAGTCGAGCCAAAGTGTCCGCGGGGAAAACGGCCGAAAGGTCCGCCAGCCGGGCGAACACCATCAGGAGTTTCCACCACGATGGTGAGCGCCTCCTGCATTCTTATCAGCTTTTATCCTTCATTTCTGTCAGGAACTGAGATGAGCTGTAGAGCACGAGATAAGACTGACATGACACATGCTCGTTTGTGTCAACTCCCGTGTTGATCGAGAGACTTTTCTCATTTCCAGCTGTTTATTGAATGAATGACAATGACTTCTATTTGCGTTGTCAAGCAGCTACAGATGAGTTTGTGACATATGTTCCACTTAGCTTAGTCTGTGTGTATACAAGAATACTTGCATAACAAATAGTTCAACTGATGTAATGAGGAACAATGATAAGGAAAGATAAGAGCTACACAAAACAGATTTTACCCGAGCTTAACAGAAATCACAGAGGGACTTTAACATCAAAGGTGTTGAATTTGTGTCATTTGTTTTGTTTTAAAACAAGTTTGCGAGAGTTTATTGCAATTGATCCAAATGTCATGTCTTTCAGAGTCCACGGAAGATCTGTCCCGTTCCAGTGGGAAAACAACTCAACGCTTTCTCTTCAACCTGAGCTCGGTCCCCAGCGAGGAGTTCGTCACATCGGCCGAGCTGCGGATATTTCGAGAGCAGGTGATGAAGGCTCCGGCCAACGGCGCCACGGGACACCACCGCATCAACATTCTGGAAATCATCGAACCTCCCGGGACCTTCAAAGAGCCCATTACCAGACTCCTGGACACCAGGCTGGTTCAGGACAGCTTGAGTAAATGGGAGAGTTTCGACGTGAGTCCCGCCGTCCTGAGGTGGACCGCGGACGGACACCCTAACCGCGGCCTGGCGGTGGAAGTGGTTCACCCGGACAGCGCGCAGGAGGACTCCAAACAACACGTCCGCGTCAGCCGGTCCCTGCACGACAGGGAGGACACGTGGCCCCAAATGAGGCCGCTGCTGGTGACCTACAGCAACGACGGGAAGGGCAACGTGCTTCACTCCCGAGAGAAACGGCTGGTACGGACGAACAAACAGAGGAAGAAACACAAAGCCAACTGCAGGAGACACTCGCTCTACGTGGACTTCAGCGACGTGGGCTGGAACGACTGGATAGTCGCCCCGCCGGGTTACCACGCGTTTTACTGTCAGGGCGAGTGCCCGTTCCCTCTGGCGGACCACCTGAACTCCACCAACCACGCCATCGTACAGACGCTGGTGAACTCGGTGAACAACAACATTCCCCGGGCCTGCTGCGTGCCCACGGACCTGAGCCCCGTTTCGCTGCTCTACCTGGACGAGTATGAGCGAGTGATCTTAAAAAACTACCAGGACATGGTGGTGGAGGGCTGCGGCTGTCGCTGACTTTACAGACGCTTTCCATTGCCCAGTACTCCACTTTATTTATAATAAAGTAAAACGCATATTTTCGAGAAGTATATAAAGATATATTTATGTTGTTCACTATTGGGAAAATAAATATTTTAATCCGAGTCGAACTCGCATGTTCCGAGCGTTCATTAAATAACATGCAGCTGGGAAGGTGTACGATGAGAAAGAAGAACGGCATCGAGGGTTTGTATGAAGCAGATGAGAGTGAAAGTGCAGTGCATGATGGGAGTTGCAGTAAATGTGATTGATGTATTTACAGGTAGTTACAGGCTGAACGCTCAGGAAATCTGCCTCGCCGAACGAGCTCTTGACACAATGAGTGAGTGTAAAAGTGATTTCCTCCAGCTTTATAATGAGTCTCGCTCATTCACAAGAGTTCTATTACAGGCATCAAGACACGGGTCATTAAACCGCCCAAAATAAAGACTACACAATGACAGGTGTTCACACCGCTGCTTCACAAATACTGTAAGAAAACCTTTCTTTACTTACTCATTTGCTTGATGTTAGAAAATCTCAAGCAGCAGGGAAATTCAGCACAATCAAGAGTAGAATGTCTAAGACAAAAACATACATGATTTTATTTCCATCAATGACACTCACAATATATGTTATAGTCAAAACTTTATTTCACAGTTTGCTGAACTCTGAAATACTCACCACAGTACTGTTGTGTTCCAGTGTCGGGTGTAACTTGTTACTAAGTAGTTCGGTACTGTAATTGAATAACTTTTCCCTTGAAAAAGTCAATAAGGGATTACTCTTATTTTGTCTGTAATTTAATAACAGTTACTTCTGATGTAATTGAACTGTGTTATATATACAATAATGGAATTTATATCAAAATTATAAGGCTAACTTTAAAATGTATGCTTTAATGTATCCTTCTCACATTTGTATACTTTGGTCAGTGAATAAGAATAATTTCTGTAGTTATTTATTAAACAATTCTAATCAAGGTTGATGTAGGATATAGAAAGTAATAAGTAATTAAATACTTTTTCAGAGTAACTTACCCAACACTGGAGGACCGGGAATGCCGATTAGAAATAAAACCATTTAAAATGTGCATTTAAAAGGATTTAGTAATGACATTTTTTAATGTTTTAAAGCATAACAGTTTTAAATTCATCTATTCATTTATAAAAGCTTTTTTTAACTGAGTGTTTTGTTGTTAAATTAAAGTACATTTTAAAAGCGTTTTAAATAAGTCTATTAATTTCTCATTTTAAGAAGTGATTTATTTCTTCACACTTTATGTTTAATTATTAAATTGATTCGTCATTTTATTTCTAATCGGCACTCCCGGTCCTCCATAACACTGGTGCGTTCTGACTGCTTTTGTATGGTGTTCTCTGTGGTTTATTGGGAATAGCGTATTGAAATGAGCATCCTTAAAAGAACCCGGGTGAGCTACTGTTTTCCCAATGCATCCATCTACATTACCCACAATTCATAGCGAGAGGGAGTTTAGTGCACCGAATGAAAGTCCCTGTGAACCGAAAGTTGTGATCGTTTTTACTTCCGTATTCTGACACACTTCCGAGTGATAAGGGTTAGTGGGCGTGGCTTGCGTTTTTCACTGCGAATTGATTGGATGTGTAAAAACAGCTGTTGCATTGATTATGAAATGAACCCGGCAGCAGACTGACAGTTGAAGGGGAGGAGTTAACGGATGCTCCGCCCAACCCGCCTAATTTACATCATTTGAGATGGAGAGATATTTCAGGACGGAAGTGCATTTTCAGATTTTAACTGGAGATTATGAGGGAACGTGAATTAAAAGAATAAAGACCCACATTGATAAACTATTTACAATAAACGCTGCAATATTTCATGAACAAATAAGAATTGTCATTTTGAATTTCACCGGGACTTTAATGCATTCAATTATACAGTAAACATGCCATGAGAAATAATGAATAAAGATTTGATATGAAGTGTGAGAGGAGTTTTATTTTCTTCATTGTGTTAATGATCACAATGTTGTGTAGGCAACAACCATCACTTCAGTTTCACGCTGACATGTCCCAGAGTTTGCATTGCTACTCACAAATATATACTTCCCGATAAGAAGAACAGTTTATACTTCTAGGGCAGGGTCAGGGATGCAGCACAGACCGACCGGGTGATCTGAGGTGTCATTCATATGTTACACACTCGAAAACTTCAACGAACACAAATTCTGGGTTCTGAAGTCAATACACGTAAAAACCATGTGTCGACTCTAAAGCTAATCTAAAGAATCTTGAGGGTAAACGTACATAAGAGGAATCACAACATGACGGATCATAAAGCAGAACTGTCTTGTCATCCAGAGGTTTTCCTCGGATGTGACGCGTTACGCACCGCTGCTAGAAATGCCTTGATGTTCATTAACAGTGTGGTGTGCTATAGGCCTTAAATATGAACACTTCCTTAAACGATGGTGTATGGTGTACAGATGTTTGAAGGCACACCCTGACCCGGCATCAGGACGGTTACCGGAGAGCATAAATCCGCTGAAGTCGGAGCCACGCTCCACCGTTCTGGTGTCCTGGATTCCCTTGGCATTCCTGAGATAAGGTGGTGAAGATGATCGTCTTTATGATTCATAATTGCTGTAGAGATTACGTTAATGACCGAGATAAGAACACAGGACGTTCCCATCTGCATCTTCTCTGTTGGGAGGGACCATAATCGCTCTCTTTCATGTGGTTCAGACGGTTCACAGGAAAATGGTGCATGTCGTGCCAGGTAAAGACCTTGACCTGACTGGAAAATGCTAAAGGTTTCTCTTTGTTTACAAATTCATACACATCTGTGTTTCTCAAAGAAAACAGGTTACAGTCATGATGGGATCGTAAAGAGCAGGGGAGAGAAATGCTAAATGCAGACAATAAAATATATGATGCACGGGGTTATGACATTTCATTGAGGGGGAAATAAATGCTCATCTCATATCGATGTACAAGGCAACACTAAAAATAAAAACCATTTTGAGCACCCTTTCTAACCTTCTCTAGCACCTTTAGTATAAAGAGAAATGAGAACTGATGTCATTGACGTTCTGTATTTTTAGTTATGGATCCAGCAGATGATCTGATTCAGCTTCAGGACCCAGACCGGAAATCTGGTGACATGACAACCCCCAACATACAAAAAAGTAAAAACATAGATCTGCTTATAACATTTCAGTTTCACATTGGTTTATTTCTGTTTTCATAGTGTTTCATTTGACATTCTTGCAAGTTTTGATGTTTGTTCTCACCTGCGTTTCATGTGGTTCCTTCTTAGCCTTCTAAAAAGGTCATTTTTCAATGTAGTAATGTTACATCCAAAATATCTTAATACACAATTTGACTTTATAATACACACCTTTAAATCAAAATATTATAACAACATGCAGTCAAAATCAGAGAATCAGTTTGATTCTCGCCAGACCGATCATAAGATGAACTGATTCTCGGACATCGTGATCAGCTCACAGGGTTAGTGAGACGCTTGTTCGCTTAATCAAGACCAGAAAATGTATTAATTTAAACATATTAAACACGTGTTTTAATATTCTGCTGACTTACGTCCAAAAAGAAGTCCAAGGTCGCGGACTTAGCAACTATGTTGGTTCTTCAAACCTCCCGTGAGTCACGTGACGCGGGGCTGCACATGCGCACATGCAACGGTTGTCTGGAACACCAGCAGCAGGCCTTGATTTCAGCCGATTTTGATGGAGGGAATTTGTCCCGAAGCCTCTCATTTAGCTCATAACCATGAAGCAGGAGCTCATCTGGACTGCATTTGCACCGTAGGGGCCCGACCACAGCGCAAGGAAATCAAATCACAGAGCCAGAATTACTGCGCTTCGCAGGCGGCGGCCAATCGCTGGTATTTTTATTTACTTCGGGAGGCAACGTGTTCGTTTATTTGCGTGCAAGCATTAAACGTTGAACAGGACTCGCAAAGCCAGCACCAGAAAAGAGGTTCTTGCCCATGAGGGTATTAGACTTAAACGTTTGTTTGTGTTCCCAGAGTGTATAAACTTTGCCAGAGACTGTGGAAAGTCGTGATGCATTACAGCGCGCTCGGGCGACGAGTGCCGCAGCGTTAATGACTGCGAGCCGTGAAGATATTCTGATGTTTCAAAGACCTGCAAGTCCTGAACTCTCTCTAGATGTGCGGAATGCTTCTGGTTTTACTGCGTGTTTACGGGACAGAGGGCCATGTGGCCGCACAGAGCTCGTGGTTGTACCGCTGTCATGGCAACATGGGACAGTTCACCCCAAAATAAAATATCCCTCGTCATTTACTCCCATGTTATGTCAAACCTGTATGAGTTTCTTTCTTCAGCAGAACACAGAAGAAGATATTTTGAAGAAACGACGCTGAACGCCATTGTATGAACACTGAGACATTTCTCAAAATATCTTCTTTTGTGTTCCACTTAAAAAAACACTACACGAGGGGAATAAACGATGACGGAATTTGGCTGAACGATCACTGTAGGATTCATTTGTTTGGATTGCGTTCTGTAAACACGAGTGCTCTTCGGAAGTCATGTGTGATGCGTGTTTGCATTCCAGCGGTGGCATGAGGGGCGTGGTTTGGTTCTGTAGGCTCTCCAGGTGCAGAGAGACGGTACAGGTAATTACAGAGGAAATTCCCTAACCACAGTGACACAGCGCGCGTGTGTGTGATGATCTCTCCCTGTGTCATTTGACTATTCTTACACATAAATCCTCAAATACCACCCTGTGCATGAGTCAAAAATGCCTAAACACACCCTTCAGCTGAAGTTGGTCAAAGTCACTCGTCTTTGATGTGCCATTAAACCTGCGTGCTTCAAGACATTTACATCGGTTCTTTTATTTGCTCCAATTTTTCTGGTGTAATACAAATTTAAGGAAGGTTGAATTGGAAAAAAAGTTGCAGCGTTTCATATGTTGTTTTAACTTCAGCTGCGATAAACATCTTCACGGAATGAAGTGAAACATGTTTTGTTGCGTCGCAAATTTGACATTTCCTTCTCAGGTTTTGAGATGTTGGACGATCTCAAAGGTTAGTCGTGTTTACCTATTCGTGTCAGGTCAAAGGTCACATTGTCTTTAATGCACGACTTTGGAATGCGATTCATTTCCATGTTAAGCGACGTGGAGTTCACTGGCCTTCTAATTTGGTGGTTTAACGCAGACGTGCCGCAGGGAAGATAAAAGAGAGTGTGTGGATCACACGGTAGCGTTCATGTAAGAGATCTGTGAAGGGTAACGTGCAGCGCGTTTCTCCTGTTCGCCCGTCAAATTCCCAGTGCCACTTTCCAACACAAACGTCTGATGTCAAAGCGCCTCCATGGGAACTGATATACTAGAACATTTCTGTCACTGTGAAAATCTGGACACGCTCACTTAGTCAGAATCACACGTTTTATTGAGTTCTAAAAAGCAGGGGCTCGCCGTGACCCCAAAGAAGCTTTCAGAAGTGTGGGACGGGGACCCGATGGGCTAACAACACCATAACAAACACAGTCGACGTTTCTCTGAGTCAGGCTGTAGATACAGCAGACCTGTAATTTCATGTTCCGTTAGTCGTCTCCGTGGAGATTTATTTAGTTTAAATGTATGCTTTACTTCAGCTGCCTTTCACCACCAGATGGCAACCATTAGTTCATCTGACCAAACACAAGGCGATATAAATACTTCTGGGGCGGTCGCTTTGACGTGTGCGAGCGAGAGTTGCGTTTGAATGCGTGAGGCCGTCCTCCGTGAGGGTTCTTGAGTCATGATGGCCGGATGTTTTTTCTGCATTTTACAGACGTGTGTCTTTAAACGTTCAAATACATGAACGTGGCATTTAGGCTTTAAACCGTTAAAGGCAACAATTTTGCAGTAAAATATCCAAAAAACACTAGGCTAGTGTTATATATTTTGAAATCTCTCAAATGTTTCCAACTGCTTGTAAATCGTGAGAAAATCTCCATTCTAAACATTGACATGGGGCAATGGTGTCATATCCGCGTTACACTTTGTTACGGCCTTTACTGACGTAGAAACCGCACAACAACAGTGTCGTGGACAAATGCGAAGTCGTGTATAGCGTCTAGCAAGCCACTAGCTTGTTTCGAGCAGTCACTTATTTATTGGCCACAATTATACGCAACATTTATAAAACTTTATTATGAGGCCCCAGGTCTTTAGGTTGTGTGTTCTTATAGTGTCATCATCCTCAGTGTTGTTGTGATGTCATTTCCTGTGGGTCCGGACTAATGCATGACATGGAATTTAGTGTGACTGGTTGACAAACCCACGAGCAGAGCCAAACAACAAACCATAAGAAGAGATGCTGCGTTGGTCAACTTTCTCCATGTATGACAGGATGGCAGGTACACACGTGACTTCTTTTGATAGCCTATTAACAAACTCATAAATGTTTATAACGTACAAACTGAGAAAACGTAAACGGCACTCGAATAGACACCAAATGACATGAAAATGAATCCACGCGGCGCAGCTTGTGAACATGAACATTTATTCAACGCATGAGTCGCACTACATGTTATGTCATCGCGCACCCTCGTGCGATGATGAGGTCACGACGCATGACATCACCTGAGAAACACGAGACGGAGTGTTGCACGAGATGGAAACACACGAGACGAGTGTTATTTAATGTGAGATGAACGGCTGTGAGTCAGAGATTATCATTGTGGCTGCTAGAAAATAAAGCTCTCAGGAGACACACCTCTCCTCTGTCATCATTAAACCAGGGCCCGGTTTCAAAGAGCCTTCATGTTCGCTGGAGTTGGCGTTGATGTCCGTCTCCGCTGGAGTTGCCCCTGGGAGAGTAAACGCAGGCATCTTACACCCTGTTTTTGTGCCTCATTACGCCACGTCCAGAGGCCTGATGGGAGGGACCACGGCACCGTCCCTGACTGCTGCCACTGCACATTTACCCAAAAGTCTCATTCCTTCTTTAATGCACGACAACATTTCTTCTGATGTCAGTCTCTGGACGTGCTGACATCTGCTGCGATGAAAGGGGGCAGGTTTGGGTGTCAGATCGCTCCTCTGTGTTTTCTTTTCATCTTATTTTGGTTTCCACAGGCTGAGCCCTGGGATGCACTGATGTAATGGTCGATGTTTGATCGATGTGTGTGTTTGCTGGCAGTCGTTGGGTGGAGAGAGATGCATTTCTAGACTTAAGAATCTTGATATAACCGTTGTAAAGACACTTCTGATCTCACGCAGGGCCTGGTGGCATTGTACAGAAATACACCCTACATGAAAAATGTGTATAGTGTAAACTGTAGTAAATTGTACTGTACTGTAGTATATTACCGTCATTTTGTTAATGTATACCATAGCATTCTTTACCAGTCACTATAGGTATAGTATGTAGTATACTTATATAGTATAATTGTAGTATATAAGTAGTACTAATAGTATAGAGCGTTTTCTTTAGTTAACTTCCTGTTTGTGTTTGGCTAGTGTCTAATGATACAACTATTTATATGTTATTTAATTTAGGTTAAGATTTATTTGTTAATATTTTACCGTACAATAATTGTATGTAATAAACAATTTGTTGAATGTGTCCTGGATTTCGGTCGCATTTAAAGAGACCGTACGGTACACTGACATCTATTGGTCGAGCTTGGTATTGCAGTCTACATTCAAAATATTGGAGAGACGAGTTTAGTCAAGTAACTTCTTCTCTGTTTCTTTTGATTGTTATCAGAAATAATCTACAGGCGCTCTGTTGTTTGTGAATGTGCACCGGAAGGTAAGTTGGGGTCACACAAGTGCACATGCACAGTTACGTTTGTTGTTGTTTAGATGAAACCTTCTATACTGTAGTATATATTATAGCAATTATTACACTTAATGCACATCGCCGTATTCTGTATTGTTACTTTAGTGAACTGATAAACTGATAGACCATAGTTAGGTATAAAAACCTTTAGAAAGCATGTACATGTATCCTGTGTGTAAGATGACATTTTATATTTCACGAGGTGTCTTCTGGTTCCCTCCTCCTCCGAGTATCAGGGTGTTGTTCTTTAAGCTGTGAGTCAAGAGTCTGTTAATCGTCATTTCCTTTCCTAAGGAAGTCGTAATAATTCTAAATGCTTTACGTTTCTTGGTTCTGCGACGTTTTAATGGCGCGCTCGAGTGAGTTATGGGGTCTCCATCTGGGCCCTACTGTTTTACTAGCTCTTATTTGGCTCACTTAATCACATCTGCCCCGAGAGAGAGCGCGAGAGAGAGAGAGAGAGAGAGAGAGAGAGAGAGAGACCCTGGTACTTGTCACTTCTTCAAATGTTTGCCGATGGGAAAAGAAAAGAGTTTGGCTGCTGTGTGAAAGGCATGATTTTGCATTTAATGTGACATTGGGAAGGGTGATGATATCATCATCATCATATTCTCTCTATGAAATTCATTAGCGTTGTTAAAGGGGTCATATGACACGGCTAAATGGAATATTATGGTTTGTTTCAGATGTAATGTAATGTGTAAACAGGATTTAAGGTTGAAGAACGCTGTATTTTCCACACACCGTGCATGTTTGTATCTCCTCTTTGGACCGCTTCTCTGAAACGGGGCGGAGGTTTCACAAAGCTCATGGCAACACCTTACTTGCGTCTACATTTGGGCGGTCTTAGTCAAATCAGACCACCAGCTGACGTAGATGTGTGGGGGTGTGGCTACACGAGGCGGTTCAGGCAGGTCTGGGTGAGCATTCGTCACTTAAATTTTTGCAATTATACATGTCTAATACATGCATGGGCAACTTACAACACAGCAAAGACACAGAAAAACTCGTATTCACGGCATATGACCCCTTTAAAAAATGTTTACCTCCAAACTGAGTGACAAGACAAGAACTGAGAAGGACCCAACACGACCACTCGCACACATCAAACACGGAAAAAGTCTGAAAGGATTGATAATCGGATTGTTTTCATTGCTTTCCGGGATCTGAATGAAACGATACGCACGGCAGGTCGTTTAATATTTGTTTTGTTTTTTTGTCACATTCACACAAACGCAAAAAACAGCAGTTGCGGTATTTTATCATGTAAACAGCTCAGACGTGGTAAAACTGATCTTTTGTTGAAAGCAGAATAGTTGAGGGGTTTAAAAATAAGCAGATTTATCAAGGCCGAACAAATCCAATCAGCAAGAACACTGATCTGGATTCACAACTGTGTCTTTACACACACACACACACACACACAATGGATTTATTCTGCTTGAAAAGCAACGTTAGCTTCACTGTCATAAAGAAACAGAGACATCATTCATGAATCCGTTCTTAGTTAAGATTCGGTATAATTGCCTTTAATTTTGACAAACGAAGAATATGTGACTTTTAACATGATTTCCAAACATCTTCACGTCACAGACTGACATTTAAAACACACGTCTGTATTTCTAAGCTGTTGTTGTTTGTTGTTCTGCGAGCCAGATACAGACATTTAAACAACATCTGGCCGGGTGATGTGACTGATGTGTTGATATGATAGGACTTTTATTTCTGCTTTAATGCTTGTTTGGGCAATTATACATTTGGATGAAATGAAGTGGCATATTGACAAACATTTCTTTCTTTTTTTGACTTTGTTGGCTTGTTTACACAAACCAGCATCGCACAATTCCTCTTAAAACTGAAGATAATTTGAATCCTACTATGATGGGAAAAAAGAACAGTGAACTGTGTTTGTTTCACTTGTCAGTAGAATGTGATTCAATGAGAACGACACGAACAAAACCAAAGAGCAAAAGAGGAAAGAAATCATAGCGAGAGAAGATTATATGTCTTTACAGTCAGCGCATGACATAACCCGTTGGATTTAGAATACAGCAAGGTCACAGTCTGCCTATAATAACTTGGAAGTAACCAAAGACAAACAGGAACCTTTAATCCCACTTTCAGGAATAGGGAGCTGACGGATCAGCCAGCGTGCCGAGCGGGAGCAGCGTTCGTGTCTGTACGGTCATATGCTGAACACGCTCGGCCACATGAAAGAGCGCTGATGGAGACCGCCGAATCGCAGCGAGGAAAAGGCAGCGTGACACGCTAAAATGGTAAAATGGCTTTAATAAAGTCAGCGTGTTTCAACTCGGTCACCACGTGTTCCCCTGCAACATTTGGACTGAAGCATCATGGGACTGCACACCAGCACGACTCACTGATGTTGGGAAGATAGAGCCGAACAAAAAACGATTTCATTTCTGTCAGTTTTTTTTTTGCTTTTATTTTAATCCTGCTGATGTTTAATGTTTTGATATTTATTGATTATATTAATATGTATGGTTACATTTTATTTCAATTTATTTTATATTATATTTTTTGTTAATACATTAAGTGCCTCAACCTAAGCCTTTTTTTCCAAGTTTATTGTTATATCAAGATTACTAATATTTTTTAAATATTATTTTTGCTTTTATTTTATCAGATTTTTAATAAATAGAATTAACTTTAAGAAAAACCTGTGGCACAGCCTTAAACATCCCCTAATATTAAGTAACTAAGGATGACAACAAATTCGTTTTTTTTACTCCCAAAACTCAACAGGGTGTTGTGCAGATGCTAAGGTGATGTAAGTAGACTTTTACGTGTTGCTATGCGGTTGCTAGGTGGTTATAAACACTAGTACGGTGAGATTTCATGGTTTGATGAATGATAAAGATCAGAACCAGAATGAGTTATATTTGCCATGTACACACATGCAAGCACACACACACACACACGCACACACACACAAACACACACTGTTGTAGTTTCCTGGAGCTCTGAGTACTTAAATGCACATCACAAGAAACAGAAATACACAGAATGAAAAATAAAGACGTAAATGGGAGAGTGATGTACGGATACAAATGTAACTTATGCAACCAACAGCGGAACAAACCACACGTTGAGTTCAGTCTGGATGGAGAATTTAAGTGCTTGTTTTGCTAAATCGTCAATTTTCACTTTCAACACTACGAAACTGCCCGTGTCTGTTCCTCTATGCCAAGAGGTAGTTCGTTCAAACAACTTCATGGTAAGTGACTAATGATGTCATGTTGTGTTTCTTGAGTTTGAAGTGTGCGTCATGTCCTCCTCCACGTCTCATGTTTGTTGTCACTTTTCCAAAACTTTTTTGTTTTTTACAAACAGCATCCAAGCGGCCAAACCAGCTTCTTCCTTCTGAAGACCTGCAGAATGAGATGTGAAACGAACAAGCCTCTCAGGAGGCGAAACTGTTAATGAGGATGAATCAGACAGGTGACTGTGTGTGTGTTTACTACAGTAACAGTTAATCACGTGCGTGTGTGTGTGTGTGTGTGTGTGCGTGTGTGTGTGTGCGTGTGTGTGTGAGTCACACAAACTACATTTGGGCGAATCCATGTCACAATAATATCATTAAGTAATTCACACCTAAAAATCTGTTGACATGAAAGATGAACTGCCCTTACAAAAAACACAAGCCTACTTAAGTGTGCTATTAGTTTACTACAAAGAATGTACTTTCTGTCTACTACTGATGTATTTCTTGGAAGGGGCGGGTTTCATTTCAAAGAATTTTTGTTTATTTCTTACATAAGAAAATTATATCTGATTCTGTAATTATTCGAGGATCATTTGAAGGTTAAATAAAAACTAATTTGACGAAAAGGTATACTTGTCTTCTACTGATAGAGAGGTCCGAGTATAATTGAATTATGGAAATAATGTACAAACGTTCAACTACAGCTGATCTTTATATACAGTGAGCATACATTTATTTTAAATCTACTCTAAGTTCACTTAAAAGTACATTTTTACTCTTAGATGCTTTATACCTACGGCCCTGTAGTATAAATAAAGTGGCGAAATATAATAGAGAGAATGATGTTAAGTTCACTTAAAGAAGACCGATAGGCTACTTGCAGTATAAAAACTAGAGAATATACTTTAAAGCGTACTTTCATCTACAAAACAAATGTGCTACAAGCATTGAACTGGTAAACTATCAGTATGCCTATCATAAGTTTACTTATCGTTGAAGTACAAATGAAGAGTTTGGTTCTGAAGTTTGGCTCCGTTTAAATTTTTTTATTTATTTATTGTGCATTCCAATTAATATCAATCAGACTGCAGTTGGTTTGTTTTGATTTAATGACATGTCAACTCCAAAAATACCGCTAACTAACACAATAAAACACAGTAAAAACATGATAACATAATAAAAAACTGGATTTTTGTTATTTCATTTTGGAATCAAACTCTAGTCGTAAACTAGTTCTCAAAGTTTACTGCTGTTAGACGTAAAGTAAACATGAGAGTACAGACAAGTTTTGTAGACGCTAGTGCTGATTCAGACTCATTCCACAAGATAAGTGAGCTGTTAGTCAGCTCAAAAAGACCAAGACCGCTGTGAAGTCGTTGAACAGTTGCAACAGCTTCTGTTGAGAGTTTCTCCACAACGGATTTCACAAGCGCCTCGTGTCCGGCACAAACATCTAACGTTCCAAAGTCCACTGGAGAGCCGGCGGTCAAACAGACACGTCTCAGTCAGAACATAGGAGCAGTGGATTTGGGAAAAAAAGTCTTTGTGAAATGTTTACGTTGACACTTCGCCCTCTGACCTCTGGTCTTCCTAACACTGTGAGAACAAGCACACTCGACACTCAATTAGTTTTCAGGTCAAGTCTCAGAGCACGCTCGCATTTCTCCTCCCCAACCCAAAGACACATAAACATCCTGTTAACAGAGCGATTGCACTGATAGCGTAACCGTGACAACCAACATGCACATATCCGACCGCCCAGCGTCCGCTGAACCGTGCTGAGAAATCAGTCGCATGCAATGCGGCGTGTTTACAGATACGCTTTTTCTGCTCAAAAATTTTTGTTGCCTGAGAAACTAAACAAGAAATTTAACTCCGATGTGACATGCAAGACATTTTTGGGAAAGATTTTCAAACATAGAAAAAGTGTAGCAAGTGCATGGTGTTGTTTTTTGGTGGGTGTGTTACCGCAGTCAAACTCTTGTTACTGTAGTAAAACCACGGTTCATTTTGGCTTTCTGTGAAACAAAAATCAATGAAATTCTTCGGTCAAAGGTTCAGAAAGCCAGAGTGAAGTTTACTCAACATACACTATCTGTTCAGCGTATCACAGTTTGCAGCTCTTTGGTAAAAAAGTAAGTTCTCAAACTTCACTTAAAGTAACGTCAGAAAACGAACAGGCCGCATGTGTAAGAACTTATCCTAACCCATCGTAAATGCGTCTTTCCTCGTGAACTGGAGACGGAACCTTCTTGATGTTCGCTCAACCTGTAACACATTTGTGATATTACTACACAATCGACTATATTCAGATAACAACTGGTTTGCAGGTCTGGAAAGCCTTTGAGATTAATGAAGCCAGACATGCACCTGCATTGTGGTTTTTCTTCATGGCAGAAACGTTTTAAATCGAGTATGGACGGGATATTACTGCTGGTGAACGCATCTGTCCTGTAACTCAAGTGTGAGTCCGTCCGTATTTATGATTTCTGTGCTAACAATAGGGTGACCTATTAGGGTAAAATTATTTTTATAAGCTAAACATTTTTATAAAAATGTTTTCATTCTGTTATTATATCACAGTTTCGCGCTACCTTTCAATGGTGTCCCACACAAATGGATTACCTGATTACCTGTTGTTGGGTGGTGGATAGAGTATTTAACAACCCAAATCTCACAGCGCAGGATGAATAAAGTTCAAACAGAAGTTACAGACACAAGACTGTAGGAGGCGGTTGGTGGTTGGTAGAGCATCACTGTATGGTTACTGTAGACTGAAATACATCACCATCAAGGTTTATTCAAGTATGCTACTAATATCCTTACTACAAACTACAATAAATATACTTTCAGTCTACTTTTTTATGCACTTTTTGGAAATATTCTTGAAAAGTCTATTTGCTCCATACTTGTACTCGATCTTTTGATGAAAGTATAGTGAAGTTTTTAGAGTATACTTGGCTTTTAATGGCGTATACTTAAATGTACACTTTTATTTATTTACAAAATTCCATTGAAATAGCACACTTATATGAGTATTTGGGGTGTGACGATACGCTCAGCTCACGATACTGGGTTCACGATAATACATTAAACTGACCGATTCCGCCGCCAAAAGATTAAAGGTGTCATGAACTGGGCTTGTTTATTGTTTTATACTGTTGTATGAGGTCTACTTATGACGTTCGCATGTTTTTTTCATTCAAAAGCATCAAAATCAATAAGTAATAGGCTATTTTCTACCCAGGTTTTGAGGCCGGCTTGACAAACGATCGGTTTGAATGGGCGTTCTGCCATGAAGAGTTGGAAGTAAACGCATGCTGCTATAATTGGATTGCAGTTTGCGTAGTAAACTTAGTTGGAGCCTTCTGTGAATTTGGTTAGAGACCTATCTGGTTCCGCGCAACTTCAGTACTGTCATGCGCGAACCAGTGGGCGGGGCTAGTCAAGTAGTCGTTGATATTTTTCTGTGGAGGCGGTGTTCAACCTATCAATGATGTCATAGATATGTGCATTCCAGGACCTGGCGTTGGCTGGATAACCGATGTAATCTCAGTAACAAGGGCGTTTTCAGTTCTGACACTTCGCTTGAATACCATTCCCTCTTATATAACAAAAGCTCGGGTTAAAATTGAGGTATTAATTCATCGCCCCTTTAATAATGAACATTTTTAGTAACGTGTTATTTTGTTAAAGACTTGACAATATTCAAGGTTAATTCAACCATTTTTTATGAAACTGAAAAACAAAACAAAATTGTAACAAAAATATGAAAAAAATATTTAATATAAGAAAATATATTGCCATAGTCTACGATACATATCTTAATGTTTTTGTATTGCGATATTTGATACTTCATGTATTGTTACAGCCCTCATGAGTATACCACTCGTGCCTTGATGTTAATATACTTTCTACAGACTTTAATATAATTTAACTTACAACTACTTTCTGATATTCCGTTTTTTTCTTCACATCCTATAGTAAAGTGAAGGGCACAAACATCACACAGCAGGATGAGTTATGATGATGCTGGTGGTTTGTTCAGATGATTGTCTGACGTGTTAAAATCTCAAAACATGTTTAACGCTTCAGATACCTCTGATATGCCATTTAAACTCCCACATTCCTCCCTCGCAAGAGCCCCTGCAGATAAACTGGGTAAAGCTCTCACGAGGGCCGTTTCCAGAGGCCGGACGGGGTGCTGGGAAAGTCTCGCATGCCTTCCAGCTTGACAACGGTCAGAGACGGCAGGAAGCGCGCGAGAAGTCAAAGCCGAGCATGACAGCGGAACAGAAGAGTGGATATTTAATCAACCACACGCCGCGGCACCTTTTGAATATTTGATGGCGCTTTTCTTCGATGATTACCTTCCCATTATGGTATCTTGTCAGCGGTTGAAGGGAAAGGCTTTGGTTGCTATTGTCTGGGCTCAGCACAGGTTTGGTGTCCTCCAGGGCTGGACTCTATTGTCAGTCTGTCAGCTGGCTGCTTTCCTGTTACCCCACCGTATACTCTCCATTTCAGCAGCCCCCCGGCCTTCGCTCGCCCGCCGTTCCCTGCGGGCGCAATAAAAGCCAAGAAAAGGAAAGTTACGGAGCGAGAGTTTGTACCACACAGACCGAATCAATGAACAGCGTCTTGATCCCACACTTTAATTTACTGCCCAACATGAGCCAAAATGGATTATGAAATGCCACGTTTCATAGAGAGAGAGTCTCTCACGGCCGGCCTCACATGACAAGTGAATATTGTGAAGTTATAAAAAGGCCATGCGTGTCTTTGAACCTTTGAAAACCAGTGTCTAAAGTCAGTCTAAGGCCCGATTCACATTTCGCATCTAAAATCGCGCAGAAAACACGAGGCGCGCTGCTTCTCTCTTCAAATGACCTGCGGTGAGCGCGCGGCTACAAAAATGTGTGCATGCGCGTCGTGACTGCGTCGCCCCCTATTCGCTATGTTTTCTACATTTACAATAATGAATATGCACGTGGAAAGACGCAAAATGTGAATTGGGCCAAAGATTAAAGGGGTCATATGACACGGCTAAATGAATATTATGGTTTGTTTTAGATGTGATGTAATGTGTAAACAGGATTTAAGGTTAAACGCTGTTTTTTCCACACACACGTGCATGTTTGTTTCTCCTCTTTGCTCCGCCTCTCTGAAACACAGATTTGTATCAAAGCTCATGGCTCTGAAAAGCGAGGTGTGCTGTGATTGGCCAGTTCACCAGTGTGTAGTGATTGGTGGAATACTGCAAGCGTGTGAGGGAAATGTAACGCCTCTGACCATATTTGGAACGTCAGGTTCCTCTTCAGTTGTACTGACAGGTGCACCACCTTACCTGCGTCTACATTTGGGCGGTCTTAGTCAAATCAGACCACCAGCTGACGTAGATGTGTGGGGGTGTGGCTACACGAGGCGTTTCAGGCAGGTCTGGGTGAGCATTCGCTTTTTGTTCCCACACTTTCATTTCTGCAATTTTACACGTCTAATACATGCATGGGCGACTTAAAACACAGAAAAACATGTATTCGCCTCATATGACCCATTTAAAAATATTCTGTATTTGTTCCAGACACAATACAGGAAACATTCTGAGAATTTAATAAACAACATTATTAAAAGGACAAAAAAATATATATTTGGAGTACACTGTGAAAAAAAAATCTAAATGTATTAAAGTTTTGAAGATCTTGCATGTCTTGAATACGAATGTCACATTTAGCTTCTTCCAAGGAACATTTATTGAGTTTCTTTGTTGTGGTTTGAGCAACCGCAACCGTTTCACAACAGAAAAGAAGCCCTAAGATCATTCAGACCAATAAAATACCTCAAACACACTGGTGAGTAGAAATGTGTTCCACAGCGCCCGCGACATCCCCATCAAAGACTGCAGGCCATTCACGATAAGATCTGTTTGTGTAGGCCTCGCTCCACCGCCCCGGAGAGAGAAAGACCTTCCAGCCTGTAAAAGGAAATATCAAACAGGCTGATGTCGTTTGTGAGGAAGTACTTTTAGCTGATAATTATTGGCTGGGCGTGCACACTTCCTGTTGGATGAGCCCCCCAATAGACCATTACTCACATGTAAACTGTTTACTTAAGATAAGTATTTACTCAGAGGAAAGAATTTCTCGGCATGTAACTACTGACGGACCTAAGTGCAGTTCAAAGATGTGCCATTTGCTTTTAAATGTTAAAGATCCCAGGCAAAATAAATCAAGAAAATAATAATGTGTGTATAGTGTCATATGAATTGTGTCTCCTGTCCGCAAACCTGAATTTCACCCGTCGTTTCGAATAACCTCTTTCGTGGCTCGGATTGATCCGCGTGTACATCGAACAGCCAATAAGAGAGCGCCCCTGCCAGTCCGCCCAATCCACCTCGACCACGATGTTCACAACGCATGGACATACAATTCCATGACATTAGAGACGTTTCCACAAAGATTAAGCATATAAAATGAGCCACATCTATCCTCGACAAGCGCGAGTTATTAGGACCCTTTCCATGTTTGACTATCCGTAGAGGAGACGTTTTTGTACTCCACGTCGTAGTTCATTGAAATCACTTGGGAAATGTCACGTTATTGTGATGTTTACATGTAAAACTATGTAAAAGACTGTGTAGAAAATACTCAAACTTTATGCTAAAAAAACATCAGTCATATGCGATTCACGTCACATCCTTCCTTTTGGTAAGTAGTTTATTTCATTATTACGTTTTTTAAATGGTGTGTTACAGAGTTTAATGTGTTGCATGCTTTTAATATTAGGCTACTATACTTTATATAATATTGTACACTATATGTTTTATTAACACTCTACATTGATTATGACTGTAGTTTATGTGTCAGTCGAGAGTAGGGATGCACCGATGTATCGGCCACCGATATTAATCCACCGATATTGGTTTAATTCAACACCATCGGCAATAGCATGAAAAAGGCAGATACCCATGGTTTATTAATTAACTGCATGGAGTTACATGTCTGAATAATAATAATTTTTATCTGAGCAAATAATTGAATAGCAACAGCACAGACTTTAAGTTTATTAAAGAAATGTTCAAAGTCAAATATGAGTTAATGTTGTTAATAAAATAATTATTGGACAGAAAAAATCACCTCTGAAGATTGTCTTATTGTATTTTTATCTTCACTTTTTTCTCTCTTAAAATGTTAAATGGAATGTAAAAAACTAGCTAGTGTCGTAAAGTACTATACAATTGACCAATATCAGAATCGGATGATAGTTGTTTGTTTAAATCGGTTTCGTATCGGCCAAAAACATCGGTGCATCCCTAGTCGGGAGGAAGAACACATGGGGATTTTTTTCTTGTGTACGTCATTGTTGAATGTTTGGGAAACATTGTATTAGATAACAACGACATATCAAAGCATCAGTAAACAAATGATGCTGGAGCTTTTCTAAGCCATTAATGACTTTAACTCAACGGGAGTCGTTGATTTTGAGCAGATTTATGAAGAAATATGAACTTGTTTGACAATCATTATTTTTAGCAAAGTTTATGTCATAGATTACTCTGGATTCGCCGGACGATTATTTCTCTGCTGTACTTTTGAAATCCATCCGTTTTGTGACAGATCTCTTTGCCTGTCCCAAAGGATTTACTGTAACCGTATCCACTCGACCTCTGGCACCACTCTCTGAAGATATGACACTATTGTTCTAGCACATTCACTAATTTACTATTGTCAAACACAACGGCCGCCGGCATTAGAGAGGATTATGCATGTTTTTGTTCATCGCGGGTGTATTTTTTCCAGGCAGGCATTGTGGCCGCAGCTGTCGAGCTAATAAACGGTAGTGAAATATTCATGCCGTGTTCTTTACAGTGAACTCTGACAGCGGCCCGCAGGTCAAGCCCAACAATACAATGAGAAGTGAATAAAGTGTTTGAAGCCGGGTCACGACCTGCAGCGCGTGGATCTCTTTCAGGTGAGCTTCAGGTGACCGGCGTCTGTTTTCTTTCAAGCGTTTTCTAACCGATTAAACACGAATGCGTGCTGTCATTATGACATTATGTGTTATTAATACCTCCCCTTTCCCAGACTGTATTAGTTAGATCAAAGCTCAGACGTTGGAGTTCAAAGACCAGGACGAGTCTGAACTGAAAGCGGGTTTAATGGCTGTAATTAGGGCGGTCTGACACATAACTGACGTCACGTGACATCTGAGTATCTGCTAATGCTGCTTATAACTGAATGACGGGAGAGTTTTGAAGATTTTAGATGTGAACATCTAGAAGCTGATTCGAGCATTAAACCACACGTTCAGACGCGCATCTCGACGTCTTGTGTTGACTCGCAGCCTGGAATTCTATCGAAGCCCTTGGCAGAGCGTCATCTCACGCGGCCGGGCCCGACGACCCCCGCCGAGGTCCAGGTGGCCCATCAGCGCCCATTCTCTCTCTCGCACGCTCGCCTGCCGACGTTTCTGACCCAGAAAGATTCCGACTAATTATATCGCATTATCAGCACGGCTGCTCTCCCTCCCCGATTTCCGGAAAGGTTGCGAAAATCCCGGCCACCCGAATCAGAGAGTGGGCATTAACCTCTGGCCCCCATGTGATGTGTGTGGCGTTCTCACACCCAGCCGCGGGCCCATTAACACGTCGCTGCCAAAACAGAAGCTGTTTTGACGGCCTGAAATTATCCCTAAGTGACGCTCGACAATGTCCTTCATTGTGTCCGTCAGAAGCGGGGGGCGGCCGAGGGGAGACTCCCAGCTGACATTTCCATGTCACCCCCTCCGTTCCGGGCCCCCGCCTCCGTCCCAGCACTTCTCCGCAGAACTGAGATAATGAGAGGCCATTCAGCAGAAGAAGTCCGGTGGAATTACACGCTCCACGTCGGCAAACGCTAATTAAGTCGTCAGTGGCGATTCCCGTTCACGAGCGGCTCGAAGCTTCCGCTCGGTGAGGAATGTCATTAGTTTACGTTCACGGCTAAAGGTTAAAGGCTTGTGAAGGGCGCGCTGAGTGTTTTGTCTCTCGGTGAGATGTCGCTGTAATTGCTGCGTGTTTGGAGCTGCAGGTGCGCGTCGGGCCTCATTTGCGCGCTGGCAGTCGGAGACGGAGGCCTGTTCGTCTGGCTGGGTTTGAATGAGCGCTCAGTGTTCTGCTACCTGTTTTCTACTTAATAATCTTTGTTTAATTCTCTCCGTCCCTGACACAGATTTCCAACGCAGCGATTGTGAAGACACGGCAATGGACCAGCACCAGTGTGGTGAGGTGCAGAGACGTTTATGCATTTGCTCTCGAACGGTTCACGGTTTATTTAAGCTGTACGTGTTTTCGCCAGGCGTACACTGGGATTCGACTCCCGACGTTGGTGGCGTTGGAACAAGATAGGAAAACAAACATATAGATACACAACAAATGGATGAAACGCTAAATCATTCAATATAAATAGCATAATTTTATCAAATGAGTTCAAGCTCAATGTGTAAAAGATTGTGTTCGCAACACAAGGGTCACGGGTTCACCATACATACAAACACCATACATACATACTTTTAAAATCGAGACAGATTGTTAAAAAGCTAGACGTAGTAGGGGTTTTGAAAGTTTGCAGAGAAAAACAGGGCACTACGCGATAGAATCTGCAGACTAGAAACCTGCTCTAAATCTTACTTAAGGCCATTGCACGTCAACGTTTTTCACATCCGTAGCAAAGAAGTTGAAGAGGCGTTTTGACAATTCAGAGACACCGTACAAACGAGCGCCAAATACGAAAACAACCGCTGGACTGTATGCGCAAAAACCTTCAAAGTCTTCTAGTTTGTTCCAGAATTGAAGAACACAGGTACTGATCAATGGTAGCGTATGTGTGTCTCCTGTCCGCAAGACAAACTAAAGGCTGTGTTCAGTTCTGGATAATTCACACGTCTGTTCTAAAGTGTTTATTTTCAGATCTGTCAGCTGGAACACAATCTCATTTCATCTGATGACCTGACTCACAATGGAGGAGTGAAAGGAAATTGATTTAGCAAGTTCACTCAAACTTAAGAGCGACCCCGTAAGTCATAAAAGTCAAAGACTCCTGGAAGTGTCTTAATCCTGAGACTCGGCATCAAAGAGAGAGAGAGAGAGAGAGAGAGAGAGAGAGAGAGAGAGAGAGAGAGAGAGCCACCACCACAGCCTCACATCAGCTCATGTGGGATGAGCACTCACATGTGTTATTTCACTGAACTGACGGTGTGTATTTGACACTCAGTCAAACAGGCTGTTGATATTGTTTGCTGTTTCATTTCTGTACAATGTGAGGGATAAATGATTGTATAAAACACTCATATAAAATCCGTCTGGTATTAGACAACAGGCTTTTCTGTTAGCTGACATTAGTGAATCTTCATTGAGATGAATGTGACTCTTTATGTGTCTGGACCAGGTGCTGATCCGTTCTGTCCCACCAGCCTCAGCCGACGGCCTTGCTGTGTTCATTCAGCTCTCAACACGACTGAAAATCACACCACAAACATTGATGAACGTTGAGATTGATCGTTGAAATTCTTCACACGAGAAAGAATGAAGAATATTCTGAAGATTAACAACCACCCAGACAGCAATAGAGAGACACTCTAAAACATGTTGTGTAGACTCAACAAAACAAATGAACGCATCGGTTTGCATCAGTATTTTTGAGTTGCGACAACTCCTAACAAAATTAAGTTCATCCAACAAACTACATTGGGTCGGACACTTTTTTCTCTTAGATGAAATGTATTTTTAAGTAACAACAACTTAAAAATTGTTGCTCATTATTGAAGTTAACAAGTTGTTCCAACTCTTCTCAATTGAAAAAGTTCTCAACAATAATTCAAAGCAAGAGCTGATTGTGCCTGTAGCATCTCCAATGAAATGTCTTTTGAGTAACACACTGTTTGTGGTCATTTTCTTTGAGTCTAACCATGAAACGTTCTATCCTTCAGGACAACCGTGACCTCTTAAAACATCACCAAAACCCTTTGAATGCCAAGAGAACAAAATATTAAACATTATTAAGTCTCATGCAGTTCTCATCTTGATAAAATCCATAAAATAACTCTTTATTTCTACATTAACTCTCATTATCCAGTACCATGCAAAGCATGATGGGAAATGGAGATCCGCAGCAATGTATACTTTGATAAAACAAGCATCAGTCATGTACCCTCAACTGTAATAGATTGAAGTTAAATGATTGAACATGAACACATTTATTTTACGCTTACGCTTGACACATAGAGTTTGAACTTGTTTGCGGATGTTACATGGTTTGGGAGGAGTCTAGAAATCCGGAACTCAATTGGTGTTGAAAAATTAAGTTATCTAGACAATTATTTTGAGTTACTGCAAATTAAACATTGTCGTAAACACATAAACACGGATTTGTAGGTTAAAATGACACACAATATTAAGTTATTATCAACATTATTAAGTCAGCGCAACTCATCAAAATAGAGTTTCACACTTAAATGTTTTAATTATACCAAATATTTGGATTTTTGACTTGCACCAATTGATTAAATGAAGTTGTGCGAACAGATGCCATGAATTAGGTTTCAGAATGTACTTCACTTCATGAATTTCTGAAATAACAGTCCGGTTTATGTTTTTATTTCTCCTTTAAATGCTAAAATTAAACTCCATCAAATCTCCACCAAAAATGAGTTTCAAGAAACCGAAATGTCATTATAAAATAAAAATCGACGTGTTCATTTTGCGTTTTCACGTTTGGCAAAGCAGTCACCAATTACAAGTCTGCTTATTTGTCAGGGAACACTAGCCCGTCCGTGCAGTCCTATTAAAACCTTGGACAAACAAACATCAGGACACTCGAGCGGCTCTTGTTTGCCCGTCTCATGGTTCCAATTTTTCTGTAAGAAAGCAGAGAGAGATTCAGTTACGTAGTTTTCGGTTTGTGTTTGGACACATGGAAACGCTTCCTTGTGATGAAAAACAAGCGTGAGCTAGCGCTGTGATGGCCAGGTTGATTTCTGTCCGTGTGTGCGTGTCGGGCGGTGTAAAATCTCTCGGCCGTCTGAACGGAGAAGCCGAGCATCTGACGGGCCTGGTTTTGTTTCGTGTGTTGTTCGTCGATGAGCCGCTTTGACCTTGTTAACTGTTCCATGAAATGTGCATTTGGAACAGTGTAATCCTTCTCCAAACAGGACAAGCACTGTTAGACAACAGAACGCTCATTGTGTGATAAATGCTCTGATAATCTCTCTTTTCATCTGAACCATCAGCTGCAACCAAACAAAGCGTGCTTGAAGATAGCCAAGACGTTTGTGAGTCGACACGGCCGAGCTGTGATTGGATGGAGCGTCGCATCCCTGCGTTCACATCTGAGGAAGTCAAAAGTCTGAAGGTGTAGGAATGAACCTAGAGGTAGAGGTAAAATCATCTGATTTGAGTTGATATCGAGATCTTCGATAACATTGACGTTTGATTGCAGACGAGACCAATCTGAGCTCACATTGTCCACGTCTCTTCTCAAACTCTAGTGACAGACACATTTCTGACTCTTTTTCACAGGAGAAATATCCGAGACGCAGGAGCAACATTAAAGAAATCTCATCTGTGATTTTTCATTAAGAGCTCTGTTGGGGAAATGAGAAAGAAACACTACCCTTTCAATGTTCGTCTTCACCGGTGTGCAAAAATGCAAACAAATAAAAATAGGGATGCACGATGAAATATCGGCCGATACAGATGACATTAAAAACGACCATTTATCAGCCGATACTGATATGGACGATAATTCATCATGCATCCCTATTTTTATTTAATACATTTTTCATTTATTTTTATTTCGTAAAAATTCACGCCGATATGTTATAGCTGATAAATGATGAATAGTTTCCTCTTACAGATAAAATACAGTACAGTTCTGTCATGATCAGTCACTTACTGATATTAGCGAAACATTGTTGATGTAGGTACAGTATGTAGATATGGATGAGTAAATTATATGAACAAAAGCATATTGTTTGAATCAGACTGCTGTCTGAATGCTTTGTCTTGAGACCTGTTAGACACGTGGCCATTAAGAACATCTAGAATTTGTTTATTAAATAAACATTATTGCAGAACAATTTAAAAGATCTATAATACGTAGTGTAACGTATACGATTTTCAGGTGAATTTTCAGTCTTCAGAAAATATTAAATATTTCGATTCTGTATATCGGCCAATATATCGTTTTTTGACTCAAAATAAAACCGTTATCGGCCAGAATTGACATGTTGGTGCATCCTTAAATGCAAATGATCTTATTTCTGAGCGATTATGGAATATCAGCTCTGTGTCTGTGATTTCAGTTCATCCAAACTCATGCAGTGCATGCTGGGAAGCTTTTAAACTGTATTGAAGGAGATCTTGTGTGCTGGAAGATCTTTCTGATATTTTTTATTAATGATTATTTTCCTTCAAGCATTTAGGAACGAACCCTCATATCAAAAGGTTTTTTCCACAGGAAACGCAGCCTGTGCAGAAAGTCTATCCTCGTGTTTTTTTATGTGTCACGCTTGACTTTTTTCATGACATTGATTTCTGAAGGATAACAGTGTGGCGTATGACTCGCTTTAACGTCCTCTCCTGTAGTGACCATTTGTTATGATAACGAAGGGAACTTCATACAAACTTATATCTCATTCTTCTCATTTCTTCACCGCCATCCATAGAAAAGACACAATAAAGCAGATCCGAGTTCCACAGTAATAGATGTCACATGTGTGTTAGGCTGAAGATCATGAACTGTTGGTAAAACACACGCTGGAGTCCAGCTGCTCAATTCTCAAAGTCATTTATTAGCACACGTGGCATTCATTATGGAGGAATTTGTTCAATCGAAATGGAAACCGGTAGCAGTTGAATAGTGAAATCCAGCGGGACACAGCAGCGTTCCTGTAGTTTACACCACCGGCGCTCTGTTTGTTGGCGTACACGTGTGTCTACAGACCTTTCTTAGTGGCATGACTCTTCCCATCTCTGTGTGTTAGACTTCAATGAGAAGTTCATGCAAAATCCTTCTCTCACCCTCACGTAGGGCCAGATCCCTATCACTTCCAAAGTGAAATATTAGAAAATAACACAAAATATTCTTGACACGGATGTGTTTGAGGGGTCCTGTGAAAATTCACCTGACAGAAAGATGGAATACTGGGTCAAGTCAGAGACACGTTAGAGGATTCGGTGTGACATTGTTTATGAATGGCCTGTTGAAAAAGAGCCGAGGCGAGGCGATCCTCAGAGGGTTTGGCAGAGGATTGTGTTTGTTTGGCAGTGGATTTGGCCGGTCTGTGGAACCGGACAGCTCTACACCTGCACTGTAAATGTAAAGACTTACGTAAGACAGAGAAAGAGAGACTGTTGAAGGGCTCCGTCACTGCAGGTGCCCGTCTGCTGTCATTAATGATGCCACTTAAAGACTGACGCTGCATAAAGAGCTTCTCTTTCAATCTCACACACTGACACACACACGCACGCACACACACACACCACACACGCACACGCACACACACGCACACGCACACACACACACACGCACACACACGCACAGAGAGACACAGACGTTTTCTTATAATTTCCCAATGTTTACAATTCATGTTGTAAACTTTTCTTATTAATATAGCTCAGAAATAAAAATCTATTAATTAAGAGAGTTCGGAGCTTATGTTTTTTTTGGTTTGTTTTGTTTGAAACGAAACCGTGTGTAAACATCTCTTCAGCAGTCCACCGCAGCCGAGCAAAAAACATCATGTCTTATAGTTTGTGTTTATTTGTGTGTTATTGCTGCGCTGATGTTTCCACTTCCTTTGGGTTTTTATGTTTGTATTATTGCCTGAGAGAGAGCCAACGTCCACACATTTCAACATCTCAGTTTTTCCCTGCACACGGTCCCACCCGAATTTGTTTGTTGTTTTGGATACATGTTCTGTGTGTGTGAGTTTTCTTTGGGGTAACAGCATGTTTGCCAAAGTGTAACTCAGGTAATGAATTCCACCTCCTCATGACCTGAAGGCAGAGTTTAGGTCATAATGAACATTACGCAATAAACATACACATTACCTGACTGCATCACTTCCTGTTGACACGCATTCAAACGCCATCACAACACACCGTAATTGCCCGGCGCTAAACCACAAAGCTAATGCCAGATTAGTTTGTCATTTAAACGAAATGTTTGAGAAATATGTAGAATATTGTGTGTGTGTGTGTGTGTGTGTGTGTGCGTGCGTGCGTGTGTGTTCGTAGTGTTCACTACTTAACATTTTGTGGAACCTGTTATGACAAACTGCCAGCCAGAACACCCTAGTAACACCTTAGTTACCGCCCAGAACATTCTAAGAGCAGCTTAGCTATTCACTAGCAACCCACCAGACTGCCTTAGCAACCACATAGCATCGCACTCAAGCTCTGCAACACCCTAGAAACAGCACAACTATCCTCTAGCAACTGCCCAGAACACCCTAACAACAGCCTAGAAACCACATAAAACATATCAAGCCGCAGCCTTGCAGTTTACTAGAAACTGCCCAGAATTCCTTAGTAACCACATAGCAACAGTCCTAGACTCCTAAACTGAGTGTTCATTTTCAAAAAGCTCTTCGTCTACACTAGCATTTTCAAGCGTTTCCCAAACGCTGCCCATCCACACTGAAACGTCTGAAAACGCTTACATCCATGTGCTGCGCATGAGTAAAACCTAAGACACGTCAGCATGTGTCATTTCTGTCAGACGTTTATCTACTTTCTGCGGAAGTGTATTTTTAAATATACAATGAGGTAACTTGCTGCGGGTAACACAAGACTATAAAGGTCTTTGCACATACAGACAGAAGAAATGTTCGTAAGCGTTTTTTCGTATTTTCCCAGTCCAAATGTTTTTATGACGGACGAATATATCGGAGGCAGTGTGTAAATGCGGTTGACCCAACGTGAGGTCGTATTCATATTTTAACATGCGAAAAATTTTTACGAAAATTTCGGATTCTGTGTGTAATGGGCTTAAAGCTGCAAAAGCGAAGCTTAACTCGTGCTCTCCTGCTGAACAATAAAATGCCGTCTCAAAGCCAAAACGATGTGTTTTCAAACTGAAACGCATTAGTGTGGACAGGGTCTTAAAAGCTCTACAACACCCTAAAAATCACCCAGGACATTTAACAACAGCCACACAGCAACACACTCAAAGCTCTAGAAACTGCATACCTGTCTCCTAGCAACCTCTTAGTAACACATCACATGTTGTATCACTGCGTGACCAAAGCGTTTCATTGATCATGCCATGTTTCTTCTGTTGGGAGCAGAAATCAAGATGATATTGGTGCCTTCTCATGATGTTTGCTGCAGAACGTGTCTGATATCCTACAGGCCGCTCCTCCAGATGATTTGAACCTGTTCCAAGTGCACTTTAATCCCAGACGTTCAGATGTGAAACTGTAAAGCATTTCTTTACGAGACACTTTGATGCATTTTTCAAAAAGCGTTGCTCTTCTCAGCACATCTGCAGTTGTGCATCTCTGTCAAATATTTCCACTAATTGAAGCCGTGAATCAACGAGCGTACTTAATAAATTCATTCTATGCTGCTTTTTTGGAGAGCATGAACACATTCCACGCTCTGTTTAACTAGAGACAGCGAACAGATAATAAGCAAAGTATGCATACTAGAAGTGTTTACATACCTAATACAGTCTTTCACAAAAGGTGCTTCAAACGTTTCTTTGATGCCATAGAAGAACCTTTTGGTTCCATAAAGATCCTTTAACATCTGAAGAACCTTTCTGCTTCACAAAAGGTTCTTTGTGGCGAAAAAAGGTTTTCAGATGATAAGAAAAGAAGAAAGAGATGGTTCTTTAAAGAACCTTTGACTGAATGGTTCTTTGTGGAACCAAAAAGGGTTCTTCTACATGAGATGACACGTTTAAAAGCAGATGATCAGCAGAACTGAACCTTTCTGAACCTTTAAAGTCCCCGAGATCCAGAAGATGCGATTGTTTTTACTTCCGTATGCTGACACATTTCTGAGTGAAACGTGGCTTGCGTTTTTCACTGCGAAATGATTGGATGTATAAAAACAGCTGTTGCATTTGAAAATGACCCACATTGATAAGCTTCCAAATGCATAGGTTGGTCGGTGGTGGTGTCGCAACAATCTTTAGAGACTTTCTTACCGTAACTCAGAGAACAGAGCATCAATTTAAATCATTTGAAGTGCTTGTGTTGACCATAATTGTTCCAAACAAAAGTAAAAAACCATTGCTTTCTCTTACAGCGCTACTGTGTATAGACCCCCTGGTCCCTACACAGATTTTCTGAAAGAGTTCGCGGACTTCTTATCGGACCTAGCGGTTACATTGATAAAGTGCTGATGGTTGGAGATTTTAATATCCACGTAGATAGTGCTAACGATGCTTTAGCAGTGGCGTTTAAAGAGCTTCTACACTCTTCTGGTGTAACACACAACATCAATAGACCCACTCATAGACTTAATCACACACTCGACCTGATTATATCTCACAGAGCCGATCTAACCAATATCGATATTATACCTCAAAGTGACGATGTCACCGATCACCATCTTATAACACGTACACTGCGCACTGCAGAAATCAGCCGTATAATTCATCATCGACAGGGTAGAACATTTACCTCGACCACTAAAGATAGTTTCGTAAAGAACTTGCCAGATCTGACTCCTTTAATAACCTCACCAATAAATACAGAATCGCTCGATGACATGACCAGCAACATGGGCACTTTATTCTCTGACACATTAAAAGCGGTCGCACCTATGAAGTCTAAAAAGATGAATGAGAAAACATAGCACTATGGTACAATAGCACCACTCGCGCCCTAAAAAGAGAAACACGTAAACTGGAGCGCAAATGGAAACAAACCCATTTAGAGGTCTTGGATTTAGATTGCGTGGAGAGAGAGTGCAAACTGTTATAAAAAGGCACTAAAAGCAGCAAAGCCTGAGCACCTCCGAAACCTCATAGAAACAAAACAATCCAAGGTTTTTATTTAGTACAATTGCTACATTAACAAATAAACAGACTTCCCCTGATAGGTTATTCCGCCGCACCTTGATAGCAATGAATTCATGACATTTTTTACAGAGAAAAACGAAAACATACGGAAAAAATAATAAAAACTCGACCTCCAAGTCTGTCCTATGAACTAGTACCAACCATCGCCACAAAAGAAAAGCTACCGTGTTTCTCAGCCACAGGGCCGTGCGGAGACCTTTACAGGGGCAGGTGCTCAGAGTATAAAAAGGGGCACATGGAATAGGGCTGTGCTCAAAACATCAATACACCAACACTGTATACGACACGTGTATCAATACGGATGCTTCTGTAATTGATAGCAGAAAATGCCATGATGCAGTTTTAAGAAAGAAACAGAACAGAAAGGACCATTCTAATGTTTAAAAGTTTTAAAATATTTTTTTGGCACTTATTAACTTAGTGGTTGTTCTGTGTCATCAATAAACAAACTACAGTTAGTTCAGAATGCAGCTGCCAGAGTTCAGGCCATGTCCAGAAAATACCATCACATCACCCCAATGTTATCATCCCTTCACTGGTTACCCATTAAGCATCGTGTTGACTTTAAAGTTCTTTTAATTACTTTTGAGCCCCTACATCCTTAACATCACCTTACAACCCATCACGCTCTCTAAGATCTCAGAACTCCAGACTTTTGACTAAAATCCACCAAAGGGGGCAGAGCTTTCTCATACGCAGCCCCTAAACTCTGGAATAGCCTTCCCATACTATTCCAGGGTCAGACACACTCTCCCTATTTAAATCTAGATTAAAGACGCATCTTTACAGCCAAGCTTTCACTAATGCATAATATCCTAAATAAACCTCCGGGAGACTGCATTTATCAGATATTATTTACTAGAATGATCTGGTCTATAAACACCATGCACTGCGCCGTGTTTGACCTTTTTTGTGTTTTTCCTTATTTTCTCCTGTAAAGCTGCTTTGGAACAATGCACATTGTGTCAAAAGCGCTATATAAATAAATGTAATTGTCATTTAAGCAGCAGGTGTGCAGGTGATCTTCTGTGGATTTCTGGAGTTCACGCAGGTGTCTGCCACTCTCAGCATCAGTGAAATGTGTTGGGTTGATACACTAATGCAATGACTTTACACACACATTTAACTGTCCAAACACAGTTTTTTGGGCTGGTGTGTTGTTCCAAACGTGGCCACGCACACACACACTTTTATATTTCTGAACATCTGCACATCTGCTGGTAAAAGGAAGAAAACAGGAATGCAAATCACAGGCGAACATCTGCTGACCACAGGCCAGAGCCCAACCCAAGAAGAATAAATAGTGTTGGCCGTAATCATCAACAGATATTGATTTTAGATGGATATCGAACAGACGCAGCTGCGTCAGGCGGAGAGAGAGACCACATACAACGGCCTCGCTTTCATGTCTTATGGATTCGAGCACTAAACGTTCGCGAATTGACAAACAAAACAGAGAGATCTGTGGGAAATGTTTCGTAAAACAACAGGTCCAGATGTTGGACTCTGAGTCGTGGTAGTAAAACACCACAACCACTGAAAAAATAATTCAAGGTTCCACAATTTTCCTGTCAACAGATGTGCGCTCTCTATCTCTCGTCTCGAGTCTCTCTCTCTCTCTCTCTCTCTCTCTCTCTCTCTCGTATGGTCTCTCTCTCTCTCTCTCTCTCTCTCTCTCTCTCTCTCTCTCTGGTCTCAACGTTTCTCTTGTTCTGAAAGTAAATTTAGTCGAACCGAACCCCCTCCCGGCGCTGTTATTAATCGGCCGCAGCTGTGAGTCGCATGTTTGAAGACACGTACTGTCACCAGGCCTGCGCAAAAATAAATGGATAATTTGGGGCAATTGTCACTGAGTGTTAAACAGACACGGAGTGTTTTCAAAACTTTTACCGCAATCATATTTCTTCACCTGGTACGACTTAAGCGCTCATTTGAAAAACTCGCACGATCTTACACGTAGAGAGAAAGAAAACAAAGCATTTAAACGCTGCGTCTGATGAACAGAAACCTCACAGGTTTATACACGGTAAAATCACCAGTGTTAGAAAAGGTCAAATGAACACTCACAGTGAATATATAATCCACACTCGCCAGTGTTAAAAAAGGTAAAACTCTCTATTATATAAACACTGTGCGAGTTAATTTGACATTTTTTAACACTGGTGATTTTGCTGTGTACAAAAATAAAACTCTGTCATCATTTAGTCCACCTCGTGTGGTTGCACATCTGTATGTGAGTCTTTCTTCAGTGGAACACAAAAGAAGATATTTTGAGAAATGTCTCGGTGATTTTGTCTTCATACAATGGAAGTCAACGGGGTTCAGTACTTTTCAACTTGCTTTTGTGTTCCGCAGAAGAAACAAAGTCAATCTATTATTTTGGGGTGAGCTTTCCCTTTAAAGGCTGTGTTTGGAATAGCGTAGTACCTGTGAACAGATTTAGACGTGAAAAGACCCCCCAAACCTATGAAATCATGGCACGCGCTGTTTTTCTTTCCCTCCTGCTTGTTTCTTCTGTCGGATGTTCTGACATTCGTGTGGATGTGTGAGTTGTTTAAGTGTTAGTTTGAGATCAGCACATGACTACTGTGGGGAAGTATGATGGCGTAATGACTTACACATTGATCTGGTTTTCCAGGTCATAAGTTTCTGTGGCACAGGAAGGAACTGCCGTGTATAGCCGGAGCCCGATCTTTTTAATTCGCTTGATTTTCCATCAACAGTCGGCCAGTAAAAGTCTTCATCAGATGCGTTTGCTGAACTTTAATGAGGGTGTAACTCAACGCCGGGTGGGTTCCTTCTGTGTTTAATGCGTATTTGGGTAGTCCCACGTTGTGGCATTATTGTGGCCATAATTTGGAAGGCATTAATCGCATCCTGCAAAGATGTTTTTGGGAGAAAAAGATGTTTGTACTGATGTGAACCAGTTGTTTTGTGTGCCATGATTTGTTTGTTTGTTTTTTACATTAGAACTCAATGATCGGACGGACGCTTCTCAGTGATGAAGAAGCTAAATGTTGCCCTCTTCTGGATGCAGAGATACTGTAGTTTTGATTTTAGTTTTATTCATATTTAAATCAGCTTTTATTTTTTGATTTTTTTTGTTAATTTTAGTTAACGTTTTAGCAATTGTGCTGTATGCTTTTCTCATTTTATAATTTATTGGTTTATTTTATAATGTTGCTATAAAAGATTAATTATTGGTTCATTATTATGATTTGACTGCTTTAAACTTACTTCAGTTTATTTTTTTGTGAAATAAATCTCAGGTGCTTAGTGGTCAAGTAAGTATTTATTCAGGATTTTATTGAAGTATTTATTTATTATCTGGCCTAAATCCCAGTGAGCTAGGAAGGCATCTACAGACCAGAATATCACAGAGATCTGAAAAATATCCAAAATGAGGCATGTAGACTTCAGAAAGAAATCCCACACATTAAAACAATGAACAACAAGTGCAAGATAACAAAATCAACTTGACTGTATAATGGATGAAAATTGGCAACAGTTTCAACACGTGACACATTTCTCAATGTCTGATTGTCTTGCACTTGTTGGTCTCAGTTTGTGGGATTTCTTTTGTATTCACCCTATCAATGCCTTGGAAACCACTCGGAAGATTCCGCTGGCAAATGTTCCTACTTTCAATTTCACGTCCGTTGAAACGCAGCACAGAGAGAAGTATAAGATGTCTGGCTCCCTCCTCAGAGAGTTGGTTTGGCTTTTGTCCAGCCGAAAGATTTTCTGTCTAGACACACAGGTGCAGAATCTGTCTGGATGTTCCTGCGTTCAGGGATCTTCAGTCAGGATGACCGCAGTGAGACACACCCTGTCCCAAAGTGACTTCCCCCGACAGCCTTCAGTCTGGAAACCAGCGAAACTCAAGTCATAGATACTGGGATGAAGCCAGAGGCCGTATTTTAGAAACACACAAAACACGCCTGCCAGATCACAACTCACATGTCAGACTGAACACTAAAACACCCCACATCAGCAAAAATCATGTAAAAAATGGATAAAGTACTAACAGAAAATGACCATTCTTTATTTTACAGATATTTCTGTTAATGTCAAAATGCAATTTCATGCAGTGCAAAATGTAAAAAACAGGTAACACAACTAAAAATGAATACGTTAAATTCCTTCATATGAATACAGTATATTGTGACCTATTTTTACAGATTTTTACGATGTGTTGTAGGTTGTAGGCAGTGTTGGGTGTAACTAGTTACAAAGTGATTAGTTACTGTCGTTTAATTACTTTTCTCTTAAAATGTAAAGTAAGGGATTACTCTTATTTTTTCTGTAATTGAATTACAGTTACTTTTGATGTAATTAAACTAAATGCTGTGTAATGTATACAATAGTGGAATTGACATTAAAATTCAAAGTCTAACTTTAAATTCCTTCTCACATTTGTATACTTTAGTCAGTTAATAAGAGTAATTTATAGTTTAATATTATTATTTGAATGAATTAAGAGCGTTTCATGTCCATCCTGGAATCACTTCACTGATCAAGGTTGATGTAGGATACAGAAAGTCATTAGTAATAAGTAACTAAATACTTTTTGGAGAGAGTAACTTGTGCAGTAATCTAATGACACTATTGAATATGTAACTAGTAACTAGTAATTCATAACTTATTCAGAGTAACTTACCCAACACTGGTTGTAGGATACAGCATCTGTACTTTGGCTGTGTCATCTGGCATACTGCAGAAAACCCTTCTGGAGTATCTGCGCTGAGGTCAGATCTCTCGATGCTTTAGTTTGCATGGTTTGTGTGTTTGAACAAGTGCCTTCCTCTGGTCAGACAAAAGTGCCTTGTTAAGCAAAACCTCGCATAACTTTTATGGGCGATGTGGTCTTGATGCTATTTACAAACTCTCAAACAAATTGCAATAACATCTGTGTGACTGTTTTAAAACGATATTCAGTGCAGCTCTGAAAGATCTCAACCGGCTCTCTCGGTTCACATCTGATCACTTCAAATACGAGACACGTGATAAATATCTCATGATCACAGTGTTCTTGACTTACACTGACACTAAAGCCTATGCATTATTGGTTTATAGTATTCAACGTGTACTTTCATATGTGCTAACTATTGGAAACTATCACAAATATCTATGTAAAGTTTACTCGTAGTACAGCTTCAGTACAAATTCAAATCTAATCGTGTTCTTAAAGTTTACTGTTACCCTAAAAAGGAGCCTATTTGTTCCTAACAGCAATGGCATTGAGAGATTTGCATGTGCATCATGGAATTATCTGCAGGATAACATCACAATACGTCTTCAAACTCTCGTGAACTGTGGGTTTGGTTGGATTCCAGCAGAAGTTCACTTTCCCGTCCCGGCCTCTGCACAAAGTAGGCGGTTCAAACAAAGCGGAAGGTGCTAATGAACAGATCTCTGACAAAGTTTGTTTTCCTGTGGCCACTCGATGTGTATAGTGGCTTCATTCAGGTCCTATGGTCCCGCCGTGGAAAGAGCAAGTAAAGAAATCCCATGCCTTGTGTTTGACCTTTGTGACCTTTTGTGAACCAAGACATTTTGCCTTTCAGGCCTCGTTCCCTGAGAATGAATATTCATGAGAGACAGCAGAGAAATCTTTTTTACTAGTGAAACAAAGACATGCTGTCATAAACAAACATTCTCCTGGTAAGGGTCCCAATAAATCCCTTTTTCTTGTTGGTAATTTCAGCATTTAGTGTTAAATAACAAATGAGAATTTTGTCATCATTAACTCAAGTACCGGTCAACACTCCTCTGTCTAAAATAATACATTTTGCTGCAAATATTCGGAATAAGCATAATTGAACAGTTAGGATATCCCTTAAAGATAATAACCGTTTTGTCAGTATGTTTTAATATTCAGTATTGTTTACAAAATCTAAATCCATTTAGATGTCAAATCCATTCCTATAATTTCAAAATCGATTCTTTATCATTCGAAAGATTCGTTGCGGACATCACGTGACGTTTCGTCCTTATCCCATCGGCTTTCGTCATTTATGCTGCCTTCACTGGCAGTAATAAGAGCACCCTTTTGTAATCTTAATACAGAAACAATTTCACATCTGTTTTTTTATTGTGATATATCTAAAAAGTTTTGGAGTGATATTGAATCTTATTTTTTTGATGCTGCTAACACTGCCTACCCTCTTACCCTTAAAGATGTTATTTGTTACTATGTTAACCCAAAAGATATTGCTCTTGAACACCTGATGAACTTTGTCATTCTATATGCAAAATTCTTTATTCACAAACAAAAATTCGCAAAATCAATACCTACATTTGCGCCTTTTCTCATGGAACTCTTTCCTTAAATCGCTGTTTTTGTTGAAGAAAGAAAAAAGTAATACCTTACTGAATCATTATGAAAAGTTTTTCCCTGAAATCCCTGTTTGAACTATCTAATAAAAAAAAGTTTTATTAGTTTAAATTGTTATTATTAGTATTTTTATTATTGTTTTTTTTTTGTTTACTTAATTTGTATTTCTTCCTGGATTTATTTATTATTTATGTCAACAATGTGCTGTTTGTTCTGTATACCTTGCAGTCTTGTACATTTAAATTGTTCAATAAAAAATAAGAGCACCGATTATTTCCGGGTTGAAGTGGGAATTATCGAAATTCCGAGAGCACGTGAAGGCAGCGTTTTATCAAAATGTACTTGCGCTGCAAAGACGTTTAAATACGTCCGTGTAATCACGTAAGAAGGGCTTCAATATTTGCATCTAAATTCCAAGGTTTACATTTTGGAAACTACTAGTCTATCTGAATACGTTCAGGAAAAGATGAATAACTTCCACCATATCAGGAATATCGCGTGTACGCCAAGCGCTCCCTCGCCACGAGCTCTGACGTCAGACCCTTCGTCCCATATCATACCCTACTCCCTACGAAGAGCAAAGCTCTTGCTGTGTAAACTCTAGAGGGAACAACGCAATTGTGTCTTTGTCCGTTTAAAAATGCCCTAGCAAAAGAAGCAGTAAAACAACGACATTTTTTCTTCGTTTGGAATGACGTTTTGTATGTCACCTCCCAGAAGGGCCCTTCGTAGGGCGATGAATCCCGTTCGGAACGCCGCGCATTCATCAAAATTGAGGGGACATTAAAATGATCGACGGGCGAAACACGACAGCTGGAAACATGACAGAAACACTGAGGGAAAAGTCACAGAACTGGATCGGATGACCGAACACGACACGCTTCAGATAAACAGGAAGAATTACCGCCTCCTCTGTCGGTCTGTGCAAACTGTGAAAATAAACACGTGCTTCAACTTTTTGTTGTGCACACTTGTGCATGAATAACTGAGTCTAGGGAGGTCAGGTCATCGCTGGTTTATTTGAATAACACGGTTCAAGTATTTGCAGGCACGCAGCAGTTTCTCTCAGATCTTTGAAACGAGCGCAGATCTCCTCACTAGAGATCCGTCGACTTCCTTCAGTGAACGACACCCTGACATGAAGAGAAACCACATTACTACTGTCTTGAATATTTATATATATAACGAAATTATGATCGACGTCATGTTTGATTAAGGAAAGATGCTGAAGGTTTACCTGTGAGGGCCAGCGCTCGGTGAAGCTCTTCTCTCAGTAACTCAAGCACATTACTGACACCTTTATCCCCCTGAAGACATGATGAAGACGTCACTCATTCTGTATCTGTAGTCATTTATAACAACAACAAAGCGTTGAAACTGAAACATTGCATTATCACGACTGGATGATTGTGAACCAAAGCAACTAAATTGTTCTAGTGTTTTAGACATACTTAGATTTTGATATTTTTCTCTACAAGTATCTCAGCGTGAGCTTTGAACGAATAAAATGCTTTTTGTTGCTAAAATCATGCAAAGTGTTTGAGTCAATTGAGTGAATCCATGTTTTGTGTGTCTCACCTCACAGGCCAGCGCCCACAGGATGGGTCGCCCTACAAACACAGCTTTGGCCCCCAGCGCCAGAGCTTTCAGCACGTCTGTACCCGTACGCACGCCTCCGTCCAGAAAGACCTCCACCTTGCCCTCCACGGCCTCCACGATCTCAGGCAAGACCTCAATCTACACACACATCACATGAGCACGTTCACAAACTTTAGGTTTTATGTACGTGGTTTGTTTCCTAAAATGTCTTAATAATAGACACAAATGAGACAATTGTTGACTAATGTGAAATCAAAAATGAGTGTAGATAGGTTTTGGCCGACAGTCAATGATGCGCTTCGGACAGACATCTATATGGCCGAACGCTTCTGCTGTTTGGTGCTCTGTGTGCACTCCGGTCATTTAGAGATCAGGGGCCCGTTTCAGAAGTGTTTAGTGAAAACTCTGAGCATATTAACCCTGAAATGAGGGAAACTCTGGGTCTCAGAATGTGAGGTGTGTCAAACCTGAGAAAGCGGGGTAACTTCTAAAGGAGAGGAGACCTAACCCAGTCAGGAGCAGGTTTTCTTTGGTAAACCCAGAGTTTATTTTCATCTCCTCCCCCTTTTAATGCGCAAGTCGTGTACATCATTCATTCAAGAATAAAGAAATGAATAAATACAGACATCAATGCAGAAATGAAGCGATAAAGGTAATAAACAATTCATTTAGACGCGCAGCCATTCCTACCCAAATCTGCTCCGAGCAGGATTCGAACCGCTGATCAGTCTGAAACGGACACTAGAGTCTGACACCCTAACAAGTGCCCTATACACCATGACATCCACACTCATCCCAGAGCACTGGTCGCGGCCGAGAACATGATCATTTTTTATCGTTTCTGTTGTTTCATTCATTCAATGGTACATTTATCTATCTATTCATTTAAACTGAAGTCAATTTCAGCAAATCCACTGTATGAAGAGCAGAAAGTGTTCCGCGCTCTCTTTTGATGTTGCTTTCTTTGGTGCCGTTGCCATGGCGAATCGTAATTTCGGAGCTCCGTTGATCATGGCTTGTCGTAGTTGTGGTGCAAGCGCTTATATCAAGGTAAGTCTACCCAGAGTTGATGGAACTAACTCAAATCAGCTGCTCTGAAACCAAAACTCACATCTCGGTGTAAATGAACTCGGAGTTCACATTTGAACTCGCTGTTGGTCGAACCACCTTATTGAAACGGGCCCCAGTTGGGTTACTCAGAAGCGTTTTCACACCACATCAGATGTTCAGTTTGGACCACTACAGCTGTAATTTTCCCCAAAAGCCGAAACCTTTGTTCGTCCTCCACATTGGTAAACCAGTAGCTGTATTTCAAAGCGTCAGAAATCAAGTTTAAAGAGAGCAGAAGATAGTTAAGAAAGACTATTTCTTCAGGAGAAACTTACGGTGGCTGGAACTCCATCCAGTTGTCTTGCTCCGTGGTTTGACACAAGTATTCCATCCACACCATATTTCACAGCTTCTCTGGCATCTTCAGCTGGAGAAACGTTCATCACAAGAACATTCAGAGGCGTTTCACATTTCCTCACTCTATAGTCGATTTGAGATGCGATTTAAAGCCATGAATGCACAAAAGAAAACTTTGAGGAAAGGCGTTGAGCTCAGGCATAAATGGGGTCGGTATGTTCAAGCTGCTTTTATTTAAAGAATCGGTCATTTCTATAGAGATGGGGAGAGTTTAAAGATAAACGTTGATCTCAGGACACAATAACAACAGCGATGTTTCACTCTTTCCTCCCGAGAGATAAATGACACTTTATCTTTCAGTTATCACCCCCCTGTTGACAGATGCTTCGGACGTCGTTTTGTTTTCATTACATTATGCAAATGGGTCGTTCTGTATCAGGAGAAACATTCCTGGATAGACGTGAAGAGCAGAGAGAAAACAGATCTTGTGAAATGAAAATCTTCTTTTCACTCCATGTCATCTGGTGTCTCCTCATGCAAGTTTAAGGGGGAATACATCATTCGTATGTTGATACTGTTTTTCGCATGTTCATTTTTGCTTCGTTTTTAGCAATTTTGACATTTTATAACTTATTTGTATAGTGCTTTATTAAATTGTATATATTTATATTTTAATTTATACTATATATTATTGTATATATATATATATATATTATAAATATAATTTTTTATTTGATGTTTTAGTTTTAGTTTGTTTTTTATTCATCGTCAGTTAATAATTGTAGACATATTTGAAAACATTTTTTATTTAATTAGGGTTTTCAGATTAAATGAAGGTCTATATTTTAAATGGTTTCAATTGATAGACATGTTTGAACAGTTTTAGTTAACTATAATAACCCTGCGCGCAGCACATTTGGTTATTAGCACTAACGTTTACTGCATTAAAGACATTAAAAAAGACATGCGTTTCTTAAGACATACTCAGATTATAGTCCGCTGCAACATTCTTTAGAATAAGAACTTGTTTTAGATTATTACACATGAGATATGATGCTGTTTTGGTCGTCATTAACAGGTGCAGCAGTCACGGTCTCGTCCAATCACAAAAGCAAAAAGATCTCTCACCTCTCAAAATCCCTTTGAGCACCACGGGCAGAGAGGTGATGGTCTTGAGCCAAGCGATGTCGTCCCATTTCACTGTGGGATCTATAGACTGCGCCACGTAGACCGCCAGGCCGCTGTCCTTCCCGTAACCCTCTTTTGAGGAGAACGCTAAATCAGGCGAGTCGAAGTTGGCCATTCTGGAAAAAAGAAAGTGCAAAATGGAATTAGTCCTGGGAGTGTTGTTTTTGGTCAGTGTATGAAAGCTAAGCCGGGGTTTAATCCAAACCCCACAGGTCAAACTCAATGGCACCTTGTTGCCGCCGGTGGGCTTTGATTTGTGAGGCCGAGCTGAAGGTCTCCAGGAGGGTTGACGTGAAGTTCACCTCGCGTGAAAAAAACACTTTTTAGGTTTCTGATTGCCGTAAGTCACCTGGCTGGACTTGACTTTCATGAGGGGATTTAATAGTTGTGACGCTGTTGGCGTATCTACTGAAGCGCTGATAGCTGAATGTTTCCTCACATTAAACGGGTAACGTTGAGTGAAGTTAATCCACACGAGCTGTGTGAACTACTGTACACATCACACAACGTTTCCATTAATACATTAAGATCTTTAGTGTTTGACTTTCAACAAACCATTAAAAAATCTCTCTGTGAATAGAGGTAAATCATATAAAAGTAGTTGTTGGTTTTATCACTCGACCTATCTTGATTGTTTTATTGAAAAATTATGTTTATAATGTTAGTATTGTAGTTGGGATAAATTCAACATATTCTGAAGAAATGTAAGCGGTCCATAAAGCATCACCAATACCTCTGAATCTTTGCTATGGCATTGCAGTTGTGGTTTGCTGTGGTTGCTAAGGTGTTCTGGCTGATGGTAGTGCATAGTCAGGTGGTTGCTATGCAGTTGGTATATTGCTTTGCGTGGTTTCTATTGTGTCGCTGTGTGGTTGCTAAGGTGTTCTGGGGATGGTAGGCAATGTTAGGTGGTTGCTATGCAGTTGTGGTTTGCTGTGGTTGCTAAGGTGTTCTGGCTGATGGAAGGGCATCGTCAGGAGGTTGCTATGCAGTTGCTATATTGCTTTGCGTGGTTTATATTGTGACGGTGTGTGGTTGCTAAGGTGTTCTGGGGATGGTAGGGAATGCTAGGTGGTTGCTATGCAGTTGTGGTTTGCTGTTAATGCGGTTGCTAAGGTGTTCTGGGATATGGTAGTGCATTGTCAGGTGGTTGCTATATTGCTTTGAGTGGTTTCTATTGTGTCGCTGTGTGGTTGCTAAGGTGCCCTAGGTATGTGTGCAATGTTAGGTGGTTGCTATGGAATTGCTAGGTTTTCTGAAAGGTTATCAAATGAGAAAGAAATCAAGATGCTGCAGATAAAGTATAACAATCAGACCTGTCTCTGTATATTCTAGAATCTACTCTGTGCTCATGAGCACACACACACACACACACACACACGGACACTAAAGTGTGCTCTTGTGTGCCTGTTTCAGCAGTTACCTCAAATGAGAGGGCAGCTTAAATCGGTTGCGCACGTCATCCCGTCTCCTGCCAAGATAAGGTGTGTCCACAGTGACAAAGATACCCTTATACCCGGCGTCTTCAGCCCTCCTGACCAGAGACTGAGTCAGCGTTCGGTCTTTATAAATGTACAGCTGCATCCAGCGCACGCCTCCGGGTGCCGCCTCTGCCACTTCCTCTATGGTGGAGGTGGACCACGAGCTCAACATCATCCCCGTGTCACACGTCACACAGCCTACACACACACAGAGACGGACACAAGTCAGGACACCTGACTGAAGAGCGCTGTGGTGTTAGTGGTTTGGCGGTTTGTCTATGAGCCGTCACCAGTGTGGGTTAATATATAAAGTCAAATTCTTTCCTCTCGTGCATTCTCATCATGCATTAACACAAACCCTCTTCTTCTGTGGCTGCATGTGGTTCTCTGACAGGTCACAGCCGAACCACGGTTTAAAGACAGAAAGCATTTAGCAACACTTGCTGTATTCAAAACTAGACATATAGGACTTGCAAATCATGAAATGTCATAAGTATTAAAGAGCAAACCCCTCGACGGCAAACAGTGAATTTCTAACTCAGTGGTTGTGTCTTGTTTTCTAATACAAATATTCTCAAATAAAGAGCCACAGTATGATATTAAAGGGACAGTTCACCCAGGAAAAAAAAGATTCGGTCATGATTTACTCGCCTTTAAGTTGTTTCAAATCTGTGTAAATTTCATAATTGATGAACACAGAGAAAGATTTTTGGGAGAATGATTGTAACCAAACGGTTCTTGGACCCCATTGACTCCCATAGTAGGAAACATTTATTTATGAATGTCTTTGTTCTGTTGAACAAAAGAAGATATTTTGAAGAATGTGGGACAGCAAACAGTTCTGGGGCACTTTTGACAGCCTTTGTATTTTTCCAACTATGGGAGTCAATGGGTTCCAAGAGCTGTTTATTAACAAGCATTCTTCCAAATATCTTTCTCTGTGTTCATCGGAACAAAGAAATTTAGGAACAACTCGAAGGTGAGTAAATGATGACAGAACTTTCATTTTTGGGTGAAACGTTCCTTTAAGTTTGTTTTGTGAAGAAAATGTGAAGAAAATGATCAAAATGAAGAGAGTTTATGCTAAAAACAGATTTTAAAAGTTTTTCAGTCCATTAAATCATTTAAAATCAGAATAAAAACTGTATCATGCTTTCTTTCTCCAAACCTTACATTTACTTTTTTCTAATAGTTTGATGTATATTTTTTGTTTGCGGTGGGCTGCAGGAACACAAGTAGGTCTTACTGCAGTCAGGTTCATTTGAGTGTGAGCAGAGGGGTGTCTGTAGAAGAACAGCTCCACCATGTGGTTGCTTGTAGTAATGCGGAGTGTAATAAAGAGCTGATGAGATGTGCGTCTGACCTCTCGCCGTGGCCGTTTCCCCCTCAGGATGAGACATCTTCTGCATGGCTGTAGCTGCCACACAGATGGGCATACTGACTCGCTGACCCAAAACTGAAGTGGACATGTCCACCGAGGACACATCTCTGAGAACACGAGGGTAAATACGCCACCTACAGGACACGGCAGAGAGACACTCAGACTGACACAAAATCAACATTAAAAGCTGATGTTTATAGTGAATGCCCTGGAGAAAAGACACAGACTGTAGTGAGGGTCACGTGTTAAACTAAACATATTTAATACAACATCTTTCTTTATATCGTTGAATCTTAATAGTTTTGACAGCTGCAAAAAGTGCTCCATGAACTCCAGAAGTGTGTGTGTGACAACTAGCCCCGGCCTCTCTTCCTCATTGAAACTATGTCTCTCCATACAGTAAATGTTAATGTATGGTTTTAGCACAGTGTTCTCATAGGGTTGGCTGTGTTTTGTAAATGAATGTCTGCAACCTGAAACGACGTCACATTTGCACATTTCTCATAAATAAATGTACATGTCTATGTATGAGTAATTTAACATTATTCATCAGGACAATTTTGTTCTTCTACTGGCTTGTTTTGGGTCTCTGGGTTCATCCACACACCCACACAAATGCTCAAGGCCAAGAAAAACACACATAATTATAACTCGCCATAACTGACCCCGTATAACCCGAGAGAGAGAGAGAGAGAGAGAGAGAGAGAGAGAGAGAGAGAGAGAGAGAGAGAGAGAGAGAGAGAGAGAGAGAGAGAGAGAAAGACGGAAATTAGGTTAAAACGTTTTAAAAAGTTGTCATTCTTGTCACTATAGTGATGTTGATGTGAAACTGACGCCATTACGTGTTTGATATTATTTACATTTTTTTAATGAATTTATCATTTCATAGTTGCATTCCTCACACACACTTTTCCATATAGAAACTGTAAAGTTTCTTGAGGGTTTTGTAGAGATTGATGAGAAAACAGCAGGCAGGGGCTAGTTGTCACATGCAGTGTTGGGTGTAACTAGTTATTAGTAATGAGTTACTGTAATGTAATTCCTTTTCCCTTGAAATAGTAAAGTAAGGGATTACTCTTATTTTTTCTGTAATTTAATAAGTTTCTTCTGATGTAAATAAACTAAATACCGTGTGTAATATATGCGTGTGCAATAGTGGAATTGACATCAAAATTCAAAGTCTAACTTTAAAATCTGTGCTTTAATGTATAATTCTCACATTTGTATACTTTGGTCAGTTAATAATATTACTTATGTAGTTTTATATTATTTATTTGAATTTAAGAGCTGTTTCATGTCAATCCTGAATCACTTCACTGATCAAGGTTGATGTAGGATATAAAGTCATTAGTAATAAGTAACTAAATACTTTTTGGAGAGAGTCATTTGTGCATTGTGTCATTAGTAACTAGTAATGAATTACTTTTTCAGAGTAACTTGCCCAACACTGGTCACATGGGCTGTATCTCTGTAACTGTAATGTTTTGATAAATGCTGTTAGTTTTATATTTATATTGAAACAAGAATAATAAGTTCTTTTATAATCATGGTTTTGTAGTACCTGCTGGGTAAACACTGTGAAGTAATGTACTGTCTACAGTTAACTAACTATACTGAAGGAGCATTTTAGCTTTAAGGTTGAACTGTGTCCTCGAGACACAACGTTTCTCATGAATGTTAAACCGGTTACACTTTACAATAAGGTTGTATTTGTTAACGTCAGTTATTGCCTTACTAACTTAAAGCAACACAATTGCATTTATTCATCTGTTTTAATGTTAATTGCAATGCAGTTGTTCATGTTACTGTACATTAGCTAATGTAAATAGCTACAATGTTTGATATTCATTAAAACGTATATTGTGAAATGATCATGAATTAAGATAAATAAATGATGTTTTTAGTATTAGAAGATTTTTATTGTCATCGTGTAAGCACAAAATTGTGTGTCAGCCTCCATCTGTGCATTATATTTAAGGTTATATTGTTAGTTCATGTTAACTAATGCATTAACTAATGTTAATAAACACAACCCTATTGTAAAGTCTTACCATTAAGCCGACGTTAAGCATAGTTTTTTGTGCATATTTATTATTTTATGCAAATGTATGTTATTTTATGTTCTTGTTCAAAGTTAGCAGCGCAAAAGTTTGTGGGTTTCATTCCCAGCAAACTTACATACTGACAAAACACTAATAGATTTATATTAATATTATTTAATACATTCGTTCTAATTAATATTTTGTTTTTGTTTTGTATTTCAAGCCAAAATGAATTCCAAAAATTACAGTTTTTTGCAAACATGCCCCAACAGTGTTTTATGAACTCTATATTTGTTGCGATTAGGAGAAGTCTGTTCTTTCTGATCTTGTATTATTCATTTGGAAGATCATGTTGATCTGACATGTTAATAGATTTTTTCCTGTTTTCATTTAATTGTAAAAGTGCCACATAATCTAAAAGCAGATGATGTCTTTAACATGTCTGTCAGTGTAGAGATGGAATGAAATTCTGCTTTATTTGAATGTGTGTGTCACATACCTGGAGAAGGCTGTTATATTATCCCGTAGAGTTTGCTGCTCATCTGCTCCTGATGTGAATAATAGTCAAAGACTGACTTTGGTAAAAGTTTTTTGGCCTGAAGCTCATAATCACTAACACACACAAGCTTGTCAGACATTTTCCACGAATGTTCCTCTAAAACAACGTCTGTCTGTCAGATTTCACAAGGATCAGAGAGAGAGACTTCTATAAATAATTAACTCTCGGAAGTTTTAAACTAATGTTTATCTGGCCACGGTTCGTCGCCCCTGCAAAACTCTAGCCGTAGGGCTTTTCTTCTGCTTGTGTGCGGCTCTTATATGTGAAACAATGTACACAGAACACAGAGGAAAAACGACATAGTCAATACACTTAAACATTTCATGCCAATAATCAAGATTAAATCAACATGTTTTTCGTTTTGATACTTTATTTTGTGTAAATGTAATGAATAATGATGATTTTCAGGATTAAAATGACTATTAGTAAAAAATGCTGTAAAACACACAATCAAATGTGTGTCTATGTGTGTGTGCACGTGTTCACGTATGCTTGTGAAAAATGTCAAACAAAAGTTGTCCCTGGGGCGATAGCTTTTTAAAAGTTCACTTTTGCACCTAAAGAGTCCACATAAGTACCTCAAAGGAAGGGCTGTGTGCAATTCATCGAAAACTAACAGTAATCGTCAATTTTGGCAAAATAATCGAAGTAACACGATTACTGTGCCACATTCCATCGCGCCTCTTTTCTTGTGGTATAAATCCACAGCGCACCCTTGACGTCACGAACATGCTAACTAGCACGTTACACCACCTTGCACCATAATAACGGGTAATAATAAATGATGACGGATTTTTTACGAGCCTGTCCATCAAAATGACGGACAATAAGAAGGACCTTCACAACCTCTGCACCCTTTCCTTTACAGTGATTCAGCGGTGCTATTTCTTTACAATTATTTTTCTGTTAAATTCGCAGTTTAAAAGCTACGTTGTTTTAAAGGTTAACGAGTAATCGTGTCAAATAATCCCGGATCTCAATATTGGCCAAAATAATCGCGATTATGATTTTTGTCATAATCGAGCAGCCCTACTGGTACTAAACACATATATAAATGGTACATATACAGACCTTTCTAAAGGACACTGTTCCTGTAGTTCAACATGTGTGTGTACCTCCTCTGCAGCTTTATATAACACTTGTGCGGTGTTTACACATCACCTGAGCGCACACCTCTCACACACAGAATATTAGAGGAATCATGCAGTCATACACCATCAGTATTATTACTGTTGCTCGTAGTCATCTGAATAAAGATTTTCCTTCAAACCTTAAACAGTGTAATCCGTTTTCGTGCTGTATGGAGCTAAATTAAATGTACAAATCATGTGGTTTGTTAAGAGGTGAAATATAACTAGCGCTCCGACTCTCAAATCAAATGTTTTGATAAAGCTCTCTGGGCTGATGCTGAAGAGTGACTGGCGACATATCTAGAGAATAGAACGAGTGTGAGCTCTTTAGATTTGGGTCTGTGAGCAGATGCTAACAACACCACGGCAACTACAAAAAGCCACTTGCTAATATACCCTTAAAACATTTATTGAAACTATTACATTAAAACGCTCGTTACATAGGAACGAGCGAATGTTAACTATTGAGAGTGAATGTTGATTTTGCGCTTAATGCATTTATATATATATATCAGCACTTGTCAGATTGGTAAAGTGGCAGTGATTTTACGTAAAAGATTAAAGTGAATAGAAATTGTAAATTATATTGGCCATTAACCATTACAAATATAAAAGAACAGGCTAGTTATTATAGTTTTGATTTTAGTTTTATTTGGTTTTATTAATATAATAAATTAGCTTTTATTTTTAGACTTTTAGTTTAAAACTTCATTTAGTTAAAGTATTAGCAATTGTGCTGTATGCTTTTGTCATTTTATAATTCATTTGTTGATTTGTTATGTTGCTATACAAGATTAATTCATTTTTATTTCTGTTTTATTTTAGTTTTTGTTTATGATTATAATTTTAGTGCTTTAAATTTACATCAGTTTATTTTTGAGGCAACATTTCAATTTTTCATTAAGTTTAAAATGTTCCAATTATTATTATTAGGTCAATATTTAATATATAAAATAACCTTGGTTTGTGGTTAGAACTCAGAGCATCAGAGAGTCCCAGTTTTAAAGTTGTTCTTTGTTTGCGTTTTATTACTGCATTAACATCTGCTTCTCCGTCCTGTATTTAAAACACGTACTGTAGTTTCAAGTAAAACTGTTTAATGAACAACAAACAACCAGCAATAACGCACCTTATACAATTTGCAATCTAAAATTCTCTGTCATACAATACACTGAGATTATTGGCAATAGGTGTTTTGGTACAGTTTCAGAATGTAAAGGAGAACAAACACAGAAAGTGAGAAGGATTGTGCTGGTGTGTTTCTGCGCCGCTTCGTATCTACAAAACTCACAATATGTTCATCAGGCAAACATTTATTTGCTACACACAGTTTCAACAGTCTGTCAATAGTATCAAAAATGAAAGGCAATTGAGTCATCAAAGAGTGCATTCACTTCAATACTGAAGACGACGTCAAAGTTCTGTTGTTCTGCTATAAAATCTATTTGCAATCACTGGAATAATTGTTTAAGCTGTTGAGAAACGCTTGTCCTGAGAGCTCGTATGTAAAACACTTGTTCTGTAATACACTGTGTATACAGTTTAATATTCATTATGCATCGTGACAGCAGATACTGCAAGAACGTTTCTGAACACTCGATTACAAACGACAGGAACGTCAAACATAAAAACAATCATCGCCACCAAATACAGAACAACGTGAAAGGAATGTCGGACGAATCTCACAAAACATGCCAAGAACCCAAACATCTAAAGAGAAATCAAGCGAGTGGAATTTTGTGTTAAGACATTATTATGAAAGTTAGGCACCTCCATGCTGAGTTTTACTGGTTCTGGGTAATGCGTTTTTTTCTGTTACATTATAGCATAAAAACTACTAAATTACTGTAAAACTGTATTCTTTATATTAAAACATTTGTATAAATTAAAGGCAGCACAAAATAAACGGTAAATGATGTGAGCCGGATGTTTCGTGAGATTCACACTGTAAACATGCTTTCAAAAGATGCGCAAATTCATCCATATATTCCGCGTTTATACAAATATAAAATCCTCACGTGAAGGTTTGGCATCAGATCTCTGGCAATAAATGTAAGCAACACACAGTAAAACTAACTGGACCGCAGTGAAAGCATCTACTGGACAAACCGTGTTCTGCAGGAAAAGCTAGCATCGCCTTGGTTGTCCTGTAGATATGGACATCTCTTCTGTGTTTTTGGTGTAAACAGCGGTCATTATGTCTCCTCTGAAGGGTGTGAACCCTGCGGTTTGCGTTTTCTCACCGAGCTCTCTGCCGCCCCCTCTGGTGGAGAGCGGTCACTGCCACTGACTGCTGTGTCTGATGAAAGAGCCTCATCTTCAGTGGATTCTTCACCAGACACTCTCAGTGCGCTTCTCCTCGGAACAAAAAAACCAAAACAGACAACTTATTGAAGCTTGGGTCAGTCAGCACTGCAGTAAAACCCACTTTATAACGGTACACGTCATGCTTCTCTTGTGAACATACTGTATATTTATTTACTTAAATATCTAAAAAGTCTTAAATCAGGATACGTTTACTTGACAAGCAAGATGACTTAAGATATTAAGGAAAAACTAATATAATTATCTAAATATAAGTTTAGGCTTATGTTTAAATAATGCGAATTTGCCAATGGGTGAGACAAAATAAAGTTATACGTTTTTACCTTATGCGTATTTTTCTTAAGTTGCTTTGATGCTTGACTAAATGTATTCTTTTATCTATTTTATTTAAAGAGTAAATATTACAGTGTCCTTAAAATGACATTTCATGCGGTGCGCCGTGTGAATGTGAGCAGTCTGTCGAGTTGTGAAGATAAAAGTGAACGAATAATAAAGTTATTGGCTTGCGAAAAAAGGAGTCGACTCCAACGAGCATTATCTGTCGTTCTAATTTCAGTTCCGGGTCGGATTTGCGTCACTCCATGTGCGACATGCACTGCACGCGGCAGACCAATCACAGCAGAATCCGACCAACAGAGTAGGAGAAAGGAGGGGATTAGAATCATTGGAGAGTCAGTCAAGAAGTGAGAAGACAATAACTGCATATGATTAGAAAATGAACGTGTTTTTACACCGTAAACTTGTTGGACACTCCATAAACCCAAAGTGGGACCTTAAAAAACACAAAATATTTACTCTTTGAGACCAAAAAAATGTACACAATAAGACAGCAAGTTATTTTTTGTAGTGTGCAAGTAAAATACTAAAGTTCTTTACTTATGGTCATTGAGTAAGAATGAAGAACTTAAGAGGTAGTTCAATGATATCTGTTGGGTGGCATCAACATTTCATGTGGGGCATTACAGCTCCTTTAAGTCTTGAAGAGATTTTTTCAGCGAGTGGGAATCTTATGTAACGTCGTGTCCTGGGGGTTTGGCTGGTCGGTGTAATGGGAGATGTAGAACATCTTATATTTCATGACTTCAGTGTTTATATGTTTTTGTTAAGGTGTTTCTTACCTTCTTTGTGCTTTGGTCTGGATGGCCAGATGCAGTCAGCGATCAGTACCAGTATCTAACAGAGAAGTAGAACATTAGTTCAATTCAATTCAATTTGATTAATATAGACAATGTGCATCGTTCCAAAGCAGCTTTACAGGAGAAAAACAGAAAACCACAGAAAAGGTCAAACACAGCACAGTGCATAGTGTTTAAGATCAATAATATCTAATAAATGCAGTCTCCCGGGGAGCCGTATCCACATGCAGCGACGATGATTCTGTCCTCCATTGTTGTTTTGGTATTTCTGCCTCCGCTCGCTTCGTCATAATCACGTCACTACTATAGCAAGCTCCTGATTGGTTAACGCGGCGCGAATTTTCGCCAAAGTTCCGATTTTTCAACTCACGCGTTACGCGCGTCAAACAACTGAAAAGCTCCATTCACGCCACAGGATGTCCTATCGCATCTCTTTGCATTGACTTAACATGTAAATCACTCGCGCTTAACGCTTCATTTGCGTTTGGTGGGAACGCAGCTCAACAGTTACTGAGTAAATGTTTATGAAGAATATGAAGAGCGTATTAGTTGTGATTTAGGAAGTTTCATTTGTTGAAACTGTAAGTTGGGCTTTAAGTTCACTTTGAAAAGTTTGATTTTCCTGTATGTGAGAATCGCCCACTGTAGCCTCACAAGAGCCGCTGTTACACAACTCACAGTTGTATAATGTAGCAGCTTCTTGATCTCAAAAAGCATTATATAATTCATCCTGCTCCGGCTGCATATCATCACGAGTCCCTTTACATGATCCGCTTCACGAGAGCTCGCTGTACACAAGTCAAGAGTACTTCTCCATCTGTACCTCCAGAACTCTCCACCAACCACAAAATGATGTGTAAAAATGAATACTACAGTCATGTGCAGAAAGGATGTTTCCTGACTTACCAGACCCAGAATCAGACCCATGAAGAGTGTGATGATGGCGAATATCACGTATGAACCCCACGAGGGAATCCCCAAAGTGTTAGTCAGATACGTGTGGATTTGCTGTGTGAAACAGAGAAAAAGTGCATTTATAGACTTGTCAGGTTTTTTCTTAATTCAGATCAGCATTGATTTATCGTGGCTGTACACCACCTATACATTTAAGCCAAAGCTATAGAAAATTCAATTTAGTTGATAAGTAAATATTTCTTACTCTGATCCAGACTGACAGGCGGAACAGATGAGCCGTTCCTGACATGCTGAAAAACAAAAATAAAACATTATGTACAACATTTAACCTAAACTTCTGTGATGTTGATCTTATATGGACTGTTTCATCGGACGCGCCCGACCTCCAGTTAACTTCCAGTTTGTGATTCGCTGGTTTCTAATAATATAAATATTTATATTTTATTTTGTTTATGTTAATATTAATTTATTATTGAATAATTGTATTGAATAAACGATTTGTTTAATTTTTTTGCATGTTCACTTTATTAAATAAACAATTTGTTGAGTGTGTCCTGTAGTTCGGTCGCATTTAAAGAAACCGTGCAGCACACTGACATCTACCGGTTGAGCTTGGTATCGCAGTCTAAATTCAAAATATTGAAGAGACAGTTTAGTCAAGTAACTTCTTCTCTGTTTCTTTTGATTGTTATCAGAAATAATCTACAGACGCTCTTTTGTTTGTGAATGTGCACCGTTGGGGTCACAAAAATGCACATGCGCAGTTACGTTTGCTTATGTTGTTAAGATGAAACCGTCTATACTTGACAACTGAAGTAATACATACATGTATTTTTCACATCACAGTGGTATGTTTCTCTCAAGTAAAATGTCATTTCTTTCTTTTGATTTTGGGATGAGAATGTGTTCTTCACTGCTTTTATAAATCATTCTGCCTACACATGTATATTTATTTATTATAACTATTTAAGGAAGTTATCTCAGACAGCATGAATATTTATAATAAAATGCATGATATTTACAGCAGAGAAGACGGTGACCTCCATCCTGGCACAGGTTCAACTGACGCCCACTTTCTGTCCACAACATATGCCTGAAGATCCTGGATGGTGCGTGACGAAACATACCTCCGGAAATGTCCATCTTTAGCACTGCAGATGGGTAATGCGCAACAGATATAATTCCTCTGCATCATACACATTACATAAGAAAGAGAAATCTTTTTGAAACTACACATTGATTTTGTACAGAAGGACTTACTGAAAGATAGTGGGCAGTGTGGTAACCAGAAACCTCCCACTCAAACCTGCAAGAGAAATATGATGATGACACACCAAATCTACACAGCACATCCTAAACCGGCCCCATGGCATGAGAAGGCTGTAAACTGAGAGTTAACCCTGTTGAAAAGTAGGTTTTGAAGCATGATAGCTGGTTTGTGCTGGTTTAAGCTGGTCATATGCTGGACCAGTTTAAACCAGCTCAGGACCAGCTTAAACCAGCTAAGGACCAGTTTCAGCCAGTTTACACCAGCGACCAGCTCAGGACCAGCTTACACCAGCACAGGACCAGTTTAAACCAGCTCAGGACCAGTTTAGACCAGCTCAGGACCATCTTAAACCAGCACATGACCAGTTTAAACCAGCTCAGGTCCAGTTTAAACCAGCTCAGGTCCAGCTTACATCAGCTCAGGACCAGTTTAAACCAACTCAGGACCAGTTTAAACCAGCTCAGGACCAGCTTACAATAGTTTACAACCAACCAGCTAACTATTTCCAGCTCATGACCAGTTTACACCAGCTCAGGACCAGTTTACAACCAGCACATTTTAAACCAGCACATGACCAGTTTAAACCAGCTCAGGTCCAGCTTACACCAGCTCATGACCAGTTTAATCCAGCTCAAGAACAGTTTACACCAGCACAGGACCAGTTTACACCAGCTCACCAGCCAGCTCAGGAACAGTTTACACCAGCTCATGACCAGTTTAATCCAGCTCAGGACCAGCTTACAATAGTTTACACCAGCTAAGGACTAGTTTAAACCAGCTCATGACCAGTTTAAACCAGCTCAGGACCAGCTTACAATAGTTTACACCAGCAAAGTTTAAACAAAACCAGCTCATGACCAGTTTAATCCAGCTCAGGAACAGTTTACACCAGCACAGGACCGGTTTAAACCAGCACATGACCAGTTTAAACCAGCTCAGGTCCATCTTACACCAGCTCATGACCAGTTTAATCCAGCTCAGGAACAGTTTACACCAGCACAGGACCGGTTTAAACCAGCACATGACCAGTTTAAACCAGCTCAGGTCCAGCTTACACCAGCTCATGACCATTTAATAATCCTCTTCAGGAACAGTTTACAACAACCAGCACGAGGACCAGTGTTACCCACCGCCAGGACCATTTTTACCACCAGCACCGGACCAGTTTATTAACCTATACAAATACAACCACACAGGCAGCACAGGACGGAACCATTTACACCAGCACAGGCAGGAGGACCAGTTACACTCACACCAGGTCTGTGAACCACCAGTGACCATTTTACAAAAATCAAAAAAACAAGAAATACAAAACTAACAAAACAGATATACAACCCTCAACACACAACCGACACCGCTCTAGCACCCATCTCTCACAACCTCCCTCACCAGCATATGGTGTTTTTTTTTTAACAGGGAGGAACGTCCCCCCTGAAGAATCAGGGCAGGTATTTTTTCGTTATCCTTTCATCTCCCTTGGCCACGTTCTCCCCACACACTTTTCTTCCCCTTCATCCACCCTCCCCCTTTCCCTCATTCACACACACAAACATCACCCCACCAGCCGAAATGTCCAAAGAAAAACTCCACATTGTGTCATCTAAAGGTCCTAGCCTTGAATACACTTTAAAACTTTGCTTCTGTGACAAAAAGACCCCTGCAACGGCACCCGCAGCTTTCCCAGCCCGCGCGCCTCGCCCCTCCTCCGCCGGTTTAGAAACACACACAGCCAAACAGAAAAACCATATCTTCCCCCTTTCGCTCGACCACCCTCACCCTTAGTCCACCAATACAAGAACGCGCGTACCATACACCCACATATATAGAAAGGCTGAATAGACTTAAAACTCTGTTAGGTCGAACCCTTTTTTCACTCTTCACTTGGTGGCCAGGGGCAGTAGCAATTTGTTGCCCATATACCGAAACAACCACCTTAAAACAACTTTAGCAAAACCATCCAGAACAAATCAACGAACATCCATAGCTCAAACCACACACATTAAATGGCATTTCTTTGTCACTGTCAAGCAGTTTGATTTTTGTGCAACAGTAAACAGAGAATATCTGATCCTTTGTTTCTTTTAAAAAATTCCCACTGTAATGATATTCCATTTATTCCACCATGACAAACCAACAAAGCTGAGAAACTGACTCATGGCAACAGTGGAAAACAGGTAGTGTCTGTTCCAGTTTAGTGTAGAACATGCTTGTGCGGAGACACAAAGCACCGAACACAAAAATACGTTTACAACTATCTTTCAATGGTTTTTTTTTTTTCTTCTTTTTTTGAGTTTCATCAATTCAAAACAACATGAATGGAGGGGGATAAAAAAATGACGCAGAAAAGAATCCCAACACTGAGGATCAACAACAACAAAACACCCAGGAGGGAGACGAAGGAAACCCAAAACAAACCGCCTCACAAAAGAAAAATGAACAGCAACATTTTCCTTTATTCTTAACAATCTGGGGGGGGGATCTGGGTCTCAGTGCGTGTTTAATGACGAGTTTATTATACAATACAGTTACCCGTCATATTAAATTACCCACACTGTGGGTGATGTAAAAGATGTCTGTACTCTTAACACCAACTCTCAACCCCTTCACAGTATTCAAAGCAAATAAAAGCACAATATAAACAGCAGCAGGGATGGGAGTCAAACCTTGGTTGCTGTTTCACGTCGAACTCTCTGCCCCTGCTTACAAACACAAACACCCAGACAGTTAACAGAAAACACCAGACACCAGAAAACTAGCTCCCAGACAAAGACAACCCCAACTTTTTCACATCTCGCCTCCCTCCTCACCCTGGCTCTACTTCTACTTGCCCATCTTCACCTCCAGCAAAAGCCAGGTACAATTACTTCAGATTGGTGAATCTTCAACCCACGCAATACAATTGCTTTCCTGTAGCCTATAATATCTTACCCCTCAGCCAACCTACAAGCTGACAAACGTCAAACGAATCCCTAGGAAAAAAATTACAGGCACAAAGAAAGAGAAAGAGCAAACCAAAGAAAAGAAGGACACAAAAAAAACAACCGCGGAAACAAAAATCAAAGAAAGAAACAAGAGGAAACAGAAAAGATGGACGAAATACATAGAAAAAAAAGTTCAAAAACAAAACAACCCAACACCCATTAAACACAAAAAAAAGAAGCGGAACAACAAAGAGACAGCAAGCAGAGGCCGACAAGAGCGACAATCACAAGAGAAGGCCATACGCCTTATTAAAATGGGAATTAACCCAGGAACACAGCAACCCCACCCGCAATACGCGGGGCAAAAGCCATGACACTGACAAACAAAATAAGGAAAACACACAATATCTCCGTCATACCACCTGAAAAAGGGGCACAACAAAGGCATAGCCGAAAAGAAGATCGAAAAAAACATCCGGCCAAAGACTGCGAAATCAAACTAAAACAAAGAAAACACAGCGCGATAGAAGTCTAGGACTGCGCTAAAACGCTAACCAATAGGACTTCCCTAAAAAACAAAACAAACGCAACATACCAGCGTCCAAGTCTCACGTATAAAAGCCACCACATGAGTAAATAGAAGGGCACCTACAAAACGACACAGAGCTCTCTGAAAGATAGACCAAAGGCTGCCACAAGAACATCCAGCTGCAAGACTAGAAGAGAAAAAACTCAGAAAAGTCAGAAACGAAACAACAGTAAACAGAAGCTACAATAACAAAGAAGTTATAAAGGGGCACAACTGAAGAACAAGTGCAAAGCGTTCCCGCCTATACCTTTAATAGCACACTACCATAGATCATCTCTACACAATTTCAAAAAACACTCCCAGACGCAAAGCCCGATCGTAGCTCGCTACACGAGAGAACAAAAAACAAGCGCAGAACAAGAGTAGAGCTACTACAACCAACACACTATAACTAATCAAACCCTCATTAAACTAAATCACACTACCACTCCTTCTCCATTACAACTCCGTTTCTCTTTAATTTACTATTTGGCTGTTTTCTTAGGATACCCGTCCCCAACATTAGTACACCAGATCCCTGGGTGATCTCCATTAAGGCCCCTGTTTTCTTTCCGCAGTCCAGCGACGCCCTCAATTGACTGCGAGCTCGGGAACACAAGTCGATCCGAACTTAGTCTTCCCAGTAATTTCATCACGTGGGCCATCCTCAAAACGAGATCCTGATCCAAAGAAAAACCTCACTTGAATAACACGATCATGTGTAGAGATTCGGAAAGACCGTTTCTATAATACGAGGTTGAATCTTACCTTGACCGCAACCCTTCCGTTTGAATTATCACTAGAACGACGGCTCCAGCTGCCGGCGCGCGCGTCACATACAGTACATAAGTGTTATTGTTTTTTGTTACAAAACCTTTAAAAACAGGAAAAGGCTTTCCACTTAAACTCGATAATTTCAGTTTCATACCATAATTCACCCCCGACAAGACAAAACAAAACCCCCAGGACCCCCACAAAAACAAAGGCCACACCAACGAATAAGTAGTAATCTGTTCCGAATAAATATCGTTCACCACAGCGAACCCTATTCAACATCGCAACCACACTTCACACCAACCTGCCCAACCAGCGCTACCTTCGTAAGCTCATCTATCGCACACCTCAAAAACCCGGAAACTCCCAAAACTCTATCTTTATAACCGTAAACCACGCGCTGTTCGAACGCGATGTACAACAAAAAAAATACAACAAACGATCACAATCATTCCTCACACCCGCTCACAAAATTCATATACACAACACGTAACCACTTCCAATGCACGAGAGTCCCGCCGCACCCGCTTACCAAACTCGGAACAATATACAGACAACCGCACAAGTGCACTACTCCAATGCCTACACGGCAAGCCTCCCATCCCGATACTATCATTCCACAAATTGTTGTGCCCAATCGGGCGCATACCAACGACACGGTCGGGTCGGGCGCCGTCGTCGGCGGGTGCCCCGCTGTGCACACAAACAACCCAACGTAACAAAACAAGACACATTCATCATTACCCGACTGAACAGATCCAGTCTTTAACATACATGCGATAAAGCAACAAGAAATATCTAATACTGGGCAAACTCCTTCAAAATCAATGAATAGTGGAGCTGCCGTCCAAGCAGGCCAACCTGAAACGTCGCCCATGTCATACTTTAGATAACTCCATCCCCCGCTCGTTGTACTTCCACCGTACATAGCCCGGTTCCCGCGTCCTTCTAAACCTCATAATGCAGAGCCCCCCTACATTCACCCACCCCAACGACGACCAACCAACAACGAGCCACCGTACCACCCATCAGCACGACCGACTCAAGCTAAGAAGCCTTGCGTTCAGCTACCTGCCATCGTCTTCTCGGTTCCCATCTATAACCCATAATTCAATCCCGACCAACCACCCCTCCCTCTCCCTAACACTCTAATGCCTCAGTGACCCAAAGAAAATATCCAACACGGAGCAACTCCCCCGGGCGTTCCGGTAGTCCATGTACTGGATGAATGCACATCAGTGGTCAAAAAAATACTATGGCTAACACTGTCTTTCGCTTTTTTATTGCTATATCACCATTATCTTAATCGTTACCTTAAAAAAAAAAAGCACCACCCATACCTCTATCCAGCCCACTTACCCCCACCGCGCCCCCCCGATCTTCCACCCCACCCCCCCCCCGCCCCAAGAATCCCCCCCTCCCCCCCTACCCCCTACCCCCTCCCCCCCTTCCCCCCCCCCATTCCCCCCCTCTCCCCCCCCCCCCCCCCCCCACTTTCAGCGCGCCGTTTCCTCCATACTCAATCCCTCTATCTTTCACTCCCCCTGGTTTTGCTGTCTCAACCCGCTGCATCGTAAGCGTGTACAGCACAGGTTACTTTAAATAAGATGTATTCATGTTTCAGGCTGTTCTGTTACTTCAAGAATGTTACTGTATATCACCATCTGGAGACACACAACAGGACACAGTTACATACGAGACTAATGAAACAGTAAGACCCATCACACCAGTGATACAATTTGAGAGAATCTTTTTTAAAAAACTGGCAGGTACACAGGTACTCCCTAAAGCTCACAGTGAATGTTAATATATAACTAATTTAGTATATAATAACTAAACATGTTAGCTGCGCTCCATATGAACAAACACAGCTACTATAGCAAATTTTACTTCAGATTAAACCTGAGAATTACTATTTCATAGTTTTCCTTGTCTCCTCCTTCATTCTCCTCTTCCCCTTCTCCCTCCCTCTTCCTCACCCTCCCCTCCCTTTCCCTCCTCCCCCCCCCCCTTCCCCTTGTCTTTCCATTTGTTGTTCTGCTTTTTCTCTCACCTCTTATCCGTCCCCGGCCCCCTATACTTCCTCCCCCCACCTTGTTATCAAGCCTGAATTCTTTCCTCCCCTCCCCCTTACAGATTCAGTCCCGTTTCTTCTCACTCATTCCCTCCCGTAAACAACAAACTATGTCCCCGCGTCTCGCATATTAAGACCTTAATGGCCCAGTTTCCTTCCTGTTATAAAAACCCAAAAAAAGTTGATATTGTTGAGTTCCATGAAATCACATGACTGACATGCCCCTACGACTCAAAACAGGTGGTTTGCTTCCAGGCTGCTGTTATGAAATTTTATGTAGAGAGCGTCCGGTTTCGGTTTGGGTAGGTTCTAGAGTTCAAATTCGTTGTATTTGTCCGTAGTCTGATGTGTCCGCGGTAGTGGTGGGGGTGCACCAGCAACTGACTGTGTCCCTGCCGGGTCAGGGTGAGCACAGTGCAGACATGCGTTCGGGCAGGCTAGGCCGGCCAAATTCATACCTACTACGCAGTCGAGGAAACCCTAAAACCACTTCACAACGAGCACATCTCCTCCCTCTTTTTCTGCTACAATATAAGCTTCTTTCTCCGCTCCTTTTTCTCACACCCGTCTCTTCCCCAGATTATTTTCTGTTCTATTCCCCTCGCAAGGTCATCGCACACAAAGATCCTCTCCCCCCTACTCCTGGTCACTTTTCTGTGGTCTAAGTGTATCAGTAGCGGGGTTGGCGTGGCAGGTGTCTACTGCCTATAAGATAAGACTGTTTTTAGACAGAGAACCGCTGCTGTTTCCCCCTCCGCTGTTTCATTTGCTTGCCTCTACCTCCGTCGCAATCCCCGCTGCTTTAATTATTTTCACGGGCTCCCGATCACCTCAAGTCACAGATACACCTCCAAACAAGAAGACGTTCTTGCGACATTCAGTCCATTGCGAGATGATGGCAACGTTCTCGCTCATATTCCGAGGGCTTGTAATGACCAGCCCCGCCGACCGCGCGCAAGTACCGTGTGTGCGTTCTCCAATTCTGAATCGCACACCCGTTCACCAGAATATTTGGCGCTGGGGGCTTTGACGTTGTGCTTATCCGCCGGTGCGCTCCCGCTTTGGCTTCTTTTTCGAGAAGAAGAGGGAAACAACTCTCCGATTTTTCCCCCTCCCTCCTCCCCGTCCTCCACCTCCCCCCTTCCCCATGCCCCCCATCTTCCCCTACCCTCCCTCTTTTATTGGGGGTAAATGTTGAATAGCTTGGAATGGGGCTTGGGGGGGGGGGGGGTGAGGCTGGATGGGGGTTTCTTTGCTTTTGTATATTTCTTCTGCTACCATGTTCCGTTGTCTCCCTTATTTATATAAATGCTATTCTCTCTTCTTTTACCATTTCTTCCCTTTTTTTCTAACCTCATCTCTTTATCTCCTCTTCTTTTTCCCTTCTGCCTTCATTCTAGTGACCCATTCATTCCTCTTGCACTTTATATATCTCACCTCCTCCCACGTTTTCATACCACAAAAAATATAATAAATTTTTCTGAATCCAATTATCTCCACATATCTCTCCCTCCTCTCATGTTTCCTCAAAACCTCTACCCACCACACCAACCCGGCCCCAGCATCCTAGCTCCGGTGTGCGTCTCGGAGAGTCTGAAGCGAGGCAGTAGATTTATGAAATGGGATGAGGTAAGTCACCATATATCTCTGTGTGTGTGTGTGCGCGGGTGTTTGAATGTGTACACATGATGCTTCTGCAGTGAAATGCTGCAATGCATGCGGCTTTAGTTTGTTTGCTTAGACGTTGCGTGTCTTCCCATGCAAACACCGAGCTGAACAAACAGCGCCAATCCTCGTCAGTGCGCGTTTGATTGATCGTGTCATTGATGTGAGCTGATGATTACTGACGGACATCCGCTTGGACTTCTCAAGTCCATCAACGTCTCCTTCGAGTCACATTGAGCATCTGTGCGGTCATGATGCGGAGGCTGTGGAGCCGGACATCGGATTACTCTCTGTGCGGTCTTTTATCGATCCATCGACACACATCTGACTGCACAAACGCGCAGAGGTGATGGTCACGGACTCGATGTGTTGTGTATTATGAGAACGTGAGGGGTCCAGAGATGGAGAGAGAATGTGTCGCATTGTGTATTGAGTGTTACATGAGCTGCACTGACTCACTATAGCGGGTGTGTGTGTGTCACCTGTTGGATGAGAGACAGAGAAAGAGAGATAGAGAGTTCCTCAACACCAGAAAACGCAAGAAAAACTCGCTTCTTCTGAATGAGCTCTGGATAAAACACATCATTCACACAGGATATACATCATAGACTATAGAAATGATCCGTCAGGGCTTTTATTCATCGAATCCAAGACTTTACAATCACACTCTTAAAGTGTGGTTATTAAAATTGAGCTGTGAGAATGAAGAGGTTTCCCGTCAATCTAAAAATGAACCAAAGCAAAATGTTTACTGATGTTGATACAAGGTGCTTGAGAAGTTTCATCTGATGACAAAATGCACTGAAGCAGAAATTCCTCTTTTAAAGTCCCAAAATCTGTGTTTGTGTGTGTGCATGCATACATGTTCTCATCATTTGAGGGGGTTCATTTACATTTGTAAAGGTCTTTATATTTAGTGTAGCGCACCTTTTTAAATAACAGAATGTTCCAAAGAGCATCTCATGTGTTTCGATGGACGAAGAGAAATCTGACCTTTCCTGCACATTTAAAGGGACAGTTCTCCCAAAAATAAGAATTCTTTCATGATTTATACATCCTCATTTCTTTCCGAACCTGTATGATTGTCTGTCTTCTACAGAAGACAAAAGAAGATATTTTGAAGAACGTTGATAATCAAACAACACTGAACCCCATTGACTTCCATTGTATGAACACACAACCACGGAGACATTTCTCAAAATATCTTCTTTTGTGTTCCACTGAAGAAAGACTCACGCACAGGTTTTGAGGGAATAAATGATGAGGGAATTAAGATTTCTGAACGGTCCTTTGGATGTCTTTAAATGTTACACTTCTCAGTCCGGTCTCAGACAGTTCTCTGCTGCATATGTTCACTTAAAATAAATGCGTTAAATTCCAAAAAGACTCAAATCAAAACCTTAATGCCTTAAGCTGAAGCTGAAACGTTGACGTTATAAGGCTTTTCTCAGCAAATAAAAATGTTGGCCTGTTGCTATGGCAACTTTCGTGCTTTAAATCGCTGTCTTGCCCGCCTTGCATTAGCTAAGACACGCTCCGCCGCCCAACTCAGACGTGCAGTTAGAATGCGAGCAGACCCACGCAAGCTCTAAAATAACACAATCACGTACAGATCTCTGACAAAGAGTCTCGCTCGAGGGGAAAACGCTACCTTTCCTCATCAGATGAGACATTAGCATGGCAGCGTGCCTGTTCAAAGGTTCTTAATCTGCAGAACGTGCTGGCTGTTGTTCCGCAGGAGTATTCTGAATTATGAGCCGAAATGACAAAAATATACAGCTAACTAACACAACAAAACTCAATAAAAACATGATTTTTGAATTGTTTTTAAAACGGAGTTATCTCATTTTGGAACCAAACTCTTCAGATGTTCTTCAATGTGTCCCGAAACACACAACACTTTTACTATAATAAATCCATGGGTTCAAATGTAAAAATCTGCTTTTAATTCAACCTAATCGTACTCAATATTTTCTTTTTGCTTTCAGGATTCGTCTACTGTGACTCCGGTAACGTTGCGCGTGGATCCGCAGGGCTTCTTTCTGTACTGGACGGATCAGAATAAGGTAAAACCCTTGAAATCAACATGTTATGCATACAACACTGAATCATGAAAATGATGACGTGTTTGATTTATTTATGTGTTCTGCGTTCGGTGACCCGCGCTGTCAAACTCTTCAACGGATCAAAAAGCTTCAGGCTTCAGTTGCGTGACATTAAATGTGACACAATGGAGAGCATCGCACGCATTTGATCAGAAGAAAACTGTTTATTTGATTTATGGAACGGTGTCAGTTTCTAAATCTGGAGTTGAGGTTGAGCCGCGGGGAGGGATATGAAGTGACTCTATTGTCCAGATGGAGCTCTGACAGCCAACTGCTCACATCGCCTCAGAGTTTGGCTCTTCATAAACCTATGTGTGTGTGTGTATGCGTGCATGTTTGTGTGCGTGTGTGCGTGCATGTGTGTGTGTATGCGTGTGTGTGTGTGCCTGTGCGTGTGTGTTTGTCTGTGTGTATGCGTGTGTCTGTGTGTGTGTGTGCCAATTTAAATCATTACAACATTTCTAGCAAAGCCACGGACAATTTTTTTCCATCCATCCATCTATCAGATCTGATCTGATGGTTGTGATGTGAGGCAGGTGTTTGGAATAGATTGTGTTGAAGTGTAATTGTTATGAAATGATCTGACTGGAGTTGCGTGTGGGTGAAGTGCAGCACATGAAGTCACAGTGTATTAAAAACACACACACAATTATTTCTATAATAAGACATGTCATGTTGGTTTTTTACCTTCACACCAGCCGTGGAATTTTCAAAGCGTCATCGTGTGTCATTCAAACCGTTGAGCTCTTTAAAAGTGGATGGGATCAGTTTTGGGCGAGTGGATGACACTGATATTGAACTCGGGTCTCTAGACCTCAAAACACTTTGTCAGGTTGAATTCATGTCTTTAGATCTGTGTGAAACTGTCCGGAATTAGTTTTAAACTGGACTCAGATTCGTCACGACAGCAAAACATACTAAAAAAAGGTCCTTTCATTGTTGACAGTTTTACTGAATTCTTTATTGGTGGTTGGTGTTGCAGTGCATGATGGGTAATCGTCTCACCCTCTGGCAGAAGCGTAACACCATTAGTTCAGGTGCGTTTGTGAGCTGTGAACGTCTACAGGTTGTTCTGTTATGTTCCTGAATGATAAGCAATTAATATGTTGAGAGAGTTATAATGGCCCACAGAGAATTCTAATGCTTCTCTTAATAGGGAAATAAAAATCCAGAATGAAAGTGTTCTTGTGACAATTGAGTCTGAATGAACTCAAGAAAAAGAAAAGTCACTGTTTTTGCATGCAATATGAAAACAAACAATCTGAGCCATGCTTTCTATACTGTTAGCATAGCATCTTAGCTTTATAGTATATTTTTACCATCAACAGTTGACTCATTTGTGTATATTTTTATCTCCAGACACATAGAAGACGAAACTAAAACTGAGATCTAATAGTAAGTCTCTTAAGCTTTCAAAAAAAGATAATTGAATGACAAGAATGTGATGTTTATCACTTTCAGAAAGTGAACTCAACAGGAAGTGATGTCATTAAAGAAAAGCGCGAATATAACATCCTCTTCCTCCGCTGGTGCTGTAACATCAGAGTTACATAAGAAAATCAATGGTGATTCAGTCACTTGATTCAAATGTATTCCAGTAAACTTCATGAGGACAGCGGGATGTCTGTGAATAATATTAGAATAATATCACGAGTGTGACTCAATGATTCCAGATGGTATTGAATAAACCGTCGCTAATTGGGACTGTAAGTGTGTTCTTACAAGAGCCGCTAACAATGACAATGACCGATGAATCTGATGAAAACACCTCAAGGTCACGTCTCATCTCATTTCAAAAAGATAAAAGGTAAAAAGAAATTATATTTCAATTAAAGCCGTCTTTTAAAACCTTCATGTTTATTTTTTTCACATAGTAAATTAGGGGAGATGTGCCTTATGCCTTATCTTCTCAATAGTTACTGTTTATTAAAAAACATTTTCATGTAAAAACTAGAATTGTATTCCAGTCCTTTTTATATTGTTAATGATATTGTTACACATGATTAAAATGCACGATGTGAACACTTAAAAAAAAAAATTAAAACACTATTTTTGAATACTGTTTCTTTTTCAAAGTTGAAACGTCTTGATGCAAAATGTAATTGCTTATTTCCTTTGGATTTTGGTGTAAACATGGACATGTTCATTAAAGGCTTGAACCCTTTCAAAGTTGAACTCTTTCACGTGATGATCTACTGACAGAATCAATGAGCTCAGTGAGTGAATATCATAAAACACACGAGACATTCCAGTACAGCAGCAGCTGGCCAATAGTAATATAATCGCCTCCTGTATTGTTATGCAAACCGAGCGTCTTTTGAATCAATACACCAGTGGCTATATTTAGAAACACCGCAGGCCAGATTGTCACCAGTGAAAGACGAGAAAAACACAACCGTCGCTTACAACCCGTATTAATATTGTAGCACATTTGTGAGATCGCTGCCGTTTGATGATACGGTGTCAGTGGATTTGACACAGAAGCAGACGTCTGCGCACACTGACTGCAGAATCTGCAGAAGGATATCAAGGAGGCTTGATGCATGTCTTTTGAAATTGCTTTAACCCGACTCCCCTTCATAGACCACCACCATCCCCTGTTGCCATGGAGCTGGTGAAGCGCTTACCGACGTACTTGAATTTTCATAGTGGAACTGGCTTATAGAGAGAGAGAGATGACAAATGCGTTCATTATTCAGATGCCCATGACCTGTTATTTGCAATTATTCTGAATAGAAGGTCACATCAGGAATGAAAACGTCTCCTGTCAGTGTCACTGTGAATGATACAAAGAACGCAGAGGAAAATGTTCCTGCCCACATGTTTCTCTTCCATAGTTCTCCGATGGGTTTCAAGTATCAACTTAGTCAACTAAGTTTCTTCTAAAATTGCTCATGAGAAATAAAACGAGAATCAAATTGTGATTGTTGAAGCACGTGAAGAGTCTGGAGGTGTAAATGAATGTAGATTGTAGAGGTGAAATAATCTGGATTTCGTTAGTCTGCCCTGAAGCTACTGCCGCTGGAGCAGGTGTTACAGAAAATGAGCCCGGGGAGGATGATGCTAGGCTACACGCGGGTCCCCATCCGTCAAGTAAGGGGTCGCCATCGCATTCTCTGTTCGTCGGTGGATTATACTCTCTGCTCATGACTCACCCCCACTGCGTGTTCTTTAATGAAACGAGAATCATTGTTATCATAAACATAACTTATTTCTTATTAAATTATTAAATTGTATCTAACTAGCTAATTTCACAAACGTTAGTTTGTGTGTTGAATCAATAAATGAGGGAGAAAAGGAGAGAAAACATACATTACAATGTATAGAACTGTTTTAGATGATAAGAGATATGAGAACTCCTGGCCAGCCTTGTGAAAGTCAGTCTAGAAATACTGCCAGCAATCTAGAAGTGCAACGGATGCTTGATAAAACGGCACAGTTGTTCAGTACTATAGTTAACTATCAGTGTCAATCACAGGTGACATAAGTGCGACCCAGTGTGTGAAAAACTAGACTAAAAATCAGGTTATTAGTGACGCGGATCAGAGTTTGATTTGAACCATTTTTTTCAATACGATTTATTGTAAAGAACATTGCACTTTGAGTACGAAATTTGTGTAATTGCGAAATGTCTTCACTGCCTACGATATTTTCGTCCGTCATAACAAATCGGACTGGGTTAGTTTTTCGGTGTTTTTCGCATCCGTAGCAAGCATTTTGAGAGGTGTTTTGACAATTCAGAGACACCGTACAAACCAGCCAGCACCAGATACAAACTGTATGTGCAAAGACCTTAAGTCTTTAGTCCGTCAAAATCAAACTAACTCAAAATCTGAAGAGAAGACTTTCACAGGAGGTTCTTTACATTATGTTGGTTGCCCTGCTGAAAAAACAACAGAACCCTGCCCAAAACACAAGAGATACAGATGGGGATCAATAGAACACACATCAATGCACAAAACATATTTTTTTATTTTGTGAAAGAGAATTTTCTGGTTCATAATAGTAATAGTAAACCACTAGAATGTATGTAATATTATTTTTTACCAGGGTTTATGTAGAAATAATACATCACAAATGAATGACTTTATAGCTGGGTTTTCACTGAGGTCGAAACCTGTGCTTTAGGGATTGTATACGTATACCATCTAAGGCTAAATTAAACTCTTAAAGGGGTCATATGACACGGCTAAATTAATATTATGGTTTGTTTTAGATGTGATGTAATGTGTAAACAGGATTTAAGGTTAAACGCTGTATTTTCAACACACCGTGCATGTTTGTTTTTCCTCTTTGCTCCGCCTCTCTGAAACACAGATTTGTATCAAAGCTCATGGCTATGAAAAGCGAGGTGTGCTCTGATTGGCCAGTTCACCAGTGTGTAGTGATTGGTGGAATACTGCAAGCGTGTGAGGGAAATGTAACGCCTCTGACCATATTTGGAACATCAGGTTCCTCTTCAATTGTACTGACAGGTGCACCACCTTACCTGCATCTACATTTGGGCGGTCTTAGTCAAATCAGACCACCAGCTGACGTAGATTTGTGGGGGTGTGGCTACACGAGGTGTTTCAGGCAGGTCTGGGTGAGCATTCGCTTTTACATAGAATGACTCTTTTGATCCCACACTTTCATATCTGCAATATGACGTGTCTAATACATGCATGAGCAACTTATAACACACCAAAGACACAGAACAACACGTGTTCGCATCATATGAGCCCTTTAACTGGCTGAGAGACCGTGATACACAAAACCAGTCCCCCCAGCTGTCATTGGCTATAAATCTTGCTTGCAGTAAATCTTTCAGAATGCTCTTGATGACATATAGAGGCATACTCTATACATTCATGAGTGTGGTGGTGCTCATGGGTTGTCGACCTGGGGCGGGTGAGGGGGCTGCGGGGGGAAACCAGAGTATACTCACTACTAAAAACTAGACTACACCACTGGACTTAGTCAATGTGTCAGTTTAGATCAAGGGAAACCTATACGGACGTTTATTGTTTGTAAACGGTTTGGGAGACATGTGAGATATATACTACAATTTCATTACAATCACACATACATTACATACAAAAAACAAAACAGAAACTGTATTGATGCAACGGTGAATGTTGATAGATTTTTGATTGACAGAATAAAGTGTTATCCAGGTGGACAGAGAGTTGCTGGAGAATTCAAGCATATTCTATTTTTATCCTCCAATCATTTCCAGCGTTGCACAAATGCGTATAAACAGCAAGCGACTCTTTCTTTGTTCCAGCTCAGTTGCGCCGCAAGATCGCCGTCAGCTTTGGTCTGCAGCTGTCAGAAGTCATATCAGTCATCCTGCGCATTACACACCGCAGACGCAAACACTGCAGTGCTCCACGCCGCCATCATTTCCATACCAATGTGCTTTACAACTTCTTTTTCTTGAACGTGCATGAATTTGACTATGTAGCTGTCGCATCTGCTTAATTATTAATTCTTTATTTTCCCTAAGTGTTGTCTCTGTCAACACCCCGTGTGACGTCTGAAGGGCTTTTGTGATATTTAAAAGAGTATCGATCGATTCCGCCGTGACATTGTTTTTATCACGCAGTGTGTGGGATTTATATTGAGCTGTCAAATGCCCCTCCCTCTTTCAGGAGACCGACCTATTGGACATCACCTACATCAAAGATGCAAGAACGGGCAAATGCACCAAAACCCCAAAGGTAAGACAGACTGTCCGGTCCATCACGATGTAATTTAGCCCAGAAACACAACATTACTCCATCAGGCCTTTTCTGAAACACAGCGCTCTGTTGTGGATCTTTAACCGCTATAAAAATGTGGTTTGCATGTCAGTGGGTGCAGTTCTCATCCTTTTTGAAGACTTTCACTGAAATCCCATGAATCGGAGATGTTTGGGGCGATTCCTGTTGCACTGGGCTTCTCTAACCGTGTGTGTGTGTTTGGTTTCTTCTGTGTTTAAGTTTGTCGTTGTGTAGTGTGGAGGTTAAATGTGTTTCTGGTGTTGTATATAGGTTAATAGCTCTGGTGGGAGATCAGCATCTCTCTATGAGGGTAATGGTCTGTTACAGTCTGCCACAGGCACACAGACATCGGCAGTCATGCTAAATCCAGACCAGCGTGATCTAAATCTGGAGCCTGTGGGCCGGGGGTCCGCCAGGTGAACTCTTTCCCACACAAAGTGACACGATACACGTCTGAATCATGTGAGAATATCAGTGCACAGACACAGGAGGACCAGGACAGAGTGGATGTGTGTTGTGTTTAATGCAGTGCATTCAGATGGAGGAAATCAAATGAGACCCCAGTTCTGATTCAATTCTTCCATTGACGGAAGTGTGTTCTGATGAAGAACCTTTTCACATCGAGTGTGAATTAAGATAACATATGAGGTTGTGAACTATTTGCAACTTGGATGTAAAAAAGTTTTTGTGTGTTAAATTGTACGTAAAAGTTAAGACTAATAAGGGATAATGTACAGGCAGCCGGTCGTTATCGCAGAAATAAGCCCCGACAGTGCGATCAGGACCTGACGCGAAGCGGAGGGTTACCGTGTGTTATTAGTTTTGAGCGGTTGTTATCTGGGAATAACGAACCTGCTAATGTTGCGATCAAGCATTCCAACGAGCCGTGTAATAATCGAGATTATTGAATGCTTTAATAATGTTGTTCAGTCCCAGTGTTATTTCATGTTTGCTGTTGGATTGACTAATGCTGGGTTCACACCAAACGCGAATAAAAACAATCGTGGGAAAAGTTTGTTATTCTCGCAAGAGTGACGCGATCTGACAAATATTTTCCATCTACGCGGAAGACGAGATTGATGTGTGTTCACGGCAATCGCGCCGCCTGGTTTGCATCATTCGCATCGCCTGCCGCATGTTTGCGAATATTCACGTCTTTGCATTGACTTTGTATGTAATGTACTCGCGCAAAACGCTTAATTCGCTTTTGGTGTGAAGCCTCATAACATATGAAACACGATTGCACATTTCATTTTAAAATAATCATGTTTACAAAGGTGTATAATATATATATATAACATGTAAAAACAGAAATAATAATACAGCAGAGAAACATTTACAAAAAAACTAAGTACTAATTAAACTAACAGCAAAATAAATATAAGCATATCAATTAAACATGTAGCAATATTTATACATTTTCTCTCTCTCTCTCTCGCTCTCGGTCTATGAGAGAATGTCTTTAGTATAGTTGTGTAGAAGAGTGTGTGTTTGTGGGAAATGCAGTCTATCTCATAGCAGCACGTGTATGTGAATGTGTCCATAAGCCACAACAAACCGTCCGTCCGCCTCTGGGCACCGGGGTCAAATCCATTTATAAAGACAGAAAATGAGACGCTGAGTCATGTTGAAGACGTCAGACAGGATCGTTGCCAAAATGAAAGATCGGCCCCTAATAAAACTGAACAGATGAAACCTGTCAGAGAAATGCAAATAAAAGCTCAGCGCTGCTTTTGTGACCAAAAACCGATGCTTGTTTGTGGCGCTGGAGACAGATATCTCCATCTATATTGAAGCCGTGTGTTACACTGATGTGTCTCTGTAGGGTTCCTTGAAGAACATTGAGATGATGTCTTCTCTGTGATCTCGTTGGAGTGTGGCCGGAGCAATGACAAACCTCAATCTGAGTGTTTCCTCCCAAAGCAGCCGTCGAATCCTAATTGCCGGTTGTTAAATTTGACTTGTTTATCAAAGAAAGGCGATCAGAATGAGATTTGAATGGCTTTTACGCTGAGACCGTGCAGAAATATCCGGCTGCTTTTGTTTCACAATTGCTTTATGTATCAGCCGGCTAAATTAATTGAAAAGAAGATTGAATTTCTTTCTGCTTATAATGCGACAGCAGATGAATGAAGAATAGAAGAAAGAATCCGTCATCTTATCGGCAACACTTCCCTCCTCATCTTTAACTCGTTCAGTGTGCTCGTGATGTCTTCTTAAAGATAGAAGAAGGACAAACTGTTCAGTGTTCATGACATTGAATAATGTGAAGATCGTTAGAAGTTTGTGATATTAAATAAATCCTATTGAAATTGTTGCAGTAGCAGAGGATTGCTTACATTGATGCTGTTAACAAAGAAAGTTTCAGTCTATTTGCTCAAATTGAAGAGTAGAGAAGAGCTGAAGAACGTCTGTATTGTAGTATTATAAATAGAGTTGTATTTATATTTTCTCAGTGATGGGTAAAGCGAGGAGCGTGTTTTATCTGGCCGTTCATCCAGACGTTCAGCATTTAAAAGAGCTGACGTAGGAGTTTGTGATCCTCATAACCTGCGACTTCTCAGCAGAATTGCGATGTGCGTATCTTTTTTTCAGCCGGTTTGCGCTAAAGAACGCCACAAATCCTAATAAAGGATGGAACTCCGTTGAGGGAGTTCAGACGCTCTGGCCCCGGTTTGGTTAAATCCTGCGAGGTCTTGATGCAGGTTGCCATAGAAACGCTTGTGGAAAAGCTGCCAAAGGCACCGGAGTTAATGAGGTTGCCAGAAAGGACAGCCAACACGGCGAAGAGCCCGACGGAGGACAAAGTGACGGCGGTGACATGGGCTTCTGGAGCTGAGAACAGGACACGGTGGTCCGCCCTGCAGCCCCTCAGCGCTGACTCATGTGATTCTAAAGCCATCACAATAATGAATAAATGAGCTCAGAGCCATGTGACTAAATGTTTTGCATTTCAACAAACCCCATTCGGTTACTTTGGGGGTCGACTCTTTTGACTCAGAAACCACACAGAACACATCATCAACCGCATAGCAATGACCTGGCAACCATCCACAAGACCCTAGCAACCGCATAGCAATGTGCTTTAATCCCTCACGAAGCTCAAGTGCCTCTTGTATTTTCTTCTCCTATCAAGAGTTTGTGCAAGATAAAATGATATTTGAGTTCTGCGTTGCGTGTTTTCGTTGAATATTGTTTTATCACTGAATTCCAAACGCAGAAGAGAGAAAAGCGAAGGTCTGTGGTTTCGTTCGCGGTGTGTGTGATGTATGCAGGCGTGCTGATAAATCGAAATCCAATTTATTTCCCTCTCGCCGGGACCTTTCATTCCCCACCGCCGTCCACCAGACAATCACAAGGAGATTTGCATGAAGCATGCAAACGCGAGAGAATCGCAGGAGATAATATCTGTATTCAAGAGCTTGACAGGTGAAGGATGAGTTTAAAAACCAGTGATGATCAGACCCCCAGTAGACCTCTGGACATCTTTATGATGGTTTAGAAAGCTTGTTAACGTTCTGAACACGGTTGACGTCGTGAGACGTTTAAAGCCCCGTGAACCGGAAGTTCAGATCGTTTTTACTTCCGTATTTTGACGCATTTCCGAATGAAAAAAATTTTGGCCGTGGCTTTCGTCTTTCTCTGCGATTTGATTGGATGTATAGAAACAGCCGTTGCATTTTGAAATGGAACTGGCAGCAGACTGACAGCAGAAGGGGAGGAGTCTAATTAATAAAGCCGTCTAATTTACGTCATTTAAGATGGACAGTCATTACAGGAAGGAAGTGCATTTACAGATTTCAACTGAAGATTATGAGGGCACACGAACTTTAAAAAGAGATCGACCCACATTGATCAACTATTTAGAATAAACGCTGCAATAATTCATGAAAAACTAGACTTTGTAATTTTTTATTTCAATGGGACTTTTGCTCGAGCAAACATGAGCACGGTTAAGTATAAAACATTTAGTTCAGCTTGTGTTGAGCTGTAATAATTGTGCACATCGGTCCGCTTCACACATAACTTCCCTTTTAAAGAGGCACTTTAATATTCAATATCGCCATGTATTATTCAGATGATATTCAGAGCTACACGCAGCATCTTTCACTAATGAAGCCGTGTCGTTTGTCATGCTGTCGCTGGAAGCGGCTTTAGATGAAGGTCTGTGGCCTCTGAAACACCGCACACATCATCTCGTGACCAACACACAACAAAGCACATGTGACATCATCTCCTCATATCTACCTAAGACCAAACCGCCATGTCATGTTAGTATGGAGGTCAACCTACTAACGTTCTTGTCTTTTAGTGTCTTTGTTTCTGGTGATTGACAGCCGGTTGTTTTCTTTCTGCTTTTGTGTCGCATGGAAAGAATAACAGCTCACGGTGCCGCGCCGCGCTTGTGTTCTTTCATTTACATTGACACATTTGGCAGACGCTTTTATCCAGAGCGTCTTGTATTGAATACTTTACATTTGTTTCCCAATCCCTGGGATGGAACCCGTGACCTTGGTGTTGTCAGCGCCACGCTCGACCCCACTGAGCTGCAGGAAAGCATATGAATGAATGTTACGTTTCATAGATTGTGAATCTTCATGTTTTCTTTGCTGTATTTATACATTACAAGCACAGCTCAAGTGTTTCTCATTGAAACGGTCGATAGGTGTGAAGAGATATGGGTGACAAATAAGCCAAACATTTCTCCAAACATCTTCTTTTGTGTTCCACTGAAGAAAAGAAAGTCTTTTTTGGTTGAAAATCATTGAACACAAACTATTTCTGTCATTAGTTGAACGACCTGTAGCCTCTCTAACAGATAAAAACACGGGCACATTTGCACAAGGTCTTTCTTGTTTTCTGTCTAAAAAGACTTGCAGAAATGTCCTTGAGATGTTTGTTTGCAAGAACCTGTTATGTATGAAATTGTAATGTTTGTCTTTCCAAACAGTTTTCTCAACTGTTATTTATTAGGTATTTTTAGATTGACTTTATCGTAGCCAAACCCTGAAAGCATATGATTTTCCTCAGTCTCAGATCCGTGAAATGTCCGTCTCTGGGGAGATGAAATTTATTTCCTGGTCTTCAGGTGCTTAGCAGCTCAGAAAGACGTTTTAACATACAGATAAAGTGCCTGTGGGTGAAAGAGGCTTACAGGATTATTTCGAGACGTCTGCATTATTTCTCTCTCTCTCCCTCAGGAGGCGAAGCTTCGAGAGCTTCTGGATGTGGGGAATCTTGTGGGACGGATAGAGAACAGAATGTTGACCGTGGTGACGGGTCCAGACATGGTCAATATCCAGTACCTGAACTTCATGGCCTTCCAGGAGGACGTCGCCAGGGTATTTCCCTTAGCAACCCTCATGTTTTGATCGTATAGACATTCACAAACACTGTGATGTAATTGTGTTCATTTCTCTCAAGTTCTGCGTTTATTGAAGCACGAGGGAAGCATAGTAAATATTAGGATATTGTCAATTATTTTGTGTTCTAGTCGATGTTTTGAACTGTACAAAAGGTTCATGAAAACCTGAACGATTGGATAAGATAAATGGCGAATAGATTTTTTCACAGCTGTGTGTTTGTTGAGAACAAATGTTAGTGTTGATGGAACCTCTGGTGTGTGGTGTCACGCAGGAGTGGGCAGACGAGCTTTTCAGTCTGGCGTCCAACCTACTCGCTCAAAACATGGGCAAAGAATCATGTCTGGAGAAAGCGTAAGGACCGGCATGCGATTCACACGCTTACATCCCATAAATACAGTCATGTTTGCTGAATCACCACGAATGCATGAATGGTTTTTCTCACGGACTGAGCGTGTGCTTGTAATCTTCAGGATTTTATTTTAAGAAGCGGAAATCAAACACGATGACGTGATTTATTTGCACGCTATGTAAAATCCAATGGCTTCATGTCATTGGACACAAACAACACTTTTTCGTGACACGTGTGACATTGATGAAAATTTGTTCGTTATCAGTTACACGAGGCTCAAGCTGCAGACCAATCAGGAGGCTCGAATCCCCGTGAAAAAGTAAGTGATAAACTCTTGAAACCGATTCATTCTATAGATCACAAAATTAATCTTCAACTGATGTTATTCTCTGAAACCTGTCTCTGTGTTTTCTGAAGCATCTTCCGTATGTTCTCGGCCGATCGGAAGCGTGTGGAGACGGCGCTGGAGAGCTGTAGCCTCCCGTCCGGCCGGGTGAGCATATGTTCAGATTATGACTCCAGAAACCTGCAGGCAGACAGGAAGACTCTTGATTCCACAGGAAGTGACCGTTAGACCATAAGAAAAATCACAGATGACATCTCCTCATCAGTGAGATTGAATTTGTTTCGCTCTCATTTGATACTGAAATGAAACACATTGATTGACTCAAACATCAGATCTCTTTTGTTAAAAAACAGAGAGGCGTCTGGGGCTCTGTTGTTTCAGCACGACGCAGTTTTCAATTTCACGTCCTGCGCCACGTTGTTTAAATAGTAAATGCATTTGCGCCCATGGGTGTGCTGGTGTGTGTTTGTTGGTTGTGCGTTTGTTGGCATTTTGAAATGAGGAACTGAAAATAGACTCCGCCACTGACCGACTGAAACCTGCTCTAAAGTCAACGGCGCAATATGTTATTTTAAGAGCGCGTTAGTAAAATGCGCCTATAGGCGGTTGCACAGCATGCATACATTCTGCTTATTACACACAGAGGGATGCGCAGCAGCACACAAACATGCCATATATTACAAATGAATGGATTACAATGTAAAAGATAAATATAAAAAGATCTGGCTTGTCCTGTAGATGGTCTGCTCGCGCTTTAACCTCGCGCATGAGCAGATGCGTTTCCTCTCTGGCGAAGCGTCCAGTCTTTGCTCTTGCAAATTCCGCCGTGTAAAGTGCAAATCCGCCACGTTGCGAGCGCAACCGGCTCGCTGTTTCGCAACGTGCGTTCTTCAGCAGTCTTAGGTCCTCGTGTTCTCGCTCTACGTCATCAATAACTGTCAAAGTCTGGTTCCAATGCACAAGAACAGAGAACGCATAAAAGTAAACAGATGTGCTCCCAATATCGAGGATGCATCGAATGCAGATTTCTGAAGTCCCAGAAATCACTGCACGTGTCCATCCAAGTTTGTCCGAGGCTGCCTCGCAAGACCGGTCTCCACGAGAACAAAAGGCCGTTCTTTGTGCTCTTGGAAATGAGAAACGGCCACTGATTGGTTCACTGCACGTTTTGCCCAAAACACACCCACGACTCATTAAGAGCGTAGGGACAACCCCTTCAGACCATGCGGCTGGCGCGCTGACAGTTTGTGGATTCGGACACGCCCCTAAGTGCTCTGCGCTGTAGACCATGCGCTTAGATCATTAAAATAGAGCCCATGAGCAATAACATCTGTGGTTTTGTGTGTCAGTGAGTGAGTGTAAGGTGGAGCGTGATGATGATGATGATGATGAAAGGTCTCCGGGGGGAGTTTTTGTGTCGGGGGGGTTAATGAGAAATGATCATGTGCTGTTCTCTCTGTTCTTCACCTCTGAATCACTCAAAGCGTTCAACGCTTTCATGTTTTCTGCTTTTATATTTTCCCCAGTAATCATTTTATCAGCCTCCGACGCTGCCTCGGCCTTTCACACCCACTGTCTCGTGTGAATATTTTCAATGTCTGACAGCAGTAACGTTTGCTCTCAGACGGCTTCATGCGTTAATCGGGTTTGTCGAAACAGATCCATTGATTGACTTTTGAGTTGTTATTAACAGGACGCACGTGTGGTTAAAGCACGCTGGCCGCTTCTGTTTAATGTTCTTTTTAATGGTGGATTCGTCAGAGTTCAGATCACAAATAGGATTTAAGAAGGACTATGAATGTACGTTGTTTGTGTTTCTCTGTCGTTGCAGAACGACTCCATCCCTCTGGAGGATTTAACCCCTGAGGTTTATAAATCATTCATCAATCACCTCTGTCCACGACCTGACGTTCACCAAATCTTTACTGATCTGTAAGTCTCCATCGCTGTTTTCTGTTTAATCTCGTGGTGTAATCTTGCAGAATACGCACTGCATCTCTCTCTCTCTCTCTCTCTCTCTCTCCAGTGGTGCAAAGAGCAGAAACTGTCTGACTCTGGATCAGATGACCGACTTCATCAATAGCAAACAGAGAGATCCACGGCTCAATGAGATCTTGTACCCGCCGCTGAAGCCTGAACAAATTCAACTGCTCATGGAGAAGTTTGAGCCCAACCCGGGAATGATCGAGAAAGGTGTGTGCGACTCGATGACACTCCGAACCCTAGTGAGCTGTCTCTGTAGGCAGTATTTTAAGGGATCACACTCATTAACATGCTTTATTTCGATCTCCTGTGAGCTTCAAGAACACTTTGTTTCTAAACGTTGAATCCCATTAAACCGGATGTGTCGTCAGCATGACTTTCTACCAAGCAGTATTCATTTCACCGTAACTCTTCAACCAGTTGTGCTATCAACATTTTTTTGAATTGCTCCTAAAAGTAGACAAATTTAGCTTTTTGAACGTATAGGGTATATTACGGTAATGTCTTGCTTTCCGTCAGCCAATCGCTGCTGTTTTCTTGGAGAGCAGCAGGGGGCGAATATGAACAGGGAGTTATGGAGCTGCTCTTCTCATGGAGCGCGACAGGCTAGAAAGTTTTTGAGGAAGCAAAGTAAAAAAATAGCAAACAAAACATGGTGAAGAGGAGATGCACAACAGAAAAGCGCAAGGTTGTGGGTTGGATCCCAGGGGATTGCAAATACCTACAGTCGTGGCCAAAAGTTTTGAGAATTACATAAATATTGGAAATTGGAAAAGTTGCTGCTTAAGTTTTTATAATAGCAATTTGCATATACTCCAGAATGTTATGAAGAGTGATCAGATGAATTGCATAGTCCTTCTTTGCCATGAAAATTAACTTAATCCCAAAAAAAACTTTCCACTGCATTTCATTGCTGTCATAAAGGACCTGCTGAGATCATTTCAGTAATCATCTTGTTAACTCAGGTGAGAATGTTGACAAGCACAAGGCTGGAGATCATTATGTCAGGCTGATTGGGTTAGAATGGCAGACTTGACATGTTAAAAGGAGGGTGATGCTTGAAATCATTGTTCTTCCATTGTTAACCATGGTGACCTGCAAAGAAACGCGTGCAGCCATCATTGCGGTGCATAAAAATGGCTTCACAGGCAAGGATATTGTGGCTACTAAGATTGCACCTAAATCAACAATTTATAGGTTCATCAAGAACTTCAAGGAAAGAGGTTAAATTCTTGTAAAGAAGGCTTCAGGGCGTCCAAGAAAGTCCAGCAAGCGCCAGGATCGTCTCCTAAAGAGGATTCAGCTGCGGGATCGGAGTGCCACCAGTGCAGAGCTTGCTCAGGAATGGCAGCAGGCAGGTGTGAGCGCATCTGCACGCACAGTGAGGCGAAGACTTTTGGAAGATGGCCTGGTGTCAAGAAGGGCAGCAAAGAAGCCACTTCTCTCCAAAAAAAACATCAGGGACAGATTGATCTTCTGCAGAAAGTATAGTGAATGGACTGCTGAGGACTGGGGCAAAGTCATATTCTCCGATGAAGCCCCTTTCCGATTGTTTGGGGCATCTGGAAAAAGGCTTGTCCGGAGAAAAAGGTGAGCGCTACCATCAGTCCTGTGTCATGCCAACAGTAAAGCATCCTAACACCATTCATGTGTGGGGTTGCTTCTCATCCAAGGGAGTGGGCTCACTCACAATTCTGCCCAAAAACACAGCCATGAATAAAGAATGGTACCAAAACACCCTCCAACAGCAACTTCTTCCAACAATCCAACAACAGTTTGGTGAAGAACAATGCATTTTCCAGCACGATGGAGCACCGTGCCATAAGGCAAAAGTGATAACTAAGTGGCTCGGGGACCAGAATGTTGAAATTTTGGGTCCATGGCCTGGAAACTCCCCAGATCTTAATCCCATTGAGAACTTGTGGTCAATCGTCAAGAGGCGGGTGGACAAAGAAAAACTCACTAATTCTGACAAACTCCAAGAAGTTATTATGAAAGAATGGGTTGCTATCAGTCAGGATTTGGCCCAGAAGTTGATGGAGAGCATGCCCAGTCGAATTGCAGAGGTCCTGAAAAAGAAGGGCCAACACTGCAAATACTGACTCTTTGCATAAATGTCATGTAATTGTCGATAAAAGCCTTTGAAACGTATGAAGTGCTTGTAATTATATTTCAGTACATCACAGAAACAACTGAAACAAAGATCTAAAAGCAGTTTAGCAGCAAACCTTTTGAAAACGAATATTTATGTAATTCTCAAAACTTTTGGCCACGACTGTATGTATAAATGTATAGGATAAAGCAATGTATTGGATAAAAGTGTCTGCCAAATGCATAAATGTAAATGTAAAAGTCGCCGATTGGGATGATTTTTGCCAGTGACGCGTTTTGGGATCGGATTGTTTTGTGAGAAGAGGGACAGCGGTGAACAATAGACTTGAAATATGTGAAATATAAAGCGTTCTTTGAAACTAGAAACATGAAGATCCTGCTCAAAAACAGCCAAAAAACGGCACCTTTAAACTCTATTTACAAACACACTGTACTGGTCATTAACCTTCATTTATTAAAAGACATTTGTTTTCTGAAAAAGATACATTGCACATGATGATAGCACATCGTGTCAGAATTTGACAGTAAAAAAAAAGGCAACAAAACGTCTGAAAGCAACCTATTAAAGGTTCTAAAGGGTTAATACAATAAAGAATCAAATATCATTGCTCCTCATGTCCCCATAATTCGTGTTGCATTTCATAACAGATTTAAAATAGTACATAGTTAAAACATTCGAAGACCTTTGAAAGTGTTTGAGAGCAAACAGATGATCTCCGTCCAGCCCTGCGAGTGCTTGCTGGACTTCATTCACGTGCTCTTATTGTTGGTTTTGTTTTTATTGTCACATTTTCCGTCCTTTGTCTTATAGTGTCATTGCCATAGCAACAGTTAGTCCTGAGACGCTGCCGGCGAGTGGGTTTATTTATGTATCTGTGAGAGCACAAGGCTCCACGGGAGAACTGGAGATCAGGTCACTGGATGATAATGTGCGGGAGGCCGCTCTCTCGTGACAGCTGATTTATTGCACACATTAAGAGCAGAAAGAGCGCTGATAAAGATGATCAGTGGTCTCCTTACATCGCCCGTCCGCCGTGACACCTTCACGTCAGACTCCATTCGGTCTGAAAGACGCTCGGATTCATGACAAACCAGGAGAAGAGCGACAGAGCACTTGAAATGATGTGACTTTGTTAAGAGCCGCACACGGTCTTGTGTCCTGTGTTTGTTCTTTTCTTTCTCCATTGAACCTGACAAGACAATTGCTGAAGATCCGCCGGCGGCTGTAATTGTGGTCTTTAGAAAGCGTTTGACTCGGGGACAGTGAAGGTGTTTTGTGTTATTCTGGAGTTTAAATCAAAGGTTGTTTGCTCTGGAATGACAGAACCGGGACGGTGCGAGCAGTGGAACGATTCATCGAGGCGTGTCGGTGTCGCTATCAGACGGGCCGGCGGTTAATTACCTCTGGAGCTCTGAGATGAAGAATGACTTTAATGAATGTAAAGGGGGGTGAGAGTGAGTCACAGGGGACGCGTCTCTCCACACCCGCCGCCGTTTAAAGAGTCACAATTTGCAGTTGTCGTGTTCATTTACTCAAGTTGTTACTTCAGGTGCAAAGAAAAGATCCTCTTGTCTCCTCGTTTATGCTTCATTCAAGTTGTGTATAGTAGTGTCACATTGTCATAAATAAAGGTGGATTCTTCTCTGAAAAACAAAACACTTTTAACTTCTGTGATCTAACAGAATATCTGGGAATTATTGTGAGGCAGGACTGCTTTGCATTGGTTTTCTTTTAGACTTTCCTCTGTCATAACACTGGGTTCACACCAAATGCGAATTAAGCGTTTTGGGCGAGTAAATTCCTAACAAAGTCAATGCAAAGTTGCGTATAGACACGAACTTGCGGTGCGACTGCTGAGAACGCACGGGCGGCAAGCTCGTCTTCTTCTGAATAGTTTTCAGATCGCGTCACTCATGCGAAAATTATGCCAATGATAAAGAGCGTGGAGCGCGATTGTTTTTGCGTTTGGTGTGAACCCAGCATAAGACATTTGCGTAGAATGCAAATAGCTGAAAATATGAGTTTGAGGTTGACTTGTGTGTTATTTGTGTGACAGGGCTGATCTCTGTGGAGGGCTTCACCAGGTATCTGATCAGTGAAGAGAACAGCGTCATTCCTCCTGAGAAACTGGACCAGAGTGAAGACATGAGCTTCCCCCTCTCACATTACTTCATCAACTCATCACACAACACATATCTCACAGGTAACACAACACACACAACGCACATGCAGAGATGGGTTGATGAATTGTCAGTTACTGGTTGCAAAATGTCTCTTAGATTACACTTTTTGGTACCGTAATCGGACTACTTTTGGATTACATTTAGATCATCTTATTTGAGGTTACATATATTGAAGCAGGATACTTTTGTACTATTATGACGATACCAACAAGGGCCTCAACATCTTTTTAAAGTACAGGACGGAAAAACACTGACACTCATATAACTAGTTGTTAGTGTTTACTGATAGTAACACAGAAAAGTTTTCCCATAAGTTTCCTTAAAAATGAAAGTTTGTGACAAGATCTCGCAAGATGTGACAAGATTTCTCGTCAAGGTCTCGTGATATCAGCATGATGGAGTTTGATGGTGAGATTAGTATTGAAGATGCCCCTGCCGCTTTTACATCAAATTATAATTCATAAAAATAGACGTACAATTACATTCATTTAAGAGACCTTTTCAAAATGCACCTATTTTGCTTTTAGTTGAATGAAAGACCATTTTTTCATACATTTCATCATTGAGGATTACTTTAAAAACATGTAAAATTCTTGTCTTGTTCTCGTGAACCCAATCTCGTGAGTTAAGTGCCTCGTCACGCCCCTAGTGTCCAAACATCCAGCCTTCAAATGCCAAGAGCCGCTCCATTTTGCATGGAGCATAAGTAGATATACATATATACATATACAGCGGTAGTGGTTGGTATGTTTATTATAAAAAATGAAAACATGTAGGGAAAACCACTGAACTGTAAACAACCAGTCTGCCATTCTGTGAATAATATGTAATCTTGTAATCCCTAAAAAAGTAACTGTAGTCTGAGTACGAGTATTTGAAAATGTAGTTTACACTAATTACAACCACTTGATTTTTGTAATCTGATTACGTAACCCAGATTATATTGTAATCCGTTCAGAGTTATTGTAGTTTTGATTTTAGTTTTATTCATATTTTAAACCAGCTTTTATTTTTAGATTTTGTGTTAATTTTAGTTAAAGTTTTAGCAATTTTGGTATATGCTTTTGATCATTTCATAATTTATTGGTTTATTTTTAATTTTGCTATAAGATTAATTAATTTTCATTTTAGTTTATGTTTATTATTATAATTTTACTGCTTTAAACTTACTTCAGTTTATTTTTGAGGCAACATTGCAATGTTTCCTTGAGTTAAGTTTTTCTACTAATTTTTCCGTCAACATTTTATTGATTTCAGTGAACGGGAACGTTTTCAAAGTTTTAATTTAAGTTATTCTAAAATAACCTTAAATCCATTACTACCCAGATCTGCACATGTAACACAACCACACAACACAACACAACGATAACACAACACATACACATTTGTTACAGGTCACACAACACACAGTGAATAACAATATGCAAAAATATAAATATACATTTTAAATGTTCACATGAAAAAGAAGAAAGTGTTTTATTATTAAAGAAAAGCAATAGTGTAAGAATAGCAAAAACATCAACTGATCACCAGTTACACCTTCCTCACATGACCAGTAACTGATGAACAGTGTTACTACATGTAAAGTCTTGTCAGAATAAAGATAAGTGCATATACACTAAACTAAACACTGTTGTGTGTGTGTTAGCGGGTCAGCTGGCAGGGAACTCTTCTGTTGAGATGTACCGTCAGACTCTGTTGTCTGGTTGTCGTTGTGTGGAGTTGGACTGTTGGAAGGGTCGTACCGCAGAGGAAGAGCCCGTCATAACACACGGATTCACCATGACATCTGAAATCTCCTTCAAGGTGAACCGCAGCACGCACGCACACACACGCACGCACGCAAACACACACACGCAAACACACGCACGCAAGCACACACACGCAACACACACACACACGCAAGCACACACACGCAAACACACACACGCACAAGAGCTGTGTTATGATCGCTGTAGTATACTTGAATATAAAATACATCTACAGTTTACTACGGTAAATATTAAAGTATACTAGTTTTTCAAACTGAAAATGATGAATCAGTTAAAATAATGAGCGAAAGAATAATTTGAATCATACATAGAGATAATCTGTTGAACAGATATCTTTGTTTCTCTTCAGGAAGTGATTGAAGCCATCGCCGAGTGTGCTTTTAAAACCTCTCCCTTCCCCGTCATTCTGTCCTTCGAGAATCACGTGGACTCGTAAGTCTCCTGCGCTGGCGGCCGGTGCAGCGTCTGATCCTCACAGTCGACCGCAGCTATGGCAACCAGAAGTGAAGCGATTACAGCGTCTCTGAAACGCATCATTAATCTGCAGTCATCGCTGTGAGGCGGCACGCGCCGTGCCCGCTTTATTTTATGCCTGAAATCAAAGACGACACGATGCGTGCCGCCAGCCAATTTCATTTGAATAACATCACAGGCGGATTCCTGGAAAAACATTCACACGAATGTCACGACACACGGCAAAAATATCAATACAATGTTGTGTTGAGAGATGAAAATGCATAATATATCCTAAGCTTCTTTTTTCTATTGGAAATAAATCCATTAAATATTAAACATAAGCGCAAGATTTGACATATCCTTTAAAAACAAGTCTTCCCTGATTTATCCTGTTTATTGGTAAATAATTCTGTTTTTTTAATCTCATCGGCGCTCGTGTGTGTGTTTTGCGTCACAGTCCCAAGCAGCAGGCCAAGATGGCAGAATATTGCAGATCGATATTTGGAGACGCTCTCCTGACTGAACCCCTGGAGAAATATCCGGTGAGTTTATTATTCTCATATTCTCATGGCGGTCTCATCGGTGTCTCATGGCAGCTTGTGTTGTAGGTGGAGTCGGGTGTTGCTCTGCCGAGTCCTCAAGAGCTCGCGGGGAAAATCCTCATCAAGAACAAGAAATCTCACCCCAAACCGTCAGACGGAAGCACAAAGAAGAAGCTGTCCGAGCAGGCGTCCAACACTAACAGTGATTCCTCCAGCGTCTTTGAACCCTCGTCACCCAGCGCTGGACCTGCTGGTATTACATCATCCTCATACAGTATATGACACATCCGTCAGTGACATCATATACAGTACACGTCATCTAGAAAGTGTTTTTTAGCCATGAGCTGGTGAAATCATTGCATTTTATTTAGGAAACTCATGAAAAGCTCTACTGTGTGGACAAGACATACCACACAGTATGTCTTGTCAATGAAGGCCAAATACAAAGTTCAACAAAAGTGACACAAACGTGCATTTCACATGATCAAATACGGGCCGTTTGAATTCTTCCAATTGGCTGGAAGTGGTGCATTTATCCTGTCTGATCATAAATGACACTAAACAACACTGGGCTAGTTGCACAAGATGGCACCGGTCAGTGTTGGGTGTGACTAGCTACTAAGTTATTAGTTACTGTAATTGAATTACTTTTCCCTCAAAAAGTAAAGTTAGCGGTTACTCTTGTTTTTTCAAATCGCTGATATATACAGTACATTTACATTTATCCATTTGGCAGACGCTTTTATCCAAAGTGAATTATTGCATTATCGTATACATTTGTTTCTAAGTATGTTCAATGGGATCGAACCCACAACCTTGCGTTGTTAACACAATGCTCTTACCACTGAACTACAGGAAAGTATATAACTTTCTTCTGTTTTATCTAAAAAACACCCATAAATCCTCCTTTTTCCATACTGTGTTATACGACCGGAAATTACTCTGCCGACTTTGGCGTCCCAAAAGCTCACCGGTGCCATCTTGTGCAACAACAGCTTTAAGTTTGCAAATGACCATGGTATAAACGGGATAATCCACGGCTAGCTTCGCTTCGGGTGGCTCTTGTCCTCCACATTGTAGATTAAAATCCTTTAATGCAACTAGCGAATAAATCCTTTAATGCAACTAGCGAATAAATATTTAATGCTACTAGCGAATAAATCTTTAATGCCTAGCGATAAATCTTTAATGCAACTAGCGAATAAATCCTTTAATGCAACTAGCGAATAAATCCTTTAATGCAACTAGCGAATAAATCCTTTAATGCAACTAGCAATAAATCTTTAAGCAACTAGCGAATAAATATTTTAATGCTACTAGCGAATAAATCCTTTAATGCAACTAGCGAATAAATCCTTTAATGCAACTAGCGAATAAATCCTTTAATGCAACTAGCGAATAAATATTTTAATGCTACTAGCGAATAAATCCTTTAATGCAACTAGCGAATAAATCCTTTAATGCAACTAGCGAATAAATCCTTTAATGCAACTAGCGAATAAATATTTTAATGCAACTTGCGATTAAATATTTTAATGCAACTAGCGAATAAATCCTTTAATGCACGGCTAGGCGGGGATTATCCCTTACACCGTGTTCTAACCAAACGCGATGCGACGGCGTGATAAAGGGTGTCTTTTCCATGTTAATCAGAGGTTTTGTCCTAACCAGCCGTAACAGCGCTGTGCGACGAGCAATGGCCATTTCTATTTAAGAAGCGGTTTCTATTTCTGCGACGTCGCGGCTGATAGATCCGCCCAAACAACGTTCTCATTCAATGTAAGTTCTGCAACTCATCCAAACATGGATAAGGGGACAGGCTATATACGTTTGATAACACACGTTTAGATTCTCAAATTATAGCACAGCGACCTGTGAGGTATCGCTGAAGTCATGAGAACAGAACGCGTTTCTCTACGTGCACGCTTCAGCTGCAGCGCGACAGGGTGTGGACAGAGAAGAACAGTTCTGATTGGCCGTGTTTTGTGATTGATTGTCACACCCCGCCCCTTTTTCGCATTCGTTATGGACAAACAAATCGCTAATCGCAGGAATGTCATCTCGTCGTGTTTGTTTAGGATGCAGTGTTGCATAACATACCGTATGCCATTTATACATTCGCTTACATCTTTAGCAAAGGGAAAGAGAGACTTTCAACACACTTTATTTAAACATCTTCCAAAACCCAAACACTATGATATACTTCAAACAAACCATGTGATCAGGGAAAGCCGAGTAATTTATAAGTAAATAAATAGGAATAAAATGATAATTCAAATATGACCACCAGAAGGAAGGAAGCACAACCAAAGCAGTTTTTGACATGTGTGTGGTGTGTGACGGCAGGTGAGCGAGACGCTGTGTTTCTGTGGAGTGAAAGCGTTGGGTCTGGTGGCGGATGTGAGGGGTTTTAAAGGTTTCAGACATCATTCAGCACTGAACAGCTGGATACACAAGAACAACATTACAGTCACATAAAGCTGTCGTGTGATTCTCAATACAGACGCATGAGTCATCATGAGCAGATCTTTAACAGACCAAAAGAAAGAAATGAAATCCCACGGAACACCTCACAGCGTACGGGGGAAGTGATATTTTCCCTGAACACAGAAACCTTTCAGACGTCTGATGTTATAAATGCGTTCATGAATCTGACGTCAGGTTTGATTGAAGTTTCTGTTGTTCAGCGTCCGCGGAGGTGGATGCTGATGAAGACGATGATGACGAAGATGACGACGACGACTGCAAGAAATCCATGGATGAGGTCAGAAAGCTTTTGTATCGTATGTGTAGGGTGAAGATCTGGGCCGTTAAGTGAGCGAGAGCTCTCGTGTGGTTCTGTGTTTGTAGGGCACGGCCGGATGTGAGGCGTTTGCCACTGAAGAAATGTCCACCTTAGTCAATTACATCCAGCCCACCAAATTTCATTCCTTTGAGATTTCCAAAAGTAAGACCATCGCACGCAAGGTCACATGTTAGCTGAGATCCAATCAAAATAGACTTCCATCCCTAAATCTAAGACATGTCTGTTTTCAGAAACCAAACGCAGTTATCAGATGTCATCGTTTGTGGAGACGAAAGCGCTGGAGCAGCTCACGAAGACCCCCGTAGAGTTTGTCGAGAATCCTTCACCTGCTGTGCTGAGATCAGTGCTACTGTAACACACATTTCTGATCAGACACATGACGGGGAAATGGGGACGGGTGCATTTATAATTCATGCAAACTTATGACCCAGATGATCAGATCTGTCAGGCCACGACGGCTGTAGACAAGGATGAAAAAAGCAGCAGAAAAACACTTCTGAAGTCAACACTTCATTTATCACATTCAACTTAGAAAAAAGAATGAAGATGTCATATAAAAAAAATTAAAAGTCCGTTTTAGGATCATTAAGATTTGAGATCTTACCGTATTTTATAATATTTATATTTACAATTAATGTATAAATAAGTCTAATAATGTAATTTTCAAATTTTATGACATTATTATTATAATTTTTTGTATATCAATTTTGCACCGTTGAAACGCAGCTTCACGGTAGACACATATATTACAAACAGTAAGGACAAAACCCCCAGAAAATTATGAAATAAACCGTACGGAATACATAGAACACGATGCTATTGCCATTTTTAAATAAGATGTGCATTGGTGGAACAAACTGAAAAAGTAAAATTTTTTAATTAATAGTTACATTTTTCATTAATGTTTATTTTCTACTTCAATTGGGTATATGCACAAGGAGCGATGACGTCCAGTTCGTCTGCTAAAATCCCAGCCAGCTCTGTTACATCCGGTGCACATAGGAAACAATGGCGTTTCAAGATGCACATAGGATTACGGCAAAGATATTAATATAAACAAGATACCTCACTGCCAATGAACAGAAGGGAGGAGCGCAACGCTCAATAACTGCTGGGAGGCGCTTTGCAAAGATGGCCGCCGAGTGGCAGGACTTCCTTGAATGGACTTTGATTACGGTCAGCGACATGAGACAAATGATCCGAACACTACGTCATACACCGAACAACAAAAAGGAGAAGCGCTTCAGGCATCTGTTTCAAGCTACATTCACAAATATGAGAGAAAGCTAAGTGAACTTTTTCTCCAGACATGATCACAAAGTCACATACAGTAGCAATGTTTAGCCGTAATGCTGTCAGTTCGCTGAAATTTGACTTTTTCTTACTAAACACACGAGGAAAATGACCTCAGCACAATGAGAGCGGAAGTGGCTAAGCTGGCTGAGATGTTAGCGGAAGTACGTCATCGCCCTGGTCAGATGGCGCCGGTGAGCTTTTTGGGACACTGTATGGGCAGAGGAGGACTTTTGAGTGTAGATAAAAAAGAAGAAAGTAATAAATACGACCGGAAACTAGGCTTCCGACTCTGGCGTCTCAAAAGCTCACCGGCGCCATCTTGTGGAACCAGCCCGTTAGATTCCACATCAAGAAACTGAACTCAATTTAAACACTTTTTTTGTTATAGTATTTTATTACTCATTGTGTATATAATCCAGTTCAATTTCTGTAGTAAATTCTTGATGGGTTGCAATGTTAGATGTGTTTCCGTCAGATGTCATCGGTGGTGTGATGCGGTTCAGGTTTTCTGACTCAGATGTTAAAGCGCTCTGTGTAGTTCAGTTCTTAACCGCCTTCATACAGATACAACAAGTTTCAGCTGAGCAGAATTTATCCTAAAGGAACACGCGTGGATTCCTCAAACTACATGCCTCAGGTGTTCTGGAACGCTGGCTGTCAGCTCGTAGCACTCAACTTTCAGACTATAGGTGAGTTTCAGACAGACACCTCCGTACATCTGGACTGTATACTGCAATGCTTCTCTTCTCTGTGTGTGTCAGATCTTTCGATGCAGCTCAACCTCGGGATGTACGAGTATAACGGGAAAAGTGGATACAGACTGAAGCCGGAGTTCATGAGACGGCCGGATAAACATTTTGATCCTTTCACAGAGAGCACAGTGGACGGGATCGTAGCCAATACTTTATCAGTCAAGGTCAGATCAACATTTATTTACAGCGGAAACTTTCTTTTAAAAGGAACCTTGGGTATAGAGAGATGTATGGCTTAATATATCAACAATTCATTGGCATTGACTTCATAAATGTGAAATAAAAAAACTGTTTAACCATTCAATTCTATTTTATTTTATTTATATCGCGCATTTCACAGTGTGGATTGTTCAAAAGCAGCGTTACAAGAGGAAAACAGAAAAACACTGAGCATGTAAAACACAGCACAGCGCATGGTGTTTATACAACAAGTAAGATCAATAACATAAATAATATCTAATAACAGCAGTCTCCCGGTGAGCAGGCCAACACGTCTCTGGGGCGAGGAACACAAACTCAAGAACCCAGACTCAGACGGGAGGACCAGATCTCCTCCGACACGTCACAGCTGCACTCGCTGACTCTCATTAAAAGATACTGAGGAAATGTTTATGAAGAATATGGAGAGCTTATCAGTTGTGATTTAGGAAGTTTCATTTGTTGAAACTGTTTTGGTCTAATTTGTCTTATTTTATATATTTTTTTTTATCGATATCAGGCAACAGAGGAATGTTATAAGCAGGGAAAATAATAATAATGGCATAATGTATTAAAACTGTCACAGTATTCATAAACTTTGAAAAATATATTTTTACTCTGAGGCCGCCATATTTGCTTCAAAATCCGTGACGTCAAATATCTGACCACCAATATTAAAATGACATTACAGCAAATAGTCTTTATTTTCTTTCTGCATTATTTATATATATATTTATCGTACAGTACCTTATATGAAGAACTGATTAGTGTGTCCGTGTTCAGTTTGGCTGCCTGTGCGCGCAACCATTTTACGTCATCGAAAAAGAACATGGCGGCCTCCTAAGGTTAAAACTCTTTCCCGCCAGCGTTTTTTTACATTTTCACAGAAATTTGATGTCTCACAGTACATTTATTGTAATGAATATATGGACAAACAATATATCAAATGAAAGAACAGATTCCAAAAATGCATCACTTTGAGAGATAATGAACTTTTTGTCAAAGACTCCGCCCAGATTAGACTCGGAACAATCATTAAAAACCGATAAAATACATAGATTCTGTACTTTTCCCAAAGGTGTGTAACAGCGCCACCTGCTGCACAACAGTACAAACACCAATTGCCGTAATAACTCGTCTTTGGCAGGGAACGTTTTTTTGAAAAAATGACGAGATAACTTGTCAATGGCGGTGAAAGAGTTAATGAGTATTACATTTATGTTTTTTTTAAGAATTGAAAATATTTGTGGTGTTTCTAAGGACAAATGCTAGCAGTGTAAGGCTATTACAACGTATTAAGCCGTACATCTCTCTATACACTGGGTTCCCTGTAAAACTGTGGGGTCAATGGCACCTTCTGTCCACGTAGAAGTCGATTTGACGATGGATATCATAAGATTTACATTTATTTCCTTTTACATTCATGCACTTTATCCAGAGTGACACACAATACTCTACCGATTGAGATACAGGAACATGATGTGTGAGAAGTGTTTTCTGTCTCCTCACAGTTATTTAGACAGTCAAGTTTGCATAGATGTTTTTCTTCAGATCAGATCAGACCTGAGGCGGGTCATGACTCGCTGTCACTGTTGTCATTTATATCTTGTTGTCTTTCCTAATAGATCATATCGGGACAGTTTTTGACAGATAAGAAGGTGGGTGTGTACGTGGAGATTGACATGTTTGGACTTCCAGTGGATACAAGACGTAAAGCTTTTAAGACAAAGACGTCCCAGAGCAACGCCATCAACCCGGTGTGGGACGAGGAGCCCATCGTCTTTAAAAAAGTAAAGGATTATATGAATGGTGTCTGTCTGGTGAATCAGACCGCAGGAGCTGAAGTTACATGATGATGATGATGATGATGATGATGTTGTGTATAGGTCGTTCTGCCCACTCTTGCGTCTCTGAGGATAGCTGTGTTTGAAGAGGGAGGAAAGTTCATAGGTCATCGTATAATTCCCGTCTCTGCCATTCGACCAGGTAACCGTTTATTTGCTCCAAATCGATTGTAGTTTACCGCAATGAAACATTTATGTTTATTCAAATCAAATCAAATATTGGGCCTAAAAATCATTGGAAAAACTTAAAGCAGGCGAACGATTGAAATGTTGCCTGAAATAAATTCAATTTGAATAATAAACAAACACTGAAATAAAATGAATTAATCTTATAGCATCATATAAATAATCAAATACATCATAAAACGACAACATTGCAAAACAATGTACTAAAATGAGCATAAAAACTAAACGTCTAAAAACAAAAGCTCATTAAAAATATGAATGAAAGTCTAATAACTCTGTTCTGCTAATCGTCTGTATGCAAACAGTGACGCCTCACATCATGTTTTCTTTCAGGTTATCGTTACATCGGTCTGAGAAATGAAAAGAATCAGGCTCTGACTCTTCCGGCTTTATTCGTGTATATTGAGGTGAAGGATTATGTACCGGACACGTTTGCTGGTAAGAAATGAAGTCACATAAACACCTGTCAGGTGCTGCCAATCCTCCAGAAACATCTTCATTTGTAATGTCAGAAAACAAATAAGCATCTATCTTATGGCTTTTGGGACAGTTAGTATTAGACTCTCATTGTTGTTATAGAATATTCTTCTTATGGGTTGAAGTAAAGTCAGATCATGTTAGTCATACGTGATAAATACTCTGTTGGATGCTGTATCTATATTGTGTCAAGGCTGCTTCAGTCTTCATCACTGTGACAGTTTTTATCTTTTGCATCCTGAATCTATGAGCCGGGGGGGCGGGGGCTCCGTTACCCACAATGCATCTCTTCATGTTGTGCTTCACTTGAAATGTGCTAAACCACAGAGGAAAAACATCACTGAGCTTCTCTAAAGCGTTTCACACGTCTGTTTACACTCGATTCACATCTGAATGAGAGAGACCTGATGTCTTCACTTCAAATAGTGACAGACACAATGAAATGTCATTATACATGAATGTACACGAGGCCTGATGGAGAATATTTTGAGTGACAGTGTATGTTTGTCTGTCTGGTGAACAGATGTTATTGAAGCGCTCTCCAACCCCATCAGATACGTCAACTTAATGGAGCAGAGATCCAAACAGCTGGCGGCTTTGACTCTAGAAGAAGGAGAAGAAGAAAAAGACAACGAGGTGATGAAATCTTTCAAACAAATATCACTACAACGGTTTGGTTTGGTGTCACTAGTGGTGAAAGACTTGATGTGGAGATTGTTCAATTAAAATCACTTTAAAAGTCTATTCGCTCACTAATCACAATATCGCTTATTTCCTAAACTCTCTGTAAGTCGCTTTGGATAAAAGCCTCCGCTAAATGACTAAATGTAAATGTCATCCGCTTTTCTAGCATGTACACCACAAATACTGTACACCTGATTCTTTCTCATTTTTGTCTTGTTTTCCAACAATTATCCAAACACACTGAAGGCAAGGTGCAGTGTTTTCACTTAGGAGGCAAAATCATGTGGCGGAGCTACAGTTTTATATATGGGGTGGCCAGGGGGTGGCCAGGGGGTGGCCAAGGCTATTTCAGGGGGTCCACAGACCATGATAGAAAATGTGTGTGTAACTCTGACCTGGCATCAAATGATAAATACATAAATCCTAGGATTGCTGATTTAAGGTACAAGTGATAATTTACTTCCCAACTGCACAACGTAATGAGATTAATATAATTCTAAATGTATGTAGATGAAATCACATTATATAAAATATAAATGAGGAAAATGTTAAACACATAGTTTAACGCTGATAAATTGTTCAATTAAAACATGAAACAAAGCAGCACACAGGTGTCTTAAACTGATGTGGATCAGAGCAGCATATATCTGATAAAACACAATTGCTGATGCTGATTATTGCCCTTGATGTTGTCATCTTGATTATTACTTTCTGATACTAGAATACATGCAGACGTTTTACACGCTACGAAACAAGCTGAGAAGCGTTTATGAATTATTTTATTGCCGTTTTTTCTTTTGTAATTTTTGTAATTTGAGAAGATCTAGTAAAACATCCAATTGTTTTCTTTTACAATATTAAAATTGTACTCTGTTTAAATGACAACATATGATGCCACGTTACGGTTACGTGAATTTCTGCAGAAAAAGCAATAAAATACATACGTAGTTCATTCCTATGTCCACATATTTTTTCCAAGTTGGAGAACCCAATTATCTTTATTATGATCATTTTTGTGTTAGCGACTTGAATGTTTTACCATTGATTTGTCTTGTTCTTCAGGCTGAAAGCAGTGTCGAACATTCATCCGAGGTTAAAACTGAACCCGTTCCTGCTCCGATAGAGAACGGTTTGAGTCACACACCCAGCGCCGCTCCTAAACCTGCGTCTCAGATCAGCGCTCAGCCACAGTCCACAGGTATCATCATCATCATCATCATCATCATCCTCACTCACAGCTGTGATAGCAAACATTATACTTCACCAATCACATGTGTGTGTTATAGGCTCAATAAAGCCGGCGGTGAAGACCGAAGATCTGATTCACAGTGTTCTCACCGGTCAGTTAACATCACAAACTCTTATTTACTTTATGATCCTGTTCAACTCATCCTGAATAACATCTACAAGAATCAATCAGAACATGTAGAGCTGTAAACATATATTGTGTCACGATATATGACAATGCAAAAAAAAGTCATACGTATTGTAGAGCTGTGATGGTTTCGTGTGACTTGATGTCTGTTTGTTTGGTTTTATTATGAGGTTATTGACTTATCAGGTGACGTTAAAAGTGCAACGATGAAGATTTCTGGTGAACAGACGGAACTGTTTTGCGGTGTATATGACGTCGGTGTGTTTGTTTGTCAGAGATGGAAGCTCAGTCCATCGAGGAGCTGAAGCAACAGAAGTCGTTCGTACGAGAACAGAGAAGACATTACAAAGAGATGAAGGACCTGATGAAGAAACATCACAAAAAGACCACAGAGATGATCAAAGACCACACGGCCAAATACAACGAGTTCCAGCACGATTACCTGCGCAGACGCACCGTCCTCCTGAAATCTGCCAAAAGAGACGGTAAGAGGAGGTAGGTCGACGTCCTCGCTTCTCCCGTTCTTGTTGTTTCGTGGGTCACACACTGAGGCGTGATGCTGAGCGGGCGTCTCGTGTCTGTCCGGCAGGTGTCTGTCATCCAGTCCAGAACACGGACCGTTTTTCTTCGAGCAGGAGGTGGCCAATCTGGATCAGGAGAGTGGACAGAAACTGTCGGAACTGAAAGAGCAACAACAACAGCAGCTGCTGAACCTCCGTCAGGAACAATATTACAGCGAGAAATACCTGAAGAAAGAACACATCAAACAGGTCAGACATCCACACATACTAAAACCTGCTTGATATTCCCATCCTGAGGTGAATTTAAAGGGACAGTTCCGCCAGAAATGAGAATTCTGTCATCATTTCTTCATCCTCGTGTTATTACAAACCTGTGTGAGTTTCTTTCTTCTTCAGAACACAAAAGAAGATATCTCGAAGAATGTCAATAATCAAACAACACTGAACTGCATTGACTTCCATTGTGTGAACACAAAACCGCTGAGACATTTCTCAACATACCTTCTGTTGTGTTTCACTGTCACGAACAGCTTTACAGACGCGTGAGAGAGTTTTGTGTGAACTGTCCCTTTAAAGCCGTCTGTAAACGCTCTGCTCAGAGAACACTAGCATCCGCCCGTCTGTGGGAATAGAGAGATGAAATCCCTGATGGGTTCTGTTAGGGACGTCACATTACCTGTGAGGTTGATCTTTCATGGGCAGAATGTGATGGTGTTTTTATGAAGCGCTGCTGTATTTGAAGGTGATCGAGAAGCTGACCGTCATCGCAGAAGAAGGTCAAAGCAACCAGTTGAAGAAGCTGAAGGAAGTGTGTGAGAAGTGAGTTTGTCCTGAACATCGCGAGGTTCTCCAGGGATTCATGAGCTCGCTTTAACATCTGTGTGTGTTTACAGAGAGAAGAAAGAACTGAAGAAGAGAATGGACAAGAAGAGACAAGAGAAGCTGAATGAAGCCAAATCCAAAGAGAAGCACTTGACAGAAGAGTAAAGACTTCATCACACCTGCACACTCGCAGATAAATCCTCTTGAATGCCTCTTCTGCATGTCTCCTTCATTAGTGATGTGTTCCTGGAGCTCAAACCAACTCACATTCAACACATTTACATTTAGGCATTTGGCAGACGCTTTTATCCAAAGCCACTTACATTGCATTATCCTATACATTTATACATGGGTATGGCAATCCCCTGGGATCCAACACACAACCACAACGCTCTTACCACTGAGCTACAGGAAACACATCTGCTCAGTGCTCACATGCAGAGTAAACGCAAAGAATGACATCAAGTCACCTCTAGGTGGCAGTAAAACACCATCACGTCCCTCTCTATGACTCATGTCACCTGTCTGGCTGTCTGTCTGTCTGAGCCTCTCTGTCTCTGTCTGAGTCTGGGTCTGAGTCCGTCTGTCTGTCTGTCTGTGTCTCCTGACTCTCTGTCTGTCTCTGACCTGACTCTCTGTCTTTCTCTGAGCTGTCTGTGTCTGACTCTCTGTCTCTGACCTGTCTGTCTGTGTCTGAGCTGTCTGACTCTCTGTCCGTCTGTCTGTCTCTGACCTGTCTGACTCTCTGTCTTTCTCTGAGCTGTCTGTGTCTTAGCTGTCTGACTCTCTGTCTGTCTCTGACCTGTCTGACTCTCTGTCTCTGACTGTGTCTTAGCTGTCTGTCTCTCTGTCTCTGTCTTGACCTGTCTGCTCTCTCTGTCTGTCTCTGACCTGTCTGTCTGTGTCTTAGCTGTCTGACTCTCTGTCTGTCTCTGACCTGTCTGACTCTCTGTCTCTGACCTGTCTGTCCGTGTCTTAGCTGTCTGACTGTCTGTCTCTGACCTGTCTGTCTGTCTGTGTCTTAGCTGTCTGACTCTCTGTCTGTCTCTGACCTGTCTGACTCTCTGTCTTTCTCTGAGCTGTCTGTGTCTTAGCTGTCTGACTCTCTGTCTGTCTCTGACCTGTCTGACTCTCTGTCTCTGACCTGTCTGTCTGTCTGTGTCTTAGCTGTCTGACTCTCTGTCTGACCTGTCTGACTCTCTGTTTCTGTGTCTGTGTCTTAGCTGTCTGACTCTCTGTCTGTCTCTGACCTGTCTGACTCTCTGTCTTTCTCTGAGCTGTCTGTGTCTTAGCTGTCTGACTCTCTGTCTGTCTCTGACCTGTCTGACTCTCTGTCTCTGACCTGTCTGTCTGTCCGTGTCTTAGCTGTCTCTCTCTGTCTCTGACTGTCTGACTCTCTGTCTCTGAGCTGTCTGTCTCTGTGTCTTAGCTGTCTGACTTCTGTCTGTCTCTGACCTCTCTGTCTGAGCTCTCTCTGAGCTGTCTGTGTCTGACTCTCTGTCTGTCTCTGACCTGTCTGTGTCTGAGCTGTCTGACTCTCTGTCTGTCTGTCTGTCTCTGACCTGTCTGTGTTTGAGCTGAATGACTCTCTGTCTGTCTGTCTTTCTCTGAACTGTCTGTCTATCTGTCTCTGACCTGTTTGGCCGTCTCTGACCTGTCTGTCTGTCTCTGACCTGTCTCTGACCCGTCTGTCTGTTTCTGACCTGTCTGTCTGTCTGTTTCTGACCTCTGTCTGTCTCTGACCTGTCTGTCTCTGAGCCGTCTGTCCGTCTCTGTGAGGGTTTTGTGTTGACAGGCTGTTTGTCTGCGTTCTGTGATTTCAGAGAGAAACTGGAGATCAACAGGTCGTATGTCCATGAGGTGGTTCATCACATTAAGAGGGTAAAACAGTCTCTTCATTCATTCTCTGTAGAAATTAAACAAAGATTATTATGACTTCGCTCATCCTTCTCGTTTTATCACCAGCTGGAAGACGCTCAAACCAAAAGACACGAGAAGCTGGTGGAGACTCATAAGAGCATTCTGCAGCAAGCACTGGATGAAAAACCCAAGGTGTGACTTACCTCTGTTTGTGTGTATGGGGCTGTGGTAAAACCATGTTTCTTTCATACTTCAAAGTGATTATTGCTTTATTATATTTACATTTAGTCATTTAGCAGACGCTTTTATCCAAAGCGACTTACAGATGAGGGAAACAATAGAAGCAATTGGATGATATGAACGATCAATAGTTGACCGGCTGATTTGTGAAAGCTGAAACACTACAGATAGAGTCGAATGATCCACCGAAGTGAAAGTTTATATCGTAGACATGATACCCGCCGTCTCGTCCTGTGACATCATCTCATAGATGCTGAAGTCATATTGAACAGCATCATTTCTGTGACTGAAGTGGATGTGTGATCTCTGTAGACGTCACATCACATTACTGTACAGTTGAAGCCAGCGAACCGGCCAACGTTCTGTTTTTGGTACAGTGTACAGTGAATGTTACAGGAGATTTGAAGAGTTTATTAACAAAATCATGTTTTTTGATCGTGCATCCCAATTAATATCAATCAAACTGCAGCCAAAATAACTCAAACTAACACAACAAAAAAATGGTAACGTCTTAAAAAACATCATTTTGGAACCAAACTCTTCATATACATTTCACTACTAGCTGTATATGTGTTGAATTGTGCGGCCACGTGTGTCACGTCACGTCCGCCCTTCACGAGAAGACAAAGCCTTTGAACATTTGTGATCAGAAATCCACTTTTACAAAGCTGTTTGAAGCGACGCATTCATTCCTCAGTCCATCATTTGTCACGCTGGAAGTCCTCATCTAGCATTTTTCACTTTCAGTTAAACAGGCCATTTGTTCCACTGCAAACACAAACGCACAAAACAAACCCCTGGGCTGTGTATGGAGATGTGGTGTTCAGCGTGTTGTTGATACGTCTGTTGTCGTCTGCTCACAGCTTCAGAATGACCTGGATCAGGAATATCAGGATAAATTCCGCCGGCTCCCGCTGGAGATCCAGGAGTTTGTCCATGAAAGCACCAAGAGAAAGACTGAGGACGGAGACCAAGACGTTCTGCCGTCTTCTGCCACGCTGGAGAAACTCAATCAGTCTGAAGATGACATGGATGAAGAGAAGAAGGACTTGACCGTGTGACGTCACACAACTTCCACCTTTCCTTTGGATGGGTCACGATCGCTCCAGATGACACCAGACCTTCTCGGACCTGAGACGCGTGGCTCAACGTCACGCTGAGGAATTTATTTATTTTTCCGTTTATTTTGATCTGATTTGTTGATCTGTTTCTTCTTGAAATGAGTGTTGTTTTCGGCAGGTGATGGTCATGAACACTGTAGCGACGAGTGGATCTCACCCAAACATTCAGGTCACCTTTCACCCCAAAACCCAACGAAAGAAAAATGTGAAAGATCTATTTCATTTTGAGATTTGATATGATTATGCACATTTTCTCTCTAAATTGAGTCATAATGCAAAATAATCTGGATGTTTTATTTTTAGTTTCTATTGATGATTTCCATTGGATGAAGTTGTGAAATCTGACCTGGACTTCTGGATGAGAGGGTTAACCAGGTTTATTTGCACTGAAACGATGACGATGATGAAGATTTGAATCATCTGCTGCTGTTGGCGAGTGTTGCTGGTGTATATTAGACAGACACGTGACGGTGTGGAGATGCTGACGCTCATTCACTCAAACACTGACCGCTAACCGCTGTCAGGCACGCATGCTTTCAGCCAATCAAACGCTTCGTGCTTCTCCGTCAGCAATATAGCTTGTGTTGTAATGTGATGACTATTATCAATTTGTGAAGATGTGTTGACATTTACCAGCTTTATTTATTTCTTTTTTAGGACGTTTTAAAAAGGATATTTCCGTTTGATTAGCTGTTTTTCAATTCCTCTCGTTTCTGTTCAGGAGGTTTTATGATAATGTTGTTTATTTAATAACTTCTCTGTATGTAATATTGGCAGAATTTTCCACTTAGCATTAATGTCACAGAGTGAATCTCACGAAAGCACATCCAAAGCTTTCACCTCAAAATAATAATAAAATATATATATATTTAGCATAATGACAAATGAGGCGCTACGTTCTCATGGTGAAAATGTTTCAGACTGTGCATGAATGTCTGGATCAAACAGTTTTCATGAGAAACTAAAGCTAATGGTTGAAAGTGGGCTGAGATGTGATTGGATTTCCTGAGATTCACTCTGTGTCAAATAAAAGTAATGCGGATGAAGAATAAAATATGATAATGGATATGCACTTTGGAGGTTTTTCATGGTTATGCAATCTTCCTACATGACTCAAGAAGCATGTAATATTACTTTCCTTTTGAATATTTCATCTTGTTAAGGATGTAGGACAAGTGTAAGGATTTTATGCCAAGTAACGTTTCATTTTGGATTCTTTTACATCACGGTGTCTTTAAGCACCTTGTTCGGTTGTTTATTTTTTACTTTGATCTAATATACTGTAAAAAGTGCCAAATGTGTTTTTTTGGTTGTGTTTTAGCCGGTGACTGATGGTTCAATAAGACCATCGTGAACACGCATGTTGCATAACGTCTGTTCAGTCTGTTTCTTGACTGAACCAGTTGGACTGTTTGCTTAAAGACTGAGATGTTCATGGAGACTGACACAGTCGCAGCTACTCGAGAGAGTTGATCATTTATTCATGTCCCCTCATCTTATGGTTTACATGAACAATGATCCGTGTATTCACTTCTTCGAGTATTGTATTGAATTTTATCAACACAATGATTCTGTGCCATCGTTTCTTTTTTGACCAAAATCTTTTTGCAACGTACAATTACTTGAATTCCTTTTTTGACTATGAGATTATTTTTGATGGGTTTAAGTGAAGTCCTGTGCCTTTGAATGTGTTCTCTATGTTAGGTGTGGGATGTAAACAGTGATGATGAATAGATGCTCATTTTTGTATAAACCGTAAGCGCCATTTTCAGGCATTTCTACAGAATAAGATCGAGATGATCGTATCGAGCCCATTACGATACTGAATGCCACACGTATTCTTTTCCAGTTCAGTCCTGTTTTAAAAACATTTTGTCCGATTTAGTTGTTAATCTCACAAATATCAACATCTTTGGAAGACTAATATTGTTGAATGTAAGTTGTGCTCGTGCTGTGCATTGGTTTTAATAAAATTGTTCTTGTGAAATTTGGGCCTCGAACAATATAAATCATGTGATTATTTGTACGTTTCATTACTGTGGGATAGTTATACTTATGAATATTTTTCATCACTAACATCTGCAAAAAATAAACGCACGTGAGATTTGTTTTCAGACATTAAAGTGTGTAACATCATTCTGTGAATAACATTAACACCGATTCACTAAAGTCAGAAAGACAAAATAAATATTCAACAGCTATGTAAACCAAGCAAACACTTGACATGAGAAAACTGCACAGCATTCATTCCTGTGTTCTCTGAGACAGTCTGACATGACTTCATCCGAGGAAATAGTGTTTTTACCCAGAGATCAGTGCTGTTGACAAAACCAGTTCATGTTCTGAGACTCTGAACATAAATGTAATGTCTGTTCATCTTAATAAAGTGATAAAGATATTTGAAACAGTAGCAGGTTCGGTGTTTTACAGACAGATGGTTGTAATAGCAGGCGAAGGCCGGCAGGCGGCGCTCTGGACACATCTCAAACATTTAAGTTCCTCGTCACAGGAAAAGTTCAGCTGATCGAAGACTGTTTGCGGCAAATACAATGATACAACTCAACATTTATCAAGTCTAAGTAAGTTCACTTTTTTAATCACCCTCATCTGTGAAGTATGATCCGGACTACGCGCTGTGATGAGGATTAAAGCGGATTATTGAACGTAAATCAAGTAAACAAAAACATCTCACTGTTAGTGTCATTTCTTTATGATCTTGTGTTTCACTCCGAGGTTACAGAAACACTGAATGTGTCGTCTGACTCCCGCCAGTGTTACTGACATCATTTACATGAGATGCAGTTATTCTCTTTTTTAAAAGATGTTTGCAAAAGATAAAGAGAAATGATGTTGTGTGTTTATTTGCAAATCCTTAAAGACACGTGGTCTTTTCTATAACACATGAAACACTATATATGATGTACACATTCTGTGTTGTGTTGTGTTGTGTTGTGTTGTGTTGTTGATCAGACCTGTGTTTGGTGCGGTGTTTCTCTGTATAAAGTACTGTGTTGATCTCTCGGTACAGTGATGTGTTCTGTAAAGTGCACTGCGGGGTGTTTCTGTGATGCTCGGAAGGTGTTTTCTGGGGTGTTCTGGGTGGATTATTGCACGTTCCTGTGCAGTTGCTAGGGGGTTTCGCATGGTTGCTAGGGCAGATCTAAGAAGTTTGGTTAGTGGCTACTGTCTGCCTGGGTCCCAGTCTGTGTGTGCTCTAGTCTGTTGTCTTCCAAAGTCCACGTGAACCGGAAGTTGCGATCGTTTTTATTTCCGTATTCTGACACATTTACGAGTGAAAGCGAATTTCAATTTCGTGGCTTGCGTTTTTCTCTGCGATTTGATTGGATGTGCAAAAAATGGGGAGGCGTTAACGGAAGCTCCGCCCAAGCCGTCTAATTTACGCCATTTGAGATGGATATCATTACAGGGCAGAAGTGCAGTTTCAGATTTTAATTGAAGATTATGAGGGCGCGTGCATTTTAAAGAGAGCGACCCACTTTGATAAACTATTTACTATAAACTCTGCAATATGTCATGAAATAATAAGAATAGTCATTTTGAATTTCATGGGGACTTTAACTGTAAACCTTATTGAGGCCGATTGAGTCGTCATTCCTCTTCCAGAAGAATCAGTCATGCCTGTAGAATGTTAAAGGTTAAATCTGTAAGTACAGTATGAGCAGTAACACACGCCGTACATGAAAGCATTAAAGACGTCCTGTGGATACGCAGCCTGATGTTGGGGTTTAGTCTCAGGTTTACTCTGGAGGTGTGGTGTGGGGACAGTATTCTTTACTCTGGGCTGGACTTCATCTGGACGTCCCGTACACGACTGAGGGTCAATGTCTCCATGTGATTTATCTCACATTCATTCTCTCTGTAACTCTGGGCGCCTGTTTTCTGTCCTGTAGGTGAAATGGCGAAACCGTATGAGTTCAGCTGGAGAAGACCCGTTCCTCTCTTCATGCAGCAGGGAGCTTGTTTGGACAGATTTGAGGAGGTACAGTATGAAGATTTCTCTCATTGATTTTCATGAACAAATCTTTTGACTCGTCCGTGATGTAAATATACTGATCCTGAAACTGATGGAAATAAACCTATAATCATCACGTCTGTATTTTATATAATGTTTGAATGCTTTTTGTAGTCCAGTTGGTGATGCTTGATGCTTGACACTGTCAAAGCATCATAATGGTTTTTAATTTAGGCTTCATATGTTTTTCTATACATTTTTGGCTTAAATGTGTTAGTTTAAGGTTCACAGCGTGAAATAAATATCATGTCGGCTGATCTGTTGTACATATGCTACGTTTTATATAATCTTTCCAGGAAAGTCGTTGTTTGTTTCTTAAAGAAGATGCTTTGAATGTGACGCTCGCTCTCTTGTCATCGAGGATACTGTGAACATCTGCGTTCTCAAAGAGATCCGTCTCCTGGGAATCCTGGCTCCGGTTTTTTTTTTGGGAACGAGAGTGTTTTCTCATGAGCGATTTGTGTCAGAGACTGGGTTTGACTTGTTAAACTTGCGTTCAGATTTCCCATGAGTCTCCGAGAGCTCTCGGGGTGTCCTGCTCTTCGGATATTAACTGAAATGACGTTTGTTTGTTTATCCTCATATATTTGGCACTTTGATTTGGAAAACTGAAATGACGTGGGAGCAAAGATTTTTTTGACATTATGAAGGTGGTTTATTTTGCCATGTTTATGTTTTCCCACCGTGCCACAAGTGACATTATTTTACGGAAAGATAAATAAAAGACCAAGTTGATTTTCAGAATTTCCCACAGCCGCGCTTACAGTAATTTTAAACAAAAACCATAACGAGATTACAGTAACATAAATGAAGAGGAGAAACGAAAGAGTTTTCAAGTGAAATGTTATAAATAAGTGACGTTTCTGTTGTTGTTTTTCAGGATCCGTTTGTCTTTGAGTCAAACTGTTTCTTCAGAGTTGATGCTTTTGGGTTTTTCCTCACATGGGAAAGTGATGGAAAGGTAACGCATGTGTTTCTGAGACTCTGCGCCAATGTGAACACACTGATATTCACTCTTCCTCTGTGAGGCAAAGGATTGTGGGTAATATTCACTTAACAGACATGCATGAATGCACACCTTCAAATCCTCTATTAATATAACATCCGTCAGACACCTAGTGTGCGCTGTGTTATCCTGATCTTGCACGATTGAATGAATGAAGTCGTCTATTCACTAAAATCTCTGAAAACACTTACTGAAATAGTTGTATTGTCTTTGGATTTAGTCGAAATAGTAGTTAGATGCTATTGGCACTTATAGTATTGTTGTGCATTAAACATTTTGCAATAATAACAGAGTGTTAATCATTATATTAAAGATGAAATAATGGCAATTTATTGAGATATTAAAAACGAACTGTATCGGTCATGAGTAAGGAAAAGTCATGTACACAGTTTTTAACTAGAAGAATGTAAAGTAATTTGTTGTTAGCCATTTAGCAGACACTTTGGATAAAAGCGTCTGCTAAAGGCATAAATGTAAATGTAAAAGGTACTAGTAGATGTGTTTCTTCCAGGGATGTCAATGGATGAAAATGATGAATCGTGATTAATCGCACCCTTTTCATGTGATTAACTGCGATTAATTGCACACGTATAGTGAAATTAAACATACACTATTTATTTATTTGAGTGCTGTCAATCGATTAAAAACATTAACTAACTGAAACGTTACGGAGGATGACAATTTCAGTCCTGGACACTTTCTTCCACTATTTCTTCATTTTTATTATACATCTAGTAGTAGAACATCCCATAGTTTTTTTTTTTTTACCACTATTTTAAGTCCCAGTGAAAATGACAATGCCTATTTTTGAATGGAATTAAAGCGTTAAAATCTAAAAATGCACTTCCGTCCTATAATGTCTATCCATCTTAAATGATGTATGTTAGACGGCTTGGGCGGAGCATCCGTTAACTCCTCCCCTTCGACTGTCAGTCTGCTGCCAATTCCATTTCATAATACAACGGCTGTTTTCCAATCAAATCGCGGAGAATGATGAAAGTCACACCCACTATTTTTCTCATTAGAAATTCCATTTCACTCAGAAATGCATCAAAATACGGAAGTAAAACCATCATAAAATGCGGTTCACAGGACTTTAATTTTACTCACAACATGTAATGCACTCAGACAAATCGGGACGCGTTACGGTTATGAGAATTTTAGCAGAAAAAGCAATAAATTACATAAATGATTAATTCCTATGACAAAATATATTTTTTCCAAGGTAGAGAACCCAATTGTCTTTATGATGATCCTTTTTTATGTTTCCGAATTCTATGTTTATATATTCAAATCTTTACTGCCATGATGTTTAAGTGGTTTCGTGAGATATATGATCTATTCCTTTCAAGATTTATTATCACCAGATTCTGCATCTCTTTTTATTAGGAGGGTCAGGTTCTGGAATGTTCTCTCATCAACCGTGTGTGTGAAGCTAATGTAGCAAAGGTAAAACATTCAGTCGTCTCAGCAAAAACTGTTCAGTGTGTGAGATCCAATATGGTTGTGCAGTAGATGAAGTTGTGACGTGATGTTCTTCAGGACTCAAAGCTTGTGTCCGCTCTGGAGACGTCAGCGAGATGTTCCAGTAATCTGCAGGACAGAATCATGTGTGTGTGCAGCGGAACAGATCTGCTTAACCTGAACTTCATGTACATCATCACACGCGACTCAAACACGGCGAAGGTATCATGACCTCAGTCTTCTCATCTCATATGAACTATCCTCTGCTTCTGATTCGTCAGGCTTTTACTATAGTAAACAGGAAACACGGTTCTTTGTGATAATGATGGGAAAGTGTACGTGTGCGTTGAGAATGTTGGAATGCTCATATCTGACCTCACATTAGGGCTGCGCAGTATATCGGAATATCGCGAATATTTTGCAAAAACTGTATTTGTTTAAAAAGTTGCGTATAGACCACTTTGGATGATGCTTAGCGCTGGTCCAAAAGAACTTCCTGTTTCACTTTTTTACACGACACAATGGTTGAACAAAATGCAACTAACAGAACATTTGTAACCCAATCAAAATGTTAAAAGAATATCTTTAAGTTTCAGTTATATATGTGAGACTTAAAAAAAGAAACAAATGAAACTGACATCTTGTGAAGGGGTCTATAGCCTATAAGTTTTAGTTTGAAGCAGATAGAAGAGAGACTTGTGTGGAAGATGATAAATAGTCATAAATAAAGTCAAATATGGGTGTTTTGTTTATATAATTTTCAGTTTTGAAATGTACATTTGACAAACTTGAACCATTATTCTACCGCACATCACATTATTTAGCACATTTTTGGGCTTTATAATTTCAATATATTTTAAAACAATTTAAATTGATGTTAGGAAAAGAAAAGGAACTGTGGTATGGAATAGCGCATTATTTAGCATGCGGTCACATATGGCATTTTTCTTTAATACATGTTTAGTGCAGCGTCTCCAGATACAGAAGAAGAAGAGCGAGCAGAAGTAACCCCGACTAACCCGTCTCCTCAGGATCATTAAACTGAAGTTTGTTGACGTGTGTTCTGTTAGGTTCATGTGTTCGTGCTCCTCTGGGATGTGACACACAGCTGCTGATCTGCTCTCGCACCCCAACATGTGCTTGAATCATTATTATATTTCCGCTAAAGAGCTTTTGAACTGTAGATATAATAACTCTCTTGTAAAATAACACGCTTGTAAATCCAGCACACGGCGAGAGCTGACAGAAAAACACATGTTCATAAGACATCAGGATGTTCACAGCAGATCACTGAACGCTTCATCATTTGTTCAAGTGTTTTATTGACTCTCACATCATTACAAACCTGATATTGATACAGTAAACACAAGCGCAGACGACTCTTCTGTTCCTCATTAACAGATGTGGATTCACAACATTTAGTTTTGGACAGAAATATAGTCTTGAAACTAATAAGAACTGATGAGAAGAGGACTAGAGAAGTGTGAGAGACGATGTCATGTCTATCAGTAGTTCTGTGTGTGTTTTGTCATACAGTGTGTGTATTTTATTTCTCATGTCTATACATTCAGGAATCTGTGTTTGTCTTGTGTGTTTACAGCAGTGGACGGATGGTTTACGCTCATTGATTCATAACACACGAGCCAATAACGTTTGTCAGATGACCTGTCTAAGAAAACAGTGAGTAACATCACCTGATGAGTGTGTGTCTGTGTGAGTGGGTTTGTGTGTGTGTGCGCGTGTGTGTGCGTGTGTGTGTGTCTGTGTGTTTGTTTGTGTGCGTGCGTGTCTGCGTGTGTTTCTGTGTGTGTGTGTGTTAGGTGTGTGTGTGTGTGTGTGTGTGTGCATGTGTGTGTCTGTGTGTTTGTTTGTGTGCGTGCGTGTCTGCGTGTGTTTCTGTGTGTGTGTGTTAGGTGTGTGTGTGTGCGTGCGTGTGTGTGTGCATGCGTGTGTGTGTGTGCATGCGTGTGTCTGTGTGTCTGTGTGTGTGCGTGCGGCCTTGTTTTTACATCCGGGTGGGGACCTAAACCTTAATACACACCTACACATCCTGTCACCGCTGTGACCAAAGTTGAGGTCCTCATGGGTAAAAAAGCTAATGAATTGTACAGAGTGATATGTTTTGAAAATCTTTAGGTTTAGGGGATAAAATATACCGTTTGTACAGTATAAAAATCATTAGGCCTATGGACTGTCCCCACGAAAGCATGTGTGTTTTGTATGTTAATGTGTGTTTTCTGCTTTGCTCTCTTGTGTTCTTGTGTTTTGTGCAGTTGGATGCGATTGTCATTTCTGACCAACGTGAATAGGAAAATCCCCGTCAGGAGGTGCAGTAGTGCTGTATGAACACAGATATAAGTGTCGTCTCACGTGGATCCTTATAAACTGTGATTTATATTGTCTGCAGCATCACAAGAACGTTTGCTTCTGGAAAAACCGAGAAGGTTATTTTCCAAGCGCTCAAAGATCTGGGTTTACCCAGCGGAAAGGTGAAACTCTTTTTTCCTGTAGTCTGAATCCTCTCACTTCATGTTTTTCTACATGTACATGTCATTTGTCAAAACGGACGTATGAGCGTGTGTTTGTGATGATCCACACACAGTCTGTTGGGTTTGGATTGAAGTGTACATATTGTGTTGTTTTTACAGAACGATGAAATTGATCCGGAAATCTTCACTTTTGAGAATTTCTACAGTCTTACACAGAAGATTTGTCCCAGAACTGATATAGAAAATCTGTTGAAGAAACTGTGAGTGTGCATTAATATTTCACTTCATATTGACTGTATGAGTTCACTCTGAAGGAGTGCAAGAACATTTCCCACGAACACTAATCGGTGTTACGTTGAAGAGTTTCGCAGTAAGCCCTGATACCTAGTAGAGAGAGATTTCTTTGTGTTGTGAAAGTAAATGTGATGATGATTGTGTTATTAAATGTGCTGCGTTTCTTTTCAGTACTGGAGACAGAAGTGATTTTTTGAGTGTGGACCAGTTAGTGCACTTTCTGAATGAAGTAAGATGTTTTTCATCACCTGTCTGCGCATCTCACCGCAGCTGCATGTCAGTGTCGCAGTCGCATCCCTGCGTATATAAAACATAATGCACGATTATGGCTTTTTGTTGCTCTGATGTGTGTCACGGTGTTCATGTGGCTTTACGGGGATGAAATATGAATCGTACGGCAGTTTCTTAGAACTTCAGGTTTATAATCTGCCGCTATTTGTTCCGGCAGCATCAGCGAGATGCGCGTCTGAACGAGATTTTATTTCCCTTCTGCGACTCCAAACGTGCTTTACAAATCATCGAGCGACACGAACCCGATGAGAAACTCAGAAGCCAAGGTATTTCAGTGGTCTGTCTCTCAGTGCCTTCCTTTGATTGATTGATTCTTACTCTATTACACTAACGCTTAAATCTTTGAGCTCCATCTAGTATCAAATCAATGGATAAATCACTCATTCATGCTTTGAGATTGTTGAGTTGTGTTGTTGTGTGTATGGATGTGTGCAGGTGTGATGTCCTGTGACGGCTTCTGTCGGTATCTGACGTCTGATGAAAATGCTCCGGTGTTTCTGGACCGCTTGGAGGTCTATCAGGAGATGGATCATCCTCTGTCTCATTACTTCATCAACTCGTCTCACAACACTTACCTGACCGGACGGCAGTTTGGAGGAAGATCTTCAGTCGAGATGTACAGACAAGTGCTGCTGTCCGGCTGCAGGTGTCCAGATCTTCACTAATATTGACCAATCTGAGCTCAGTTTGACACATCGTCGACATCTCTTCTCAAACTCTCAAGACATTTCAGACTCGTTTTCTCCTCATGAGAAATATCTGAGACGCATATGAGACTTCCATTTGCTCTCCATTTACGCTCCTTGAAAAAAGAATCGAGCTATTAAAGAGATGATTTTTCTTATATCTCTTTTGTTTTGTATTGTCAGGTGTGTTGAGTTGGACTGTTGGGATGGTAAAGGTGAAGATCAGGACCCCATCATCACACACGGGAAAGCCATGTGTACAGATGTGCTCTTCAAGGTGAACGCACACAAATCCAACAGCGTTTCTGTCGACGGGTGAATTAAAGGAGCAATGTGGGAGTTTTAGGAGCATGCTTTGCTGTGGCTCGGTGGTTAGAGCTCGGCGCTTGCAACGCCAAGGTCATGGGTTCGGTCCCAGGGAGTGCACATACTCAGAAATAAGTGATTTTTAGACCAACTTTCCAGCAGAGAGATGTTGGAGAGAAAGTTGGTCTAAATCACCCCGGGGAGGTTGCTTTGATTCAGTATGCGAGTAACGTTGGTTTTTCCAACATCTCTCTGCTGGAAACTGTCCATATAAATATCTCTGAGTATCTCCGCTAAAAGCCTTCGCCATAGTACCGCAGGTCCTGCGTCTCCACTGGAAAGTCTTTATAATATTAACGCAGGTCCTGACCTTTATCCTTCTTTTTATACTTGAAATCCACAGACCCTTTATTTTCATGTAAGACATAAGACAGTCCTTCTAGTGCCCGCACGATCTCTTCCCTGCGTCAACATGAGAAGTCACGCTGTCTCAGCCGACCACAGCTTTCTGTACTGTGGTGGCCACCGTCGTGTTTGGAGAGGGAGGGGTGAGCGGAGGACTGAGAGACTGGTTGCAATAGACCCGTTTCACAGCGTGATGTGAACAAACCAGAAGACGGGTAAAGCTGGTCCGGTCAATGCTCTCGCTCCGTTCACTACACAGAACAGTTGAGGAGCTTATACATATATCAGACCTTGATAATAAATAAATCGCTCAATAAACAATGTTTTTGTAATGTTTGTTTTTACATCTCCCAGGAAACCATGAATAAATGGGACAACATATGAATGCCTGTGAGAAAACAATCTGAACGAATGAATGAATGGCTATGACAGCGGTGCGGCCGGAAAACGTTTTCCCCTACTACCAGTCTCTGTCGCCATTTTGTGAAATAGGCGTATTCTCAAACTCGACCCCTGGAAACCCACCCTAGACCCTTTAATACATTTGATGAAAATTCAGAAAAGCAAATATTTGTTTTACATTTAGTCATTTAGCAGACATGTTTATCCAAAGAGTTTTCTTTGCACTCATGAATCATTCACAACAAGACATGTTTAGAAAGCACATTTTGATTTATTTGGAAGGTTAAAATCTTGTCAGTCGATGTTTAAATCCTTTAAACTCTTTTGTTTTTTAATGCGCAGGATGTTATTCAGGGAATCAAAGAAACCGCCTTCATAACATCTGGTTACCCTGTGATATTGTCCTTTGAGAATCACTGCACGTGCGTACCGTTGACTCTTAGTGTCCTGATCAGTATTTACAGAGAGAAATAAAACAGGATTGAAGAGAATGTGTGGTTTCAGGAAACCTCAGCAGTATAAACTGGCTCGGTACTGTGAGGAGATCTTTGGAGATTTGCTCCTAAAACAAGCGCCGGACGACTTCCCGGTGTGTTCACGCTTCACAAACTCTTTAACAGCGTGTTATACAGCGTAATACACATGAAACTTCTTCTTTTAAACCAAGTTCTCTTGTAGCTGGAGCCCGGCCGTCCGCTGCCGTCACCCAATGATCTCAGAGGAAAGATTCTCATCAAGAACAGACGATTAAAACCCGAAGTGGAAGAAAGTAGGTTGAGGTCGTTTTGTTACATTTCGATCTTTTTGTAATGTTGAAATGAATCTCCGCTGTGGTTGTTCAGAGCAGTTGGATCATTGGAGGAAACACATGGAGGCCGGAGAGCCGAGCGTCTCCACGAACATCTCTGAAGACGAGACGGAGGAGGACATGTCCACCGGTGAGACTCATGAAAACACAACCTGACTCTTCAAAAACAGAATCATATTTTATTTTGAAACGAATGTTTAACACAGAGAGGTGCTTGAAAATCAATATTAGATCCGTTTCATTTACTGATGATGTACTTTCAGATTGTGGAGACGTGTATATACAGTAAGACTGCATTATAAATGAATACTGTTAATCATTTGCATTATCAGAGCTGTTTGATGAAGCTCATCCTGAGCGGATTCAGGGATGTTTGATGAGTGAAGAAGAGCATCAGGATGAAGAGCCGCTCACGGTCACGAAGGTTCAAACATCCCTCTTATATTCTGATGAATGTGTCACAGAAACTGGGAGAGAATCAAGAATCATTAAACGTCATTATCATGATCAAAAAAACGATTTTCTATTGTATTTTTCCACAAAGGTTAAAGTTGAGAGCTGTAACTTATCGTGGTTCTCATGGAATCTCTTTAGATTTCACAGGCCGGAGAAGCAAACGTGGCAGATGAACTCGCTTTGATTCAGTCGTACACGTACGTCGCTGCAACCACAAATATTCACCCGTATCTTTCCAACATGGTGAACTACGCCCAGGCCGTGAAGTTCCTCGGTTTCACTGAAGCTGAGGGTGAGAACGCTCTGAGAGAACATCTATACAAATACACCGCGGCAAAATACATTTAAATACCATTATAGATCAAAAATGATGATTGTGAGAATTAAATTGTTCTGTTTTTTTAGAATAAAGTGAAAACGATGAGAATGAAGTTGGAGCGTTACAAGAATAAACTTGTAATATTTGAGAAGAAAGTTTTTATTTTTATTGTGATGTAGGAAACAAGCAGATTCATAACTGTTTTTTCAAAATATTACAAGTATATTCTCGTAATGATGATCTTTTGTTAATGTGACGCAGTCATAGTGAATGACGTCAGCGTGTGACGCTTGAATGTTTCTTCTGTGTGTTTCCAGAGAAAAACATCCATCACAACATGTCGTCCTTCAATGAAGAACGCATGATATCCTGGTGATATTGTTATGGTGAGCGGTACATTCGTGGTTTTAGGATTTAAAGCACAAAGTTGTCACACAAAAGCATTGAAGTCAATTGAAAGAGCGTTTGAGGAGATGTTGTGATGGTCAGAAAGCAGTGAAGTGTGTTTGTGTGCGCGCATGCGTGAGTCTGCATGTGTGTGTGTGTGTGTGTGACGTCTGACTTCAGGAGTTTATCATGAGACATCAGTCGTATCTCTTCACTTTGAAAGTGTGTTTGTGGTGTTAAAACAGCAGCTGAGTCACTGAGCCCTGAACTCGCGCTCGAGGGAAAGCACTGAGTTTAAAGCATTAGGATCTAAAAATATTCCTCAGAAATCCCTGAAAGCTTTCGCTTGTGTTTGCCTGAATGAGATGCGCAGCTACAACAAACAACAGATGAGTCGAATCTACCCCAAAGGAGGTCGAGTGGACTCCAGTAATTATATACCTCAGATTTTCTGGAACGCTGGATGCCAGATGGTTTCTCTGAACTTCCAGACCCCAGGTAACACACACACATACACACGCGTGTGAAGCAGAATGCCCGTGTGTCTGTAAGCGTATGTTGTCTGGTGTCCGTCTCTGGCCTCCATCTGCGCTTTCATGAACCCAAATCTCACAGCGACATTCTGTTTGCCAGATTCAAAGCATGAAGTCTGGATTTATAAAACAAAATGTCAGTTTCACCCCAAAACCTTTTCGCATTTTAATGAGATTAAATTGGTCGTGGTGACATGTGTGTAGTTTCTGTGACACTGGCATCATCAGATGACGTTACACCAATATTAGATTTTCAATTCATTAGATTAAAATAAATAAATAGATTTTATTTAAAGATTTTATTTTGATTTAAACAGCGCCTGTCCCATCATTCAGACGGACAGATCTGTTTTATCGGCGTGATGCTGAACAACCAGTTTTATGTTTTAAGAGTGTTTACACTTTCTGGAGAATTAATATAAGAATGAATTCATGTTAAAAAGCATTTCAGGCTACACACTCGCCTCGATTCATCCTCAGAGATGTTTCTGATAAATGAAGATGATGCATGTTTTTTAAAGAACGTTGAGTGTCAGGTATTGAAGAGATGCTGACGTTTGACATGTGTTGTGACAGTGTGTGTGTGTTTGTGTGATCTTCACACACGTGTGTGTTCACGCTTGGTTTCTTCTGTCTGTCGTGAGGATTTGATGTGACTGTCATGAAGTCAACAGGTGACAATATTCTGCTTTATAGAGGAACACATCACACATCGAGAAACAAAACCGATGATGCAATTAAGATAACTTTGCTTATATCCTATAAAAGCAACATTTACACTCTCAAAAGGGACGGGTTAATTATCAACAAATTGTTGTTTGATGTTATTTAACACATTTTGTATTCATTTTAAGTGAAATAAATGAAATGTACAACACAAAGTTGTGTTCAAACAAGGACAACAGATTTTGTATTGCACCAAATGTACTGTGGTATAATACTGGCAATACTACGGTACAGAATGGTGCTGCGCAATATATCGGAATTACAGAAATATTATTTTAAAGGGGTACTGCAACAGTGTTTCAAGCATTCTGACTTCTTCACAATCTCTTCTCATGCTGAACATGGTCCACTTGTCAAAAACGAGTTGGCCGTATTACGCAGTACTTCTGTGCTCGATACACTCCCCCAGCGATCCTGCAGGTTTCGGAAAGTTTTTTTTGAACATATAACGTTTTCGTAACAATTTTTCTTAGTCCCTTATGGGACAATTCTCCCGGAAAAGCAAGCGGCCGCAATTAGAGCAGGAGAAGGAGCATTTTTAGAAATCACATTATTTAGCATGCAATCGCATATCGCATTTTTTGTTGATATCGCACAGCCCTAAATAATAACTTTGAGAGGAGAATATCAGCGATTTAAGACCACTGTTGAGTGTGATTAGTTACTGTAACTGAATTACTTTCCCCTTGAAAAGGTAAAGTAAGGGATTACTCTATTTTTTCTGTAATTTAATAAGTTACTTCTGACACAATTAAGCTAAATACTGTGTGTAATATGTGTGTGTGCAGAAGTAGAATTGAAATCAAAATTCTAATTTTAAAATCCTTCTCACATCTGTAATACTTTGGTCAGTTAATAATATTACTTTATGCAGTTTAATATTATTGATTTGAATGAATCAAAAGAGCCGTTTCATGTCTATTCTTGAATCACTTCACTGGTCAAGGTTGATGTAGGAAATAAAGTCATTAGTAATAAGTAACTAAATACTTTTTGGAGAGAGTCATTTGTACAGTAATCTAATGACACTATTGAATATGTAACTAGTAACTAGTAATTCATGACTTTTTCAGAGTAACTTACCCAACACTCAGGCACAAGAGTGTTAAACACGTGACGCCCTGACATCACACAGACAGATTTTACTGTGCACTTGAACTCTGTTGTATAATATGAGCCGTGTTGTGTTGTGTAGATTTGGCCATGCAGCTGAATCAGGGGAAGTTTGAATACAACGGCTCGTGTGGGTAAGTGGACATCATTAAACAAACCAAAACCACAGCGAGAAGGTGAAGCTTTCAGACGCTGTGCTGCCAAACGTTTCTGAAGAGAATCTCTCAAATAAAGTCAGATGTGATCGTTCATTTGTTGTTGAGTTTAGAGAGTTTCTCTGACTGCTGATCTGATAATCCAATCAACCACAGACACCGACACACCCTTAAGAAAACCAACCATGCTCAACTATAGGAACCTCAACTATAACCATTTCTTTGTTTACATTTGTTACATTTACCAAACTCTTCATATAAACAAACATTAATAAATGTACTAAAATAATACGAATAAAAATATATATCTTAATATCCGCTAACAATATACTACTTATTGTTAATATGTTAAATATGGCTTTCATTGTTGATGCATTGAATAACATATAAGAATAACAATACTATTTACATTTAAATTTAAATTTATCCAAAGCGACGTACATTGCATTATGCTAATCATTTGTTCGAGGATGTGCAATCCCCTGGGATCAAACCCGAGACTTTGGCGTTGTTAGCGCCACGCTCTTACCACTGAGCTACAGGAAAGCGCTTTTTCAACATTACTATTTAACATATTAACAACAAGTAGTATAGTTTTACTGGATATTTAGATAAATATTTTTATTTGTATTATTTTTAGTACATTTATTAATGTTTGTTTAGAGTTTGGTTCCAAAATGAGATAACTGGTTTGTTTGATTTTAGCCATAATAACTCAAAAAATACAGCTAACTAACGCAATAAAACACAACAAAAACATGATAACGTAATAAAAAACATGATTTTTGAAAAATGTTAAAAATGGAATTATCTCATTTTGGAACCGAACTCTTCATATATTTCTTAATGCAAAAACGATTGTTAATTGTTTACTGATGTTAAACAATTTATTTGTTAACCGTACCGACAAGTTACGGTAACTCAAAGCGTTTGAGGAAACCTATTGCCTTAAACCATTTAAGTTTTCAAACTAATAAATATGAGTATTGAAAACTCACTTAATTTGACTACACACATACTTATATTTTTAAGCTTTGGTTTAGTAAACCATTAGAGTAAACTCAACTCAAATTTAGCGATTTTCACTGTTAACCAAGGTCAACAAATGGAACCTTACTGTGAAGTGTTTACCTTTAGTGTTTGGTTTTATTTGTAGTTTAAACACAATCAAAAGTTTGCTGTGTTTAACCATGGTATTTGTAGTAAAACAGTAGTTATGCAAATGGAAATCAAACCACCCAAAAACTATTGTTACTACATTTTGACTTTAACCACGGCTACATTTTCATAAGGGACCCGAAATGAAACACCCCTATCATCAGCGAGTCTGTTAGAGACGGCAGATCTTCTGTGGATGGTTTCAGTGCGGCGCTCCTAAGGTACTGAGGTTATGTACCGTGGTAAATGAATAGTGCTGTTACGGGTGTGAACACTTGACTGATATCGCTGCAGTATAATGTGTAGAAATCATTTACAGTGTTGTGTCGGTTGAGTGCAGACGCAGGCGTGTGTGTGAAACACATTCATCATCATCTGTTTAACACTGTTGATTAAATATGAGAAGCATTAAATCAATCATTGCTTTAAAGTGTCTGAAGATGAAAGCTCTGTCTCCTCAATAACTGGAAGTGAAGCGGTTTGTGATTGAATTCTGTCAGGTATCTACTGAAGCCGGATTTCATGCGCCGGCCGGATCGCATGTTTGACCCGTTCTCTGAGACGCCTGTGGATGGAGTGATCGCAGCCGCCTGCAGCGTTCAGGTACCCATCCTTATACTCCAGATCTCCCTACAAACATAACACCAGAATTTACTGCAAATATAGCAAAGAAAACAGACACGGGCCAACACAAATCAACCGTTAACAAATACTACTTCAAGTACATTGCACTGTATTGTTTATTTTTAGCAAAGGCTTTTGTTTTTCATAGGTTTCACATTGCTCTGAACGACACATTAATTGGCCTAAATGTCACTTTTTAATAATATAATATACGGATTAATGCAAAATTTGTGAAAATTAATTTCTGCTTTTGCTGTAAGTGAAAGTCAATGTGAAATTTTTACAAACGACTGAAAGCCATTTAAACTCAGTTATTTCTAAATCATTGTACATAAGAGCGTCAGGAGCTTTACTCTGATGTGTGCGGTACGTGCAGTTAATCGACTGATGTCAGATGTTTGTGTGGTTCAGGTCATATCAGGGCAGTTTCTGTCTGATAAGAAGATCGGCACGTATGTGGAAGTGGACATGTATGGGCTGCCCACAGACACCATACGCAAAGAGTTTCGCACGAGGATGGTGATGAATAACGGTCTGAATCCAGTGTATGACGCTGAACCCTTCGTCTTCAGGAAGGTAACATATCTGTGTGTGTGTGTGTCTTCTTGTGTGTGTGTGTTTCTTCTCTGTGTGTGTGTGCGTGCGTGTCTTCAGTGTGTCTTGTGTGCATGTGCGTGTGTGTGCGTGTGTGTCTTCTGTGTGTGTGTGTGCGTGCGTGTCTTGTGTGTGTGTGCGTGTGTGTGTGTGTCTGTGTGTGTGTCTGTGTGTGTGTTTAGTGATGTGATGAGAATGTTCTCAAAGTCTTGTGCCAGTATTAAGATTCACATAAATGACCTTTTCTAAAAGCCCACTATCATTATACAGAAATGAGACCACATGAACACCTCTAGTGGGTTATATACAGTATGGAATGAGTGGAGCCGTTACTATAGAGATCATCATTATAAAACATCATGTGTAATACACCACATTCATATCAGATCTTTAAATAATACTGAAGGATGTACACAGCCAGGAGAGAAGTACAGTATATTACTAGAGCTGTTCCCTAACACACATGACTATTAAATGATTATTCATATTGCACATGATTTGAATAAGTATTAAACACTGTTTTATTATCCGTTTTTTTCAAGTTGAAAGTATTAAACAGCATATAACAATGTTGGTGGTAGAGGCTTGAATTTCATAATGCGAGTTGTTGAGAAAAACAAGCAACATACTGTAGAAACCACTTAACAATACCCGGGAGACCACCCATAACACCCTCACAACTGCAATAACACTAACACATGCACAGTAACATTGTGACATCATTAAACGTTTGCTTCAGTAATGTAAACATTTATGTAAATGCTTTATATTTTATAAGTGTGATATATATCGCATAATTATAAAATATAAAACAGTAAAGCGGCCCTAACAAACGGGGTTTCAGCCAATCTCATATTAATCTTGAGTATCTATAGAGTAGTATTGCATACTTCGTATCTTGGAAGAGTATTTAGTTTGATCACATTTATAAAAGATAGACGCAGCTTTACGATTGTTTCTGAAAACATACTGCGCGTGTGGGGGGGAGGGGTAGGCTGAACTAGAGCACATTGTCAACAAAACACAGACATCAGTTTCACTCACCACATGCGGTTCATGTCCGGCATCTTTGAATATTTGTATTCTGGGTCAATACCATGCGTGTGTTTGTTGTTGAAAGTCTCATGCGATGTGAAAATAACCCGCATGAACGTCTCGTTGGCTCAGGTTATCCTCCCAGACCTGGCGGTCCTCAGAGTGGCTGTGTATGATGATAACAATAAACTGATCGGACAGAGAATCCTGCCGCTGGACGGACTGCAGTCGGGTTACAGACACATCTCTCTGAGAAATGAATATAACAAACCCCTGTCTCTGGCCACCGTCGTCTGTAACATCATCCTCAAAACATACGTGCCCGATGGCTTCGGAGGTCAGCAGAGCTTCTTTGTGTTCACGCTCATTGAATCTCACCGTCGGGTGTTTTTATCCCGCATGTGAAATGTCTTTTGCAGCTATTGTAGATGCTCTGTCTGATCCCAAGAAACATGTATCCATCTGTGAGAAAAGAACGGATCAGATGAGAGCCATGGGCATCGAGACGGTGAGCGTCTTCCTTATTAATCCACATGACCTTGACACATTCCAGACACAAAGCCGTTTGTTTCATTCAATACATTCTTCATATTTTATGAACCGGTGTAAAACGGCAAATTAAAATGATTCATTGGAGCACAGTGTCCTGTCATCGTCTGTGTTTTAAAACATGTCCGAATTTCTTATGCGCTGCATGACGTTTTCCCGCTTGTTTGGAATGAAATTGTTTTGTACTGTATGTTTATTCAGTCAGACATCGCTGATGTGCCGAATGACGGCTGTAAGAGAAATAACAAACACAAGATGAATCCGGCCGTCATGTTGTCACAGAAAGACTCGGAGAGACAGAAGTCACCTGATGTCACCTGTTCAAAAGAGGGTGAGATCACCGGCACTGATGTCACCTAACAAATCCAAACTAACTCTGGATGCTCAGATCTGCAGAGCTTCTCTTTCAGACGCTTTGTTGATGTAGATTTGTTGTTTTACACCTGTAGACACATCGATGCTGACGCCACCGCTGACCATCGATGACCTGCAGCAGATGAAGGTAGCGTCTAAACGAAAAAACACAGAAGTCTTTGATTTGATTTGCCTTCACGTGTAACCTCTTCTCCAGACGTACTTAAAACTGGTCAAGAAGCAGCAGAAGGAGACGAACGCTCTGAAGAAGAAGCAGGCGAAGGTGACCCTTCATTGAGCCGATCGTGAGATCTCATGTGTTGTGTGAAGTCAGAATCATCAGAGGAATAATCCCGCTTCATATTTCAGACACTCGCCGCTCTGCGGAGCTCCCACGGCGCTCACATGGACAGAATTCATGCTCGACATGATAAAGAGAAAGAAACTCTGGAGAAACAACTCCTGAAGAACAGCAAGAAATCTCTCAAGTTCGGTTTTTTGATGTTTATGTTGTCTTGTGTTTGACACTTTTCTAATGAAACCTTAAGATTTCCTTTAAACGTTGGAAATGTTTCTCTTGAACTTATAAGTCGTTTGATCTGAAGGCAAACGCTAAACAGTCTGAGATTAGTTTAAAATTGTGCCCTTTAATATAAATGGCTGCTTTTATAATGGACTGAATAATGAAGAAAACTATTCCATAAGAGGTCAGAATAGATGAAATATTACAGTTTTCATTTATTTTGTATTTTTTAGTCACAACATGATTGTTATTGTTATTCCATAGTGTTGATCATTTAAAACTTGGGAAATGATTCATGAATATTGAATAAGGTCTTTGCACATATAGTCCAAATGTTCGTATGCGTTTTTCGTATTTGGCGCTGGTTTGTACGGTGTCTCTGAATTGTCAACACACCTTTAAAAATCCTTGCTACCAATGCGAAAAACGCAGAAGATTGAGCAGTCTGTTTTTTTTACGACGGACGAAAATATCGGAGGCAGTGTGTAAATGTGATTGACACCAACGTGAGGTTGTATTTTTTCGGACGGATATTTCGGATTCTATGTGCAATGGGCTTAAGTGACCCTACATTTTTGAATAGCAGTTTTTGGACACAGCTAGTTTTATTCTTTATTTTTGTTATGTGATTTGAACACATCTTGTGTTTATTTTCAACAGTGCATACATTAGTATAGTTTTTCTTGACACGCTGTCATTCTCTGTTCAACTTCAGCGAGACTAACAGCTATGACATGAGGAGAGACATTGAGCTGAAGACTTTGAGCACAAATCACAGAACACAGGTACACTATAGTAACACTATATAAACTGATCTCAGTTCAGTGTTTTCAATTCTCTGATGTGTTTGCATTAACACGGACGCTTGTATGACAGGTGAAGGACACGGTCAACGCTCACACGCTCGAGACGACAGACATGATCAAACGACACACGACTGAAGAACAGAAAGTGAGAGAACAACACGCCGGTCAACAGTGTGAAGAACTTCACAAACTGATGCTGGAGGAACAAGAGCAACAAACACTAAGAGTTCTGTCGTCCATCAGAGGTCAGAGGAGACGCTGCAAAGCTGCTTTCAAACAATGAAATACTGTGAAAAGCGCTATATATACCGTATAAAACTGAATTTCAACACTGTTAAAAAAATGTTTTTTTACAGATTTTTAGGTAACACTTTATTTTACGGTGCCCTTGTTACACACAGTATTTATTATACATTATGCAAAATGACATGTAACTACACCTAAACCACACCCTAATCCAAACCCTAACCCTATAGTAAGTACATGTAGTTCATTATTATTACTCAGTACATAAATGTATAATAACACTGTAACACGGGCAAATAATATAAAAATGTAAAATAAAGTGTGACCGATTTTACTGTATTTTTTAAATACGGTCAAAATCATAAAAGTACAGAAAAAGACTTCAAATTTACAAGAACATTTAATTTTACAGTTTATTTCTGGCGCCCCAGCTGGCAGAAAATTTCAGTTTTTTTAAACAAGATTTCTTTTTCAAATATGGTCAAACATTATAAATTACAATAATATATATCCTTATATCCTCTAATAATACAGAAAAGTATATATTTTACGCTATATTTCAGTTTTTCCAGTTTTCTTTCAGAATTTTTTTTACATTGAAGAAATGAATCCTCAATCTAACGTGTGGACAGAAACTGTCACACACTCCGCTGTGTTCAGCTACGATTTTCATTCTTACTTACACTCTTAAAAATAAAGATGCTTTAAAGGTTGTTCACAACGATGCCACAGAAGAACCATTTTTGGTTCCACAAAGAACCATCTCTTTCTTACTTTTTTATAATCTAAAGAACCTTTTTCCGCCACATTGGACCTTGTGTGAAGCAGAAAGGTTCGTCAGATGTCAAAGGCTCTTTATGGAACCACAAGGTTCTTCTATGGCATTGAATAATAGGCATTAGAGTCGACGTTTAATATATTCAATCAATTATAAATATATGAAGCCGAACAATACATTTGAATAATGTCATTTTGATATTTTCATTCACTTTCATTCAGTTCAGTCATTTATTAGAATCTAAAGCACATGCAGTACCGCCTCTGGGACTGAAGTGTTTCTTGTTAATGTCCGCAGTAATTCAAGAGAAGAAGTTTCATGTTTTATTTGTCCGTGACAGTGTTTGTCCATCATGATGCTTGATGTGAGGCAGCAGTATACAATATAAAAATACAGTATAGTTTACTCTGAATCTAAAGCTTGAATGAGCTGTAAGTGGCTTTGGATAAAAGCGTCTGCTAGATGCATGTAAATGCAAATGATGTCATTTCTGGTGGTCTTTATCACTCAGTTGTCAGACGCAGCGGGCCGGTCGGTCAGGTACACATTGAGATCAGCAGTATTATTGTGGGCGGGTTTATTTCATTTGCATAATTCCTTCGGTGAATTGAGAGCTGAAACAATGAAAGTACCTGCAAATGAAAGACACGGATAAGTTCATTCTGTCTGAATTCCCTCATGTGACTGTTTCTGATGGGCTTTTTATTCCATGCAAAGCGTGTGCGTGTGTTCCTGCTTTCTCCGTTGTTTTCAATGTTATCATGAAACATTTAATAAGCAAACCCAGTCATTCGTGCAGGCTAAAGAATCACGAGGAATCCAACTTCCTTTGCTCTTTAGAGGTTAAAAAGTTGAATTGTGCTATGAAGAAAGTCATTTTTACATTGTGGAGAGTTTGTTTTGGGTTTAGAAGCATTGAGTGGCCAGTTTAAATGAAACCTGAAGTGAAATGATGACTTTAATAACATTACTTCTTCGTGGTGATGTGCGTTTTTTTATTACGCTGGACAATAAAATCTGAGTTGTGGCTCAAACAAACAGAAAATGTACAGTTTAATTGGACACGTTTTTTCTAATACGACATTATAAGGTTTTTCCGAAAGCCTAATTCACATATAAATCAAATCCAGAAAGAGCGTTTAAAGTCATCTGTGCTCTTACTATGGTGGAGTTCATTTAAAGGATTGTTCGCTTGTGAAAGCCAAACACATTAAAGATTATAAAGCAGAAAATAAATGTTTCTTTTGTCCATACAGAGAATGTAAAGAGATGAGAAGAAAACAAGCTAAGATGTCGATGGAGAGCAGTAGAGCCATCAGTCACGACAGACGCATCAAGATCAAGGCCGAGAGAGAACGGTAAGACATAATAATGCATCCAATCTGCTGAGACACCAGCGTCTCGTGTGGTTTTGATTCGTTCTTTCACGTGTCACTTCTTTTGGGTTTAATGGCACGCAGAAGAGTTCGAGAGCTGAACAGCACAAACACCAGAAGGTTTCTTACGGAGAGAAAGAGGGTAAACCGACTTTCATAGCTTTACTTTCACAACGGACATCTGTCTGTCCTTATATATATTATATATGATTATATGATTATTCATTATAATGAATCTGATGATTGACAGCTCGCCGTGAAACACTCGAAGGAGATCGAGCGACTCCAGGCAGCTCAGCGAGAACAACATGAGAAACTGGAGAGACACAATCAAGAGGTTATTTTCTCTTCGGTATCAATACGCTTGAAGTGTTTGTACACAAGGCTGCTTTGGTCACAGTCGTTATTTATTGATAATGTGATTATTTACACAGTAAGTCTCACGGCAGTGACACGAAATTTGGAATCTATTCATGCGGGTTCGTAGACACGAACATCCCCATTTTTTCCTGTCAGTGTGCACAGCCTTTTTTTACCGGCACTCAGCACGATTTTCTTTACGACTTTTAATACGGACGGACAGAAATGCGACGGCAGAGATGACGCTTCATCTCACGCTGATATTTCTTTTAAAAGTTTACTGTGTTTTCTAAAAGCTAACAGTTTTGAAGTACTGTACTGTAGTATACTTTAATCTTTACTATAGTAAGGTTTACAAAAACTATCGTATCTGGGAATCTTACTGCAGTTAACTACTGTACATTTAACGTTTAATGGTTCGTTCAAATGAACATTTTCTTAATGTGTGATTACAAGTGATTTCCTTTGCAATATGAGCTTGATGTTTTATTTGAAGCATGAAAACTGGTCTGCGTGTTATTTGTGTGTGTTTGTGTTCAGGTGTTGAAGTCGTGCGGTGTGAAATCCTCGTGCTCAGGTACAGTAGGACTTTCCTCCACAGCACCTTCACTTTCCCATGATTCTTTCACTTCCCCGTGCAGACGTTCAGTGTGTCGTGAATATGAAATATTGCTCCATTTCTCACACGTTCACAGACCGCTGAGCAGATCGCTCCTCATGGCTTCTGTTTATTTAAACCATCAGCACGTCTTTACATCTTAATGTGCGTCTACACGCACCGTGAACTACTGTATACTGATGAATTCAGTACAAAAAAATACCACTTACACCTCAAATGTACCTTCAAGGAAAAGTTTTAAATGGATGCTGTGTTTTTGTGTTACTGTATCCACACAGGCCAAACAGACGTGGAACATGAGGACGTCAACATACTGCTGACCAATCAGACCACTGACCAATCAGACCACTGACCAATCAGACCACTGACCAATAAGAAGCAAGCTTGTCAACCTTGAGATAATCACACACAAACACGCACACGGCTACTGTACTTATACTACCCGTTCTACTCATTCGTCACTCGTTCGAGACATTTTATAGACTGTATATGGAGCATAAAGTCTTATGTTTGAAACAAGTTTTGTATTTATGTACAAATATCACACAACTTATGAATACTGCAAACGAGCACTTTTTTTACTTAAAGTCCCAGTGAAATAAAAATGCCATGGCAATTTTTTCATGAATGATTGCAGTGTTTGTTGTAAATAGTTTATCAATGTGGGTCGTTCTCTTTTTAAAATTTGTGGCCCTCAAAATCTTTAATTAAAATCTGAAAATGCGCTTCCTCCCTGTAATGACTGTCTGTCTTAGATGACGTATGCTAGACGGCTTGGGCGGAGCCTCCGTTGACTCCTCCCCTTCGACTGTCAGTCTGCTGACAGTTTCATTTCAAAATGCAAAGGCTGTTTTTACACATCCAATCAAATCGCAGGGAAAGAGGGAAGCCACGCCCACATTTGTATTCATTCAAAATTCAGTTTCATGGGGAAATGCGTCAACATACGGAAGTTAAAACAAGCGGTTCACGGGGACTTTAAGACTCGCTTTTATAAATGTCCTATGAAATGCAGAAAAAATCTGAAAGTTTTGAAAAATGATAATATTGTGTATTTGATACTTTTATTATGTAAAATATTTTTTCACTATTTAAAATGAGTATTATTGATGTCATTTTATAAACATGTTTTCATCCAAAAAGATTTTCAACAACATCAGTATCATAAATATTGTGAAATAAATTAAAGGAATGTTATAGGTCGATTACCATAAAATAACAATTGTCCTCTTTTTATTTTTGAAGAAGCAAATAAAAATTGTGTTTACTGTAAAGCACTTGTAATGGGAGTCATTCGGAAGGATTTTAAAACAGTCTTTTATTCATACACCTTTCACAACCTGCAGTTTATTATAAACTGTATTGCCATGTTTTATTTTGCTTTCCACGTTCTGTTTTCAACTAGCAGTAGAGCTATTAAACTGAATATAACGTTTATCAGCTTTCAGTTCACACGGCGTGTGATTGTTTTACACGGACCACACGTGTTCATCACATGACCTCTCACCATAGACGCAGAAAGAAACAATCATTTACATTCACAGTGAGGCATTTAGCAGACGCTTTTATTCAAAGCAACAGAGATGATAGGAAACAAGAAGGCAATAAAAGCAGTGCTTAAACCCAGATCCTTTCACACAGCCAGAGAGAGAGGGTTCGTTTCTTTAGAGAAACAAGGAAATCACACGTGTGCAGTTTGTTAATCAAAATGAGATTAGGATAATGATCTTTAACCCATGAAGTCAAATCAAACTCTTCAATATATGTATGATGGCACATCTGACCTCAGATGTGTTTACTATTACAGTCTACTTTACACACCTGACGTGAAAATACTCCAAACTGAGGAACAGGGAGATCCAAATGACTAAGAATCATTGGATTAAATGTGTTTCTCTTTGTGTTTTTCATGTCAGCTCTCTCAATTATTTCTGGAAGTATCTGGTGTCATAACAAACGCTCATATGCTCGAGTAGTCAACACGCGGTAGATACTGTTTTTGTTTTGTGTCGTGAAGGAGCTCAATGAGAACGATGAGTTAATTGAGTGAAAAAGTAAAGCTGGATTGAGTTTGTTTCAATATCTGTGTTTAAACCGACATATTCATGAGCTAACAGAGAACTTCTGTACAGATTACAACATCTCAAACTTTAAACCCGCTTTACAGCCCGTCATGTACATGGACCTTTGTGTCTTTATGATAAAGAAGGTCAGATCCATGAGATGATTCTTCACTTCTTCTCTCAGTCTGTGATCATCTTGAGCCGTCATGTGTCAAGTTCACGTGCAGTAGAGTTCTAACAAACAGTTTAACACAAATGGTGTGTTGATGTTCACGCATACTGATGAAGAATCCGTAGCTTTAGTGCGCTTATAAATCCTTTTGGATAAAAGTTTGTAACTGTAATGCGCAGGGAATAAGTTCGGACACATGCACACATCACAGAAGTACATAAACTGACGCACGAGAGTGAAAGTCATTTATTTGATCCCTTTAAAATACGTCTGAGAGAGATTATTACAATCAATTCTCTCAGGAATATTTAACAATTGGGTTAGATATGGAAAATGAAGTGTGCCTGTGGAGCGGCGTTCGTGTGAAATATTCCTCTGACTGTGGGGAAGATTTTATAAGACTGAAATATAATCACAGGCTGTAATAAAGAGGATGAGAGAAGCAGCGGGTGCACCCGTGTCCGGATCTGCTCCGAGGTATAACGTGTGTGTGTGTGCATGTGCGTGCGCGTTTGTGTTAGTGTGTGCACATCTGAATGTGATGTGTGCGCGTGTGTGTGTGTGTGCGCGCATGTGTGTGACTGTGTACATGTTTTTATATCCCGGTGGGGACCTAAACCTCAATGCACACAACACATGGGGACTCGTGTCACTGTGGGGACCTAAATTGAGGTCCTCATGGGCACAAAACCTTTTAAACGTTACTCCTACATGATAAAATAAACCAAACTGTACTTTACTATACTAAAGTGTAATATTCCTAGATACCTGTACAATAGTGTTTTTGAACCTTACATCAGTAAATATTAAAGTAGACTACAATAATTGCAGTTTTCAATTGACCATAGTTCGGCTTACAGACATCTAGTGTTCTTTAACAAGGTGCAATAATATACTACAGTGCACACTTAAGTATTTATAGTATGCTGTAGTAATATTTTGCATACATATATACGTATTTTGCTTAGTATGTATTGTTCCAGCAGTATGCAGTATTCCTAACACATCTTCCTCCTCTTTCTTCCTTTCTTTCTTTCATCCCACCAGGCCCGCAGGGACAGATTTAGAGATGATATCCAGCACAGAAACACTCGCTTGTCACGGGCCGCTTGGGGGGCGAAGTCAAGTGAAGGGGACTAAAAATACAGCCGGCACGCCACTGACAAGGTGAAATTTCAATTAAGACACAAGCACTTCATCATTATTCCACTCGGCCGATGATTATCATCTGACATTTTAACACACGCAAACACGTCGATATATATTCTGCCACTTTCTTGGCGAGAGGAGGAAGGCAATCGTGCAATTATCACTTCAAGCAGTCCATCATTGAAGCGTTTCTTTGATAGACCGACACCGTTTTCACCAAACCAGAATAAGAGGCGGTCAAATGATACGCTGCGATGAAACAACAGCTTCCACAGGACGGCCATCAGTAAAATAATAGAGAACAGCTGTAAAACATGAAGCTTTAGAAGAAATGGCCTTTACGCCTTTTAAATGGATAAAAGCTGCTGGTTTAAAGGCTGTGTGATGGATGAGTTCACTTCTTGTCTTAAAGGTTAAACTCCTTCTTAAAGTTCGAGATGTTGTTTCTGAAAGCTCAGAAATGTGTGTGTTTGTATAAATGTGGACGCTGATACCTGGAGGCTGATTTTTATTGAAACTAAATAAAATAAAATATTTTCAGACCAGTTTTTTCGACTAGTTTTCGACCAATGAGATTTGACTGTACAGCACTCACTGAACACATGCTGAAGGTTTCTCACATGAAGAAGAATCTTGATGTGAACAGTAAATGAAATGATCTCATTGAAATGATTTCTGATAGTCAGACGTTCTGATGTGTTCAGTCAAATGAGGCGGAGAAATGAAAGAATCCTCCATCAACAGCAGATGGCAGAAGACGTCTTAAAGGCACTGCAGATGAGCGGCGTGTGAATGTGTTTGCTCTTCTTTACGGACGGGTGAACATAAGCAGATCTGTGTGGAATGAAGATGATTGTGCTGTTTTCACAGCGGTATTATACACATGAACATCAGTAAGACTGCTGAAGAATGGTAAACAGATCAAGCATCAACCCCAGGGCCTGTATCAGATGAAGGATGGTCCCCTGTGATGGGTTTCAAACGCTGAAACTGATGAAAGTTTCATACAGAAAAATATTTCATTATCTCTCCTGACATCACCAACACTTGATGTTTAAGAGTTTTGTGCTAGAACTCTTCTACAAGTGAACTGATATATATATATATATATATATATATATATATATGCCGAGGGTTCAATATATTTATTAAAATAAAATCAGTTTGATCAGTATGTATATAGAGAATCAGCTTCAGTGTCACATGTTTTAGTTATTGTAAACTGTTCCAGGATTTTTTTTTTTTGACTTTTTTTGTAAGGGCGTTTAATAATTTTTTAGTTGAAAGTTGAAAGTTTCCTTCTCTCTCTTCACAGATTAAATGTAAAGAGTTATAGTACGACATTTGTGTGCACATAATCCCCAAAAGACTCAATATGTATGTTTACATGCTCATGCTACAATCACCTTACACTGTTCTCCAGCCAGCTGCTTGACTTACCATGTTTCTCTTTGCACATGTACAGTATTTACATGTTATGTTACATTTACAGTACTTCGCTTCCCGTTGTGCCACAACGCCCTTACCTGTTATAAAATGCACTGTAACCCACTGCTTCGCGGGGCTTATTGCTTTATTATACACAGAAAAAAACAACTAGGATTTACTTTATCTTTTTTTGTTTTACTTAAAAAAACAGTGTGCAAAAACTTGACACAAAACAATCATATGTGAATTAACAAAACAAAAACAGTTAGAGCGGCCCTGCAACAGTGTTTCAAGCATTCAGACTTCTTCACAATGTTAAACGTGTTGTCTTCTCATGCTGAACATGGTCCACTTGTCAAAAACGAGTTGGCCGTATTACGCAGTATTTCTGTGCTCGATACACTCCCCAGCGATCCTGCAGGTTTCGGAAAGTTTTTTTTGAACATATAAAACTGTTTCGTAACAATTTTTTCTTAGTCCCTTATTGGACAATTCTCCCGGAAAAGCAAGCGGCCGCAAGGACAGCAGGAGAAGGAGCATTCGCAGACGTCACTTTAAGCATGAGAGAGAGAGAGCATACGTTTGTGAAGTTCAGGTGTTTGTTTGTTCACTACATTTGGATGATGAATGTTATATAAACGGTGGATATAACGCTGGATCTGCAGACGGTTTGAAACTGATATATGGAGTCGTCCCAGGCTAAAAGATGCCGGACATGAACCGCATGCGGTGAGTGAAACATGTCTGTGTTTTGTTGACAATGTGCTTTAGTTCAGCCTACCCTCCCCCCTCCACGCGCCGTATGTTTTCAGAAACAATCGTAAAGCTGCGTCTATCTTTTATAAATGTGATCAAACTAAATACTCTTTGAAGATACAAAGTATGCAATACTACTCTATAGATACTCAAGATTAATATGAGATTGGCAGAAATTTCTTTCTTTTGTATGATGTTCATTAAAGAACATACAAAAATGTACGGTTTAAGCCACCAATCTACTAAAACATATACTGTTTTCATTACAGATTGTCATGAGACAGATAGAGAGCCACATTTCAGGGTATGAATAATAGTTACTGCATTTATCCCTTTTCGGGAATGCAATACAGAGAAGTATAATTTCATACTGACTTCAAGGCTCACATCAGCTATCGAAATATTCCTGAAAGTGTTGAGAGTCCAGCAGGGCAGATACATCATACAGTCTGGTGTACAGTACGCACACAAACAAACAAAGCAGATGTAGTCATTCAGAATAACGCATCTGCTGTAATGAAAAGTGTGAAAATGGCCGGAGGCGTTGGAAATCCTGCTTAGAATTACGGGCTGAGCGCCAGAGAGCTGTAATTGGTCACCGCTCGAGAAACCGCAATGAATTGCCCAAAAGGGCCAATTGTGTTTAATTCAGAAGATGAGAACAGCAGCCTCCTTTCCCACAACTGATTGCTTTTGTCTTCCATTATCTCCAACACAACCGGGACAAGACATCCCGAATGTAAATGTGATGCCTATTTGTGTCGAAACAGAGGAGTCTCTTCTCAACCGAAGAGTTTAATTTCAGGTTTAAAATGTAAATGTAGCCTACATCCAGTTGAATACATTTGTTTCTTTTATAACGAAAGAGTGAAGACGGGAACAAACTTTATGTGCGACACGATGGGAAGTTTGTTGTACGGGCCGTTTGTAAATATACATCTGAAATTCTTCTTCATTTCATCTGTTCATGTTTACCTGTAATGATCCAATAAGTTCATGTCATTGCATGTATTCCATATGTGTCATTTTTTTCCCATCATCTGTACTGTTTCTTCCCGTGTTTTAAGCAGTGCTCCAATTGAATCATGTCTTATGGGGGTCCTCACCATGGGATGATTTTTCTTGGGTGGCATCAAAAATCTTTTTAAATAGTAAATAATTTATCTTATCTGCACAAAATCTTTTAAGTATTTAGCTGTGGGAGCCCCGTAAGTCTATTTTCACCTCAGATAGGGGTCCCTTATGCCTTATGGGGGGTCCTGGACCCCCCCCCTCAATTCGAGCATTGGTTAGCTGGTTTGCAACAATTAATGCTAAATTGCAAAAAAAATCACTCAAGAAATAAATGTGACTTTAAAATAGAGAACGCATGAGAATCAAGGCAAGTGAACAATGACATCATGTTTTATTTGACAGTATAAAGGTTAATATAATGACACAACCGTCCGCTGTACATATATTCATATATAATGTCCTGGTTGAATAGTGCGGTCTGTATAAAGAACATGAAGAAGAATCTTTTGTGTTTAATTATCCCTTTATACATGCAGGTGAATTGAATTACAGTGTGGGCTATGGCAGCGTAATGATGGCGTCTTCTGTTCAGCGGTTCTGTGTCTTTAATGTTCAACAGAGCCACTTTATTCTCTGAAGGTGAAGGTGTGATTCTCTGACATCTGTTCTGATGTTAAACGTGCGCCTGACGTTGATGTTTGATGTCGATGGTTCAGATGAAACGTCTGGTATATCACGTCTCTGGTGTCAGTTTATATTATTATTCAAACATATTTACAGCGCGCTTTACCCAATTAGTGTCAGATAAATGAGATATGCAATTCATATAAATGAATGTGCTTTCACATATTTGCACTTACAAGCATATGAATAACTCCTACGATAGCAACGTGCTAAAAATGACCTTAGCAACTGTTCGAACAACACAATCTGACCACCACCTCCTGTACTTATGAATACGCATGAATGGTTTATGTCTCACCTTTAAATATTAACATTAATTCATGAAATGAATCTTGTGGGTTGCATCTCGCTTAAACTTTTCTACAAGAGCTATTAGTATATTTTTAATCTAAACTAAGAGAACGAATACTTTCAGTCTATTTATCATGCACTTGTCAAAAATATAAATAATATAAAATGAAAAAACCTTTGATGAAGATATACTAAAAGTTTAATAAAATATTTGGTTTTTCACAAGGTTTGACATTATGTCTTCTAAACATGTTTAAAAAGTTCAGAAATAGTTTGATGAGGAAATAAAAAGTGTTAAACTGATCTTCAATTCCCCTTAAAGATCCCTAAATAGGATCATGGTAGTACAAACCAAGGTTAAAATTCTGCTCATAGACATTAAATAAAATATTGATCTAAAAATTATTGGAACTAAAGGAAAAATTGAAACGTTGCCTCAAAAAAAAAAACAAGTGACAGACGTTTGCTCCAGAGAACGTCTCGTCTCCGTCAGTTCTAGAGTCACTTTGAGTTTTGTGATTGAATAAACACTGTGGACTGAAGGTATGGTGTTAAAGGTCAGAGGTCGATCTGCTCCTGGATTTCTGTGTGGAATCTCATTTCCTCTCAGCTTCATGACATTCATGTTAAACTCTGCAGCTTCTCCTGGACTCTTGAGTGGCGGGATTTGTGTGATATTCATGAGAAAGATTCATTTCTCACAGGTGCGACTGCTAATGTTAATTGTTTTGGCAGCTTCACAGACTCAATATATTTATATTGTGTGTCCGCATCAACAAACCAGCATTGATCATCATGAAGAACTGAAGAGGAATTTTTATTTAATTCAAAGAACCGTTTACAACCAAATAGAGGATTCTTTGCAAACAAAAAAAATATTTTACGTTCTCATGATTTAGAAAAATAATGCAACACACTTGATAACATACAGTATTTAAATGAACTATTAATAATGATCATTATTATTGAAGATCAAACTGGTGATGTTTCTTAACAATTTCTGACAAAGAGCTCAAATGATGGCATTTTCAAGTCTTTTTATTGACAGCATGTCGACTATAGCCGATTGTGTGAAAAATTGCTTTCGTCTCACCGATGCCGATTATGTTTATTGATATAACTAATAAAAAACTGATGGTTAAGACATGTAGTGTACAAGACAGAGGCCAAACACACATAATGTGGCGGACGTTCTGATGTCTGCTGTATCCGATTGAAATGTTGAATACTGACGTTATAATTCCTGCCGTGCTTCAGTGGTGAGGAAGAGCGATGCCTTCACTTGTGCTACAATCACAGAAGCAGAATATTTGAATCAATCACACTTGTAATGACCCTCTCTATTTTCACCTCGCACGCTTCCAGTTCCTGTGAGTTCAACCAAAGTGCTGCGACTCGCTCGCCGAGACCATTTGCATTTCATTTTTCTCAGCTCAAATTAGAGCTTCTCTTCAGTATTCATGAATTTCAAAACACACATGCGCACACACAAAACTGGCTGTTTCAGACGAGTCTGTCCGCGCAACTATGTTAAACAATACATTTTTGTCTTACAGTTCTTGTGTAGTTGAGCTCATGTGACCTGAGAAACGACATGAATATTTACCTTTCGTTTCATAAAAAAGTGTGATCTCATAAAGGCCAAATGTTTATAAATGTCTGTTCTGATTATCACAGAGGAAGATATCTAGAAGAATGCTCGTAACCAGACCGATCTCGCCCCCCATTGACTCCCAAAGTAGGAAAAATACAATAGTAGTCAAAAGTGCCCCAGAACTGTTTGCTGTCCTACATTCTTCAAAATATCTTCTTTGGTGTTCAACAGAACAAAAAGTATATTTTCCTACTATGGGAGTCAATGGGTAGCGAGATCTGTCTGGTTATTCGCATTCTTCCAAATATCTTTCTCAGTGTTCATCAGAACAAAGACATTTATACACATTTGGAACAACTGGAAGGTGAGTAATGGAAGACAGAATTGTCATTTTGGGTGAAGAATCCCATTATATTAAAACTAACATCATCAAAGACATCCGAAGCGTCTGTAATACGCAGATCTAAAGCGTGCAGATGTCTGGATTCTCCTTCCACGCCTCCAGGTCTAATGATGGGATGATACCACAGAAACGGAAATCCTCCGGGTAGCGTCCCACCCTGAACGAATCGAGAGGAACCTCCGTCACGCCGCTGTTATCACAGATGACACGAGACAGAGAGTGTGTTTCTAGCTCCCGTCTCTGCTGGACGGAGAAGATCTCAGGATTTTCCCACCAGAATCTTTGACACAAACATCAAACATCACAGCATGAGGATCAGCATCATTCATGGATCTGTTCCTTTAAGAGCAAAGCTTTCTTTAGAAAAGGATCACACGGCGACACGGATGAAACATTGCTGCGGGTCAACTCATGTTTACGAGACAGAGACAAACTGAAAGCATCTCAAGATCACCGCAGCGAGCTCACCTGTCACCTTCTCTTAACGTCTTCATCTGTTTAGCGATCAAGCATGCGAAGAGCGGGCCGGTGCGAGCGCCAGGCAGAGGACGCTCCATCAGTCCGCCGAGCCACACATCGATATTATTTATATGTCCGTACACCTGCAGTATTTTCTCCACCAGAACATCACTGCCCACCGCGTCCACAAGATCTGACTCGGTTTCTATCCTGTCGAATCCACAGAAAACCCTCCAGTCATTGTAACCTGGAACACCGGAGAGAAAACATTTGAAACATGACGTGTGCAGTGCTGGACCACACAACGTTCAGATAGTGAAGATGTTTTCTGACCTGTCAAAGCGTGGTCTCGTCCTCTCTGCAGGTTTAGAGAAGCCAGGTCCAGAGACGCTGGGACGTTGAGAACTACCAGTCTTTCTGTCAGCTCCTCCTTCATCAGATGATCTTGATTCTGAAGAGCAGCCGAACGGCCCAGAAGACCACGCAGAACCGGATCAAGACCACCTGACACCACAAAACCGGCTGCGTGTTTACATCAAAACATTCCATATAGTGGACTTCAATGCACAGTTTCAGTGCAGCTTCAAAGGGCTTTAAACCACACCAGACGATGAATAAGGGTCTTATCTAGCCAAACCAACACTTGGAAAGGTCAACACTTGACACAGGCGAAAGTACTGAGTTCCGTGTACGTCTAGCATGACCTTTTATAACGTAGTTACGTATTACATGAAGTCATGAACGCGCATCGCAGAGCAGATCAAGAAGAGCATTTGTGTTTATAAAGCATATACATTTTTATTTTTTTATAAAATGAGCGATGGTTTGGCTAGATAAGACTTTTATTCATCGTCTGGTGTGGTTTAAAGTCCTTTGAAGCGGCACTGAAACTGACATTTTGACCTTCAGCCGTTTGGAGTCCATTGAAGTCACTATATGGAATGTTTTCATCCAAAACCTTCATTTCTTTTCCACTAAAGAAACAAAGACATAAACATCTTGACGTGGGGGTGAGTAAAGGATCATGAAACTGGACTTCTCCTTTAAGTCTTTATGAATCATTTAAATTCAAGTAAGGACCAATTTGACTTCACGTGAAAATTTAAAGCAACTTTTGAACTTCAGTTTTTAAGTTGAATCAGGTGGATTTTTTACATCAGTCCAGCAAATCCATGGTGACATTTTTACTATAGTAAAACCAGGGTATATTTTCTAAAGGGTGTGCAGTTAGTTGTTCACTACTAGCGGGCTGTCAGGTTAGATTTCTCTCAAACAAATGTGTCTTATTTCTACAACGTCATAGATGGTGATGTAAGGCACGTGTGAAGCTACTGTACAATAAATCTTCAGACAGTAAATGAGGGAAATGACGTGAAGCTGACAGCAGCACAGGCCGTCTGACGGAGACATGCAGTCATCATTTAATATTGACATATTCAACATTTCTGTGTCTGGACACGTCTGAATGAATCAGTTCAATCATGAAGTCCAGCGTCTCTCTGGAACACTTTCACTATCAACACCAGGAAGCTCTTCAATATTTTATACCATTAAAAGAGAATTAACCTCATTCTCAGAAGACACAACCCCAGACAAACCTGACCTTCATCTTAGGCAAGAAATAGCTCACAGGGTTCACGGTATGAAACATTTGAGCAACACATGTGTCTTGTCAACTTTTATGTTTTCCGATTTGTGTGAGAAATCTAAGTTATATGTGAAGAATATAAGCTGTTAATGGACAGACTCTTGACCATATCAATAAATAAAAGTGATTTCGTTTAGACGCAGACAGACAGCTTTACCTTCTCTAACCAGTCTCCACGGGCTGAAGAACGTCTGATGGAGATCCACAGAAGAGAAGCGTTCATGTTCCTGAAAGCTTTCATTGAGTCTCCTGAGTGTTGCTGAAATGGTGGCGTGGCCGAAGCGGAACGCGGCGGTGGCGAACACGTTTGATACGGACGGATTTAAAGAGGCGTCATAACCCTCATATTCTCCAAGATACTTGCCAAACCATTCCTGTCCGATGATTTTTGGAATGTAATCCCTCATGGTTATAATCTGAAAGAAATATCAATAAGAAGATTGATGCAGTCCACTGGTCAATAAAACTGGCGTCTGGTTCATATTTTCAGAAGATTATTTGTCTGGTCATTTGGGACATCATGAGTCTGGAGATCAAATGAAGTTGTACAGTCATCACCTCGCATTCATTCAGTCTTATCTGTGTGTATGAAGAAGAACCCGTGCGTGGTGTCTGACCGACGGCTCACGTCTGAATCTAAACTCACTGTCCAAGGTCTTCAGTGATGCTGTGAGTCAGACCCTGCGGGACTTTGTTTCCTTCACTTCTCCATCACTTTAGTCACTTGGCACATTCAGGGGTCTGGGCAGAGATACTTGTGAAAGCCGTCAAATGTTTCTTTGATTCTGCTCGGCTTTAGATGTGAGACACAACCGCTTTAATCCCTGAATTTCTTCTCTGGTTGTTGTGGTGAATCTGACCGTCTGTGATCCGAATTACATCACAGAAATCATTCAACAGCAACTAATCTTAATAGGGTGTTAATACAGTCACGTTATAGATCGTATCGTGCGGTTCTAGTTTTGTGTTGATTCAGAGATGATTTTTAGACGGCCAGTAGATGGAGAGGATGTGTAAACAACATCAGACGGTCACACACTCCACTGTCTGCAGTTATTCTGTGTTCACCTCCTGGAGCGCAGCATGTTTGTGAGACTGAAGAGAAATCCATAATGATTCTCAAGCTCTCCGTCACACTCGTACACAACTCCTAGACAGATTAACCGTGTTTAGTCTAGACTCTAGAGCGATAGATCAAATTAAAACTGAAATCCTTTCTGTTTCTTAAAATCAGATCAAATATCAGCCTAAATATTATTGGGAAATTTTAACTAAACGATAAATTGAAATGTTGACTTATAGAAACAAACTGAAGTTTGAAGCATTCAAATTATATTAATAAACTAAATGAAAATCTAACGAATATCAAAATAAAGTGATCTTATAGAGCAACATAAAAGTAAACAAAGAATAAAATGACAAAATTGCTAATAAATTGACTTACATTTTAAACATGAAAAATTTAAAATAAAACATAAAAACGATCACTAAAAGATCATTTAAAAGTTTAATAAAAAACTAAACTTTAATAACTCTGGTTTAGAATTGTTAACACAGAAACCCTGAACATACCTGTGAAAGTGGAACAAATTGAATAAAACATTTCAGGTTTTTGTCTGATCATGAAAAAATAAGATTCCTAAAAACTGCAACTGGATCAATCAATTAGGGTCACATTTAAATATCATATAATATAATGTAAATAACGTATATCGAATTTTTATTTTGGCAACAATTTAGGAGATTAAAGGGGTCATATGACACGGCTAAATGAATATTATGGTTTGTTTTAGATGTGATGTAATGTGTAAACAGGATTTAAGGTTAAACGCTGTATTTTCCACACACTGCATGTTTGTTTCTCCTCTTTGCTCCGCCTCTCTGAATCACAGATTTGTATCAAAGCTCATGGCTCTGAAAAGCGAGGTGTGCTGTGATTGGCCAGTTCACCAGTGCTAGTGATTGGTGGAATACTGCAAGCGTGTGAGGGAAATGTAACGCCTCTGACCATATTTGGAACATCAGGTTCCTCTTCAGTTGTACTGACAGGTACACCACCTTACCTGCGTCTACATTTGGGCGGTCTTAGTCAAATCAGACCACCAGCTGACGTAGATGTGTGGGGGTGTGGCTACACGAGGCGTTTTTTGTTCACACACTTTCATTTCTGCAATTTTACACGTCTAATACATGCATGGGCAACTTATAACACACCAAAGACAGAAAAACACGTGCTCGCGCCATATGAGCCCTTTAAGAACTAAACGATTATCATGATTTTTTCTGTATTCTTTGACATTTACAATCAGTCAACCCGTGCTAGTTAAATGTTTGAGAGGCAGAATTTAATTTAATATTAATTTCAGTTTTTCAAAACTTTCACCTCAAAAGATCAAATATTTGTTAAAAACTGCAGATACAATCTTCCTTTTGAAGAATAAAAAACACTTGAGAAAAACATTGCTTTTACAGTATGCCCATGTGATATTCTGAAGAAAGAAAAAGTTGATCTTATTAAAACAATCACAGGTTTTTTTTTTTTTCATACTCCAGTGAACTTCAAAAGTTACCCACACATCACCATTTCCATATAAAACATGTTTTAACCGCGGTGCTGTTTCCTAAGAGTACTCACAGATGTCTGTCTCTTATTTCTGATGTCATGAGATCAATGATATGTTGATACATCGTGTTCTCTATCTGTGATGAATGTGGTGATGACCGTTACCTGATGCAGCGCTCCGATGATTTTACGCGTCTCCTGGTAGACGACCTCTGACCTCCAGTGAGGGTTGAGACGTCTCAGGTGTCGGGCCAGTCGGTTGTGTTCTCTCACCCAGAGCGTGTGAAGGGCAGACAGGGGCAGAATCTCATTGACTCTGGTGTCTCCAGCCGCGAAGCATTCCACCCGTTCACCCTCGGCTGACCCGGCCTGCTGGAAGCATGAGGACGGACCGCCGGTGACAGACGGAAGGTACGCTCGACCGTGATCGGTGTATTTTCTGTTGACCGCCAGCAAGCCTTCGGTGCTGGAGAGATTTCTCAGGGTGTTCTCCAGCGGCTCTGAATGACCGTAGACGGTGGACGCGTCTATGAATGAAGTGACTGAATTCATCTGTTGACGCTGAAGTGTGTGTCGCGAGTCCAGCTGATGAACGTCTGGGCAGGCGGCTGAAGAACGGGAAAATGGAAGACAGTTTTTACTGCCAGACAGTCTGTCATTCCTGGAAATCTACAGGAAGAGAGAAAGAGATCACTGTACTTTCTCTTTTCACAAGAAATCCATTCTCATGTGTTGTATTCGATGGTATCACAACTACACAACACATTTGAACCCTTCCATTGATGAAACATGACTGACGGCCACATGAATATGTGAAGCACAGACGAATTTCATGCTTCAGTTAATGGATTTATACCAGAAAACATCTTCATTTGAGATGATTATCAGATCTGTGAAGGATGTTGATGTACACGTCTTTCTGATTTGATAACATTACAACAACATTGACATTTAACCAAACCTCGTTCAATTCGGGAGATTAAGATGACATTTAGGGAACAGACATCGAGCGTGTGTGAAATCACTGAGAAATTTGATTTGTATTGTTGATTTTTTTAAATGTTAATAAACGTTTCAACACTATAACAATAGATGTGACTTTTAAAAAAGATATCATTGCCATTTTAAATACAGTATATGTACTTTAGTCTAAGTAAATATAAACCCACACTGTAAAAAAATTGTTGAGTCAACTTAAAATAATAAGACAATCACAAGCACATTTTTGACAAACCGAGACTGAAGTTCACCCAACTTAAAAATCTGTGTTTAAGTCAAAAGTTATCACAACATAGACAATACAAAAAAATTGTTGTTTGAGCATAAAAAGAAAACATAGATTAGTTATTTATAAATAAACAGATGTATTTGTCTTTTACTACAATTGGACATGTTTTCTGGCTCAAACAGAACACAACTTTGACCATGTAACTGTTTGTGTTGAGTGCATTTGCACCGGTTGTGTGTTGTGTCATACACGTGCACCTCAACACTGAACTCACTCATCTCAAACATGGTAACAATACAAAACACCATTCTTTAAAAACCTCTTAACAGTAACGATGATGTTAAAGCTTACATGAAGCCATTCATCTTTAAAAGAAAAACTAATAAGACAGAATTGAACATGCTGCAGTGCATCTTAGGAACTCTCAAACTCTTGCAGTGCTGTTTGTTCAGAATACTCTGTTTTGTAAGTTGGCCAAAATCTTGTCCAAAAACTTAAGAATGCAGTCAACAAAAGAATCTTTGTCAGAAACATGCTGAGGCTCATTTTGTTTAGTATTTGCAAAACAATCATTTGGCTCCTTTAACTTAAAATTCTATGTTCATTGAACATATTAACAACTTATGAAAGAGCTGAAGATGAAAGTGTTGTGATGTCGTGTAAGTTCATTCTCATGTTCCTTTCACACGTCCTGCTGGATTTAAATCTCACACGACATTCCTTCAGTGTTTTACTGTAAGTGCATGTGGATGTTCAGCAGGGATCAAGCTGACACTTGAATGTCCCTCTTGCAAAAGGCGTCCTTGTCATCTTTAAGACTCAAAAGTCCTCGTCTCACCCCCCCGCTGTGTTTTCTGCATTCAGGCGAGATTTCTGGAAACGAGAGCACAGTCGCGGCAGACTCGGATATAAAGGACGATTCTCAGTGTGAAATTACAGATGACTTTCTATGGTCTTAACTGGTCTGCGTTTTCACGGTGCTGTGCCGCGAGCAGATTTTGTTGACTTAGCTTCTGATCTCACAGGACTACAGGCCAACATGCAGAACGGATGAGTTTTGAGTTCTCCAGATGATAAAAGCATGAGACTGAATTAAAGGCACACTTCACCCAAAAATGACAATTCTGTCATCATTTCCTCACCTTCCAAATCTGTATAAATGTCTTTGTTCTGATAAACACAGAGGAAGATATTTGGAAGAATGCGTGTAACCAGGCAGATTTTGCCCCCATTGACTCTCATAGTAGGAAAAAAACAATAGTGGTCAAAAGGGCCCAGAACTGTTTGCTGTCCTACATTCTTCAAAATATCTTCTTTTGTGTTCAACAGAAAAGTAAAATGATAAAGTATTTTTCCTACTATGGGAGTCAATGGGAGGCAAATCACTTAATCATTGTTTGTCCTGTTAAATGTAGGACAGCAAACAATTCTGGGGCACTTTTGACTACCATAGTATTTTTTCCTACTATGGGAGTCAATGGGGGCAAAATCTGTCCGGTTATACGCATTCTTCCAAATATCTTTTTCTGTGTTCATCGATACAAAGACATTTATACAGATTTGGAACAACTTGAAGGTGAGGAAATGATGACAGAATTTTCATTTTTGGGTGAACTGTCCCTTCAATACATATGAAATGTGCTTTTTTATTTTGGGGGTCAAATTCATATTCGGTTTATTAACAGACACTCTTTAATAAACAGTTCTGATTATATAAAGATCTCATAAGAGATCTCACTAATGTCTCAGACTATGCTCATATTGACCTGTCTGGTTTTCAAATGGGATTTTCTCCCAAATTCTATAAAGAACAACGAATCTGATGTCTATTGTAAATCCTTTCCAGTTAACTGCAAACTCAAAATCTCAGACTGACAGTGTCGACGTCCAATCAGATCCCGGCTATATAAGTCAAGTCCCGCCCAGCATTGTTTTTTCTAATTGACTGTTTCATTTGGAAATGCATGAGTGAAGTTCAGGAGGTTTATGTTGACTCTTATTTATGTAGTCTTTGAATGAGGAATAACTTTTCCTTTAGACCGAGTTGAAAGATGAATCATAAATCCTTTAGTTTGTCATTAACATGCCGATGCCGAGAGCAGCGAGCGTCTCGTGAACATTAGTATGCGGTACACAGTGTGCGCCGGGTCTCGGGGTGGACGCTGTTTTCTATATTTTTTTCTGAACGTCTCCTCTTTGCCCCGGGCTGGGGACAGAGAGATTAGTCATAAACTCAATCATATTCTTTCTCCTGGTATTTTTATGAGCGAATGCTTCCCTGAAGGATTCACAGGCAAACGCTGGCCTCGGTTTTATCTGCGGCGTTTGTGCTTTGTCAGAGATAAAGAAGTCATCAGTGAGATATATATTCATTTCAATTACAAAGTCAGACACTTTCACAGGTTCATACTCTCTGTTCCGAACCAACAGCTCTGAACCGTCCTCTGAGTCAGATATATTCAAACCACTGACGCCACATCACACACACGGAGAGAGACAAGAACTTCACCCCGAGGAACAGCATTTACACCGAAACCACTTCTGTCAAAAACCACAACCTGCTTCATGACGCTGAATGTCAAAGCAAGAGAAGACGCTGTAACGAAATCTCCTGGAACACGGACAGTCGTCTGATCTGTAAATAGATGATGTGACACAAAAGACATCACAGACATACTGTACCCTCCCGTAGAACCAAATCACTAATGAGATCTCTTTCACTTCTCCATTATTTCTCCCTAGAGATATCTAAACAGAGAGCAAATGGAACGTTTTCAGTTATTTCTCATGAGGAAAAAGCGAGACAGAAATCTGACAAATGTGTCTGTCATGAGAGTTTGAGAAGATATATAGTCTCTTTGATTCTTGTTTTTTTCTAATGAAAGAAACATCTGAGACTAAAGCCTGTGGCAAACTTCTTTTTTTTACATGTATAACCGACTCACAGCCTTGCGGTATATACTGCTTTTGACTCACACGCGAACACACAGCTTTTGACGCATGCGCATTACGACATATTGCAATATCTCTCCAGGCCTACAGGGGTCAGGTTTTCTTCTCGGATGCTCACAGGACACGGTTGCCACCTGGTGGTTACTGCAAGAAATGAAATCCGCATGCGCGACCTGGTAACTAAATTCCGGCGGTACAGTACGCTCGTACTATTCTGATGATGAAATTTACATCACTGTCCCTCGCGTACGCGTGATAAGGGAACTATACTTAGGGCTTAAGTTGAGGCTTGAATAAAACACTACAGAGCGCTCAGATCAAATCTCCTGAGCTATATAAGAAAAGCATTTGAGTTATGAAAATGTGGCATTTTACGCAGACATTACATGTTGAACACATTGAGTTTCTAGATGTTGATGGTCACCTGTATGGGGAAGCAGGGGTTGTGGTTTCTGCAGGTGTGCAGACAGTTGGGTCCTTGTGAAAATGCTGTTTGTGGTGTGAAGGAGATGTCGTGGTCGATGTACTGACCCCAGTCCACCAGCATCTGTGAATATTCATGATCCTTCAGGACCGGAGCGCTGGAGCTGTGCATCACTTTCACACTGACGTCACGAACCTTCAAGCACAGACGTGTGATGATCACACTCAAAATATCACTCTGGTGGGATGTTTAAACCATTGCATCTCTTACGTCAAAATGTGAAACGTGTGTAAAACCACCAGCTACTGTGTTGAAGTGTCAACCAGATACTGACGCTCAATTATTTACACTATTATTATCATGTGTGTAGTTTTAACACAATTTCAATTTTCACATATATTAATATCATGATTATTGTCAGTAGGGAAACAGAATGATCTGATATCTTGATGTCGGGGAAATCTGATTAAACCCCTCCGGCAGTGTTTACCTGCTAAAATGTCATTAAAAGAATCCAACAATTCAACTTTAATGCACCTAAATGAGATTGAAGTGTTTTCTGCGAACACGTGAGAATGTGAGACGAGACAGTATAACGGTTTCATTGCATTTCTGGTATTAAAACCTTTTCCCCTACATTGATTCCATTTTTATCGTTAACTTTAACCGATTTCACGTGGAAAAATACTGTGGTTTACTTTAGTATTGATTCACCAGAGTAAAATGTAGTAAAATGTGGTGTACTGCAAGGTTACTTTAGTTTACTTAAATTTAAACTTTGAAAACGTTCCCGTTCATTGAAATCTATCAAATGTTGACCTAAAAATGATTGGAAAAACTTAACTCAAGGAAACATTGAAATGTTGCCTCACAAATAAACTGAAGCAATAAAAATATAATAATAAACAAAAACTAAAATTTAAACATTATTTCATATTTTACTATGGTAAATACTCAAGTACACTACAGTATTTTTTTTCACGTGTGATGATGTTTATTTGAATTGTAGTTTGTCGGCGTTTCTTTCATGAATGTCGTGACACTGAAGATGTTACCAGTGGAAGTTGGAAGCCGTTGTATTGTCGTCCGGTGTTCCAGCCTTTAGGTTGTGTTTCATCATCCTCATACTCAGCCGGAAGCCATCGGGTCAGAGCCGTGTTGGCAGCTCCCCAGAGAGGATTCTGTCTAAAGAACACAGTGAATTCATCATGGGCCTGAGAAGTTAGTCATCTCATTTTTTTCTTCAAGACTGGTCATAAGTTTTTTAAATCAGTTACATAAAACGGTCAAACTGAAATGTGAAAAGTCAGACTGACTAGTTGTAACTAATTGCTAGTCAGTGTGTCATTAGCGGCTAAGTGAAGTCAACTGGGCCCTGATCACCAACATCACACTTTTACAACAACATCACAGAAAACTGCAACGACGTTTGCAGTGAGACATGCCTACAGCGAAATCTGTCAACCACTAGATTCATTTGATGGCATTCATCTCTATTTCTGTCTACATCTGGTTACATTTGACAAGTCGACAACAAACACTGGTTTTCCTTTATAAAAAGATTCAAGAGCACCAGTTGTATCAGTCGAGGCACGACAAGCATTTCTGGTTCAACAAACACAAACCCTGATTCTCAGAGAAACGAAATACTAGCATCCAGATCAGGAACGTGTCTGAGAGAAAACTGAAGCAAGCCGACAAATCTGATTAAATAGTATAATCAGATACTAACTAAACCAAAACTTCGGCATGAACAACAGAGATGAAGTTTTAGGCTTCATAGAAAACGTTTAAGTCCAGGGAACTCATTTATAAAATGAAGCGTACAACCATCCTAAAAGTGCGTACATGTGATTCACAGTGTTGGGCGTAACTAGTTACTGTCATTTAATTCATTTAACAACAGTTTCTTCTGATGTAATTGAGCTAAATACTGTGTAATGTATTCAATAGTGGAAACGACATCCAAATTATAAGTCTAACTTTAAAATCTGTGCTTTAATGTATTCTCACATTTGTAATACTTTGGTCATTAAATAAGAGTAATTTATGTAGTTTTATTTATTATTTACTCATTTAGATATGAGCCGTTTCATGTCCATCCTGGAATCACTTCACTGATCAAGGTTGATGTAGGATACAGAAAGTCATTAGTAATTAGTAACTAAATACTTTTTGGAGAGAGTCATTTGTACAGTAATCTAATGACACTATTGAATATGTAACTAGTAACTAGTAATTCATAACTTATTCAGAGTAACTTGCCCAACACTGGTACTTCATAGAACGGATGTGCGCACGCTCTCTTTCAGATGTGAAATATGAATTCTGAATCTGTGCTCAGCTGAACAGTTCCAGATCTGCTCATCGTAGACTATTTCTAATTAATGTCATTAACATATGACAGCACCTGTCAAGGTCCAAAAGCTTTACGAGCAGCTAGTATGGCTTAAATATCCGAAAAACCTGACGAGGATACGTCTGCGTACGTCTGCTTTCCACGTCAAAGACCGTTTTATAAATATGAGCGTCGTCGTGGATTTACCCACCATCAAGGGATTACTCTACCATCATTCATAAATGACAAAATCATCTTTCTCAGCCCATCACCTGCACTATATTTATACTTATTCACTGACGAGGAGATTCTCGCAGACCGTATAAACACAGATCGAGATGCATTGTGGGTAAAACATGAGGATGCTCTATGTCTGTGTGACTGCTGGGGTTTCTGTCAGGACCACTGTCGTCAAACATTTAAACAATAGCGATATTTAAGCCATACATGCCCCAGAACACTTCATGATGCGTAACAGGGTTAAATGAAAATGATCCGACAGACACAGGCAGAGATGGAGGAGATGGGGATGGAGGTGGTTTGAGTGCGGCACGATTAAGCAGCTTATGAGGAGTAGAGAAATGAATCTTAACCAGAAGTCAGTGCCGTGTGCCGTGTGACTGTTGGTTTACATTGATTAGCTGCACCTCATGTGATCGGCTGATGCAAACGTGACTCGTGCGACCTGCCAGAACTGACGCCACGCTTGACCTCGTGGTGGTTGTCTGGACGTTACTGTGTGGTTGCTGGGATGTTCTGGGGGTTTCTCAGGTGGAATATTATATTTCAGTAGGGATGAAACGATTCCTCGAGTTACTCGAGTAAAGCGAATACAAAAAATCATGAAGCTTTGTTTAATCCATTTAAGTACAGTACACACCAGTCGCGATTTCTTTAAGACTGCAAGGGAAGCTCAGCTTCCCCTATAATTGTCAAAAAATGAATGGTCAAATATATGTACTATTATGTTAACATTTTATTGACTAGAAATGCGTTAAACACGTTCATCTCGAATGAAAACAACTTCGTTCAGAATCAGCTACTTAGGTCGGCTGACTGGATTTCCTTCTCATTCATTCCCGTAGCGTACAGTGCATTACTCTGTTGAAGCCCAGCGTCCATTGACTTCAATGGGGCTGCTTTAAACAGTTTTTTTCACTGCTTAGAAACAAGACGGTCATTGGATAATGCTGCGATTATGTCCCGCCCACGGACGCTCAGCGTCTCTGGGATGAATGGAGGAGTGGGCTGGCCCGGACTCCGAGCGTCTGCGTGATGATTGGAGGGTCTGTCATCTCTTTTTAATCCACTTTTATGTCCTAAAACGCTCGTTTTTTGGGGTCGACAGCTTATAAAAACGTATTTCTTGTTTTTTTAGCTTGTTTGCTATACACATTGTCACATATCAGCTTTCAGACATTTTTTTTTTTTTATAAATCATAAATGACAAGGAGGCGGCAGCTTCTCGCAATGCAAAGAGACGGTTGGTGTGGGCGTGGTCTTCAGATTATGACGCGTATCACTCTGTGTCTCCATTTCCAACTCAGTCCCATCGCGGATTTTTGCTGCAACCTTCATCGTATATTTCACACAATTTCACACCACATTCATTGTTTCAGTTTAACATATAATTCCCACATTTCCTCCCGTTGAGTTAAATATATATATATATATTTACATATAAATAAATGGACAATTTTTATGATTTAGGCTGAAAATGAGCTTCCCCTCTTTAAAAGATCAGCAGCCGCCACTGGTACACACGGGGCACTGCGTTTCCCCACGGACGTCATGTTACAGGGCTCTCAAGTCTCACGCATTTTAGTCTGTTCTGCATGTCTGAGTGAATGAACCGCACAGTTCAACATGCTACACGCGTGATGCTCGTTCATTTGTCTGAGCTTCATGAACACATGAACTTCATCTCCAGAGTTGCTCTGAGAGTTTATTTCACAAACACTTTATTGTTTGAGTGAAGAAACAGACATACTAAAAAATAAGCATCTTCCGACAACCTGCCAAAATAAAAACTTGGTATTTTACGTGGACAAATATATTACTATTAAATAGAACAAAAATAAATAAACTAAAACTAAACGCCCCAAACACTGTCGCTCGTTCGTGATGCGTGTGCATCATGTCTGGAATCTGTGTTCTACGTTGTAAAACTAAGTCTGTCTTATTTAAACTACCAAAGGAAGAACTTCTGAGGAAACAATGGTTACAATTCATTTCTCAAACATCACCAGAGGAGTATGACCCCGGGGTTTACTGTGCGCGTCATTACACCCAAGATTGCTTCAATAATCTTGGCGCGACTGCAGGATGTTAAACGACTAACCTTGAAAGAGGGACAATACCAACTTTATTTGAACCTGTTAGAGTGACGATTTATATTTCTCTGAACTTCAAGAAATATTTGTGTACCTGATGTCTGTGTTCGTTTAACACCACAGGTGGTGGTCTGGCTTTTGTTGGAACCAGTAACTTTGAATTGGCACCTAATGTATTCTCCTGTATGACATATCGCTTTTGCTCCCTGAGAGTCACTTTGGATAAAAGCGTCTGCTGAATGACTAAATGTAAATGTAATGTCTGTGTTTAGCTAATGTATATAACGCTAACGTCTACATGTACCGTTATTTCTGGGGTATTATAGTTTGTTTATCTAGCTATGAACCCGGCTAATTTAAGTGTTCAATCTATGATCGTCTATCTACTATCGTCTTGGGATGTTTCTTCGTCAGACTCGGGCTCAAACTGGTAAGGTCAAATCCCCGCCATCTCATCTATACACTGTATATAACATCCAACCACCTGTAAACCATAATCCAGTAATGATGGGGGGCGTTCCATCAGCGTCACATGCTGAACCCGTTTGATCAATCACATGACTCTTCTAACGGATAGGAGGGGATTAGAATCGCGGAACGAATCATTTAAGAGTCAGTTAAGAAGTAAGATAAGAATAACTGCCTATTATCACGACATAATAGTGTTTTTACACCATCTCACCGTCTATGTACCTAAACGTGTTGTTGGACACTCCAGAAACCAAAGTAGGACCTTAAAAATCACGTTACTTACTCTTTAATGTTTCTGATTTATACATTTGTATAACATTGCATTTCAATTGTGATATGGCAATGTAATGTATTGAATGGTATCATTTTTCACAGATATTAATGTATGCAATTTTCATTTCTAAAAAGAAAACAAATGAGTTGTTCATTTTAAGAGACCTGTCTTATTTTCTCTTGTATATTTAGTATTGCTCTTTAATAGAGAACAAGGATTTCTTATCCGAATAGCCGATTATCAATGGAAACATCAGTAGAATACTCGACTACTAAAGCAATCGATAGCTGCAGGCAGCCCTATATTTCAGGTCAAAGAATGGACCCGCAGGTGGCTTTTCTCAATGTTATCTTCAGCCAGGCAAAAATCGCCAATAAAACGTCTCATTAAAGTCTCTTGAAATCCTCAACAGCTCAAACTTACAAGTCATATCAGAAGCTTACTGTTGTGAATCGAGGTAAGACTGATCTCAATAACTCTGTTTACAAAGTATAATGTTGTTTATGATGGGCTTCCTGGAGCTCAGTGGTTATAGCGTGACGTTAGACACGGCAAGGTCATGAGTTCCATCTCAGGGGCTGCACATGAAACACATCCACTGTATATAAGTCATCTCTAGTCACTTTGGATGAAAGTATCTGCCAAATGACTAAATGTAAATGATGGAACACACCGGTTACACATCAGGACCCTGCTGTCATTTAAGATTTTACATTTCATTAAAGATAAATTAATCAGATCTAAAGATGTTAACATCTTGTTTATAGCATTGAAAGTACTGAGACATCATACATTTCTCCTGAATATCAAACTGTTGCTTAAAATCCCGCAAGCTGAGCTGGAAAACTACATTTAAATCAACCAAGAGTTCCACACTAAAATACATGGAGCGAAATAAAATGTATTTTGAAATAATACGTTTATCTCTCTATTGTTCAAATTCTCCACTGTTTGATTTGAGAAAGCACAGTGTTTGCAGTGATGCCATGAGATGGGCACACATGAATATTTCAAGTTTATCTCTGTGGCACAGACTTTATTCTCATAATGTTAGGTGATATTTTCATCTGGCCTCCATCTGGTTTAGATTGTGCCTCAGGTCATCTCATCACATCAGCTGTACCCTCTTCACAAAGGCCACACCGCGCTTGTGTTTCAGTCGGTCAGCTCTGCATTCTGGATAAATAAATGATTAAGATGACACACCTGTTATTACACACTCCTGAGATACTGCGGTACTTTCTGTCCTCGGTGCAGGTGATGGGCTGAGAAACACCAACGCATCCAGACAGGTTAACCATCCGCTTCACTTGTTCCACGGAGAAGAGATCTTGAGAGGGAGTTCATGTGTTTACAAATGCAGCTCAGACATAGAAGAGTAAACACTCCGCTGAGGATTCATATCAACTTTTCTGCATAACATCAGATGTGACATTTCTACCCGCTGAACGCACGCACGCACGCACGCGCACACACACACACACACACACGCACACACGCACGCACGCACGCGCACACACACACACACACACGCACGCACGCACACACACACACACACACACACATACTGTACGCTCAACTGCACTAAAAACACAGCTAAAAATATAGAAATATCACTCTCATTTAATAAAAGATTTACTTATTGTAAGTTTTCTGTTATTTTTTACAGATTTTCCACGTAAAATGTAAAAAAACAAAGATGTTTAATGTATTTTTGAAATAGGTCAAAAAACGTACAATTACAGAAAAAGACAACAAATTTACAAGAAAACGGGAAAATGTAATTTTACAGAGAAACGGTTATTTCACAGTTTATTTCTGGCGCCTCAGCTGGTGGAAAATTTTTGTTTTTTAACAAGATATCTTATATATTTTACAGTTATCATTGAAATACGGTCAAAAACTGTAAAATTACAGAAAAAGACAACACATTCACAAGAAAAACGGGACAACTATTGAATATATATATCAACATGGATATATCCTGTTATCTTACAGGGGGAAAAAATATTTTACACTTTTGCTGTTTCTCCATTTTACAGAAGATTTCCGGGGTTTTTTACGGAATGTTTTTTACAGCGTTGGCTTTCGATCAGCTGGTTATATAATCTGCTCTTAGTTGTGTTTCATTTAAGAAGTCTCAACTTACTCTCAGATGTTTCTCCTAAAATTGTTTTGAAGAAATAAAAACAGAATCAAATGAGATGGAGGTGATGAAAATGAAAGTAGATTGTTGAGGTGAAATTAAATGGATTTGAGTCATTGTGATGAGAAATGTTTGAGTTGATATTGAGATTTTTAATAATATTGACTTTTAATCGCAAGCCAGACAAATCTGAGCTCAGTTTGACCCATCGTTGACGTCTCTTCTCAAACTCTACTGACAGACACATTTCGGACTTTTTTTTTTAGGAGAAATATCTGAGACGCACATGAGAAGAAGTTTCCATTTGCTCTCTGTTTAATCTCGCTTAAATGCCGCTGGCTCTGATATGTTGATATGACATTTATACTTTTTAGTGTACATGTTTTATGGAGATCCAGTATAGGGGTCTCACCTGAGACAGGTAGTGATCTTTTGTGTCTCTTGTTTGTCTTCTCCTTTAAAAGCCGTAGGGTCATGTGAAAGATTTCTGCAGCTTTAGAGATATCTAGAGTTTCTGATGCAGCTTGTCTGGAGAACACAAACATCTTCTCCGGGGACGACGGAGAACACGATTTGCTATTGAGAGAGAGAGAAAACACAAGATCATGTGTGCTGTCTGTAGATAGAGATAACACAAACAGATAGGAGGAGTGTTCACCTGTGTGTGCTGTGATTCAGTGCACTATTGATCATATTAAAACTCTCTTGGAATGAAGATGTGATCAAGCTCTCAGACGTCATCTGTTTTCCTGAGAACGTCAAAAACAAGCACGGACAATACACACAAACTGAATGGAATGGATGCTGTTAAGGTTAATGAATGAATCATATTGCTGTTGCCAACATGCAAAAGCACTTGAAGACGTCTCTGTTACTATAACGTCCAGAAAAGTCCTCTCATAAATTTGACATAATTAAACCGTAATTTAACGTAGAACAGACTGCTCATAAACGTAAAATAATGCAGATTCAGGGTTTAGATGAACGTTCAGACCTCCAGGGTGGGCTTCTGAATACGGGACATATTTTGGTGCTTTGGCATTCATTTTAAACACGATGTTGGTGGAAAACGTCCCCAATTCACTTCACCTCTGTTTTTGCTCTGGACACTTTACACCCCCCGGCAGAGTTTCTGACGTTACGTAACACAAACTACTCTACTAACTAACAGCTCTTTAAAGTGAAGAGAGCAGCTGAGCAGAAGAGTCCACCATCATCTGACCTTTACTGTTAAGTGTGGAGACCTCTAATGTCTCAAGAGCCGTCCCGAGGGTCGCTGCAGGAGATATCATTACACAAATCTGCCAGCAGATGCCACAGAGCAGATGTGCTGGGAAAAGTCGAGTCTGGAGATGTTCACACTAAGTGTCAGCAGGTAGAAAATAAGCCGTAATGAATCTGTCACCAGCTGCGTTCAGCTCGATTCCAATACAAACTCTTCATTTGCTCGGGTGACTTGCTACGAAGAATCGGCAATTAAATACAAATCATTGACATCGTGTGTCTGGTGTGTACAGAACATCTTCATATCTGTCATCTGATGACATCTGTCTCATTATACACCGTCAGGAATAAAGATACAGAAGACATCACTTTTCAAAATTACACCTTTGCACCTAAAGAGTGCCTACTAGCACCTTAAAGGTACCAAATGCAAACACATCTGTATAGAAATGGTACATACTAGGACTTTTTTAAGAGAACCGTGCCAATAACAGATTTTATGAATTTTTTTTTATTTCTCTGTAGGTTAAATATATATGAAGAAAGGTTTTTTACGTACGCTCATGTGAGTTTGACGAACGTGTGCTCAAACACAACAGACTGCAGAACATCAGGACGGAGGTCAAACGCATCGTCATGTCACACACGTTCACTTACACTGAAAGATAATGAACATCTGCTTTAGTTTGCAATGTCAGATAACATGAAATAAAGGTTTGACGGCATTGATTTGATTTGTCAATGATTTAAACATCTGGCAGCAGTATGTGTTCTGTATTCTATAGCGTGCGGTACACACGTATGATAAATATACTTCAAGTACTTAAATATTCATTTGCAAACTAAACTTTATTAGTATCAACTTAAGTTGCATTTAAAGATGTATATGAAGTTTTAAGCAAAACGTACACGAAGAGACTGGTAAAGGTAAACATGACATGCAGTTTTCAAAATGTGTTTTGACACGTTCTAAAATACTTTTTTGGACACAATATTCTACATTCTACAAGCTAGAGGCAACAATACATGTGTGTGTACAGTACGGTGTGAAATAAGTATTGAGATTTACTTCAACTGATTAAAATAAAAATACAATCATCACCGAATCACTATATCATAAAGACACATACCGGTTTTTCTCAGGTCCTGGTGGTCTCCTGCGAGGGTCTCGTCCGTGTTTTCCAGTATTTTCTGTCTCACCGAATGAAAAGAACTGAAACTGTGCCGGTTCTGCCTGAAGGACACTCGTTTTGTCTGTGAAGCGTGTCAGTTTTAGTGCTCTCAACACAAGATCACGTCAAGCACCTTGTAAAATTACAATAATAAACCAAAACTAAAATAAAATGTATTAATCTTATATAGCAACATTAAAAATAACCTAATAAATTGTAAAATGACAAAAGCATATACCAAAATTGCAAAAACTTTAATCGAAATTAACACAAAAACTAAACATCTAAAAATAAAAGCTAATTTAAAATATTTATCAAACTTAATCAAACTAAAATCAAAACTATAATAACTCTGGTCATCATATGAAAAGTCAAAATTTGGCTGAACTGCTCACACAGATCTAAAAGAAAGTAAACAATGACAGAATTTTCATTTTTCAGATGAACTGTTATAAATGACATTAACTTCTGCTGCTCTTTTGGGCGACATCATGTTATTTTCTGGGAAGGGACCGTCAAGCCTCTCCAACACGACTCATGAGTCATATTTGAGCTGTCACAGATGGTGACCCAGTGTTTTTGGCCATAACTCATATGAGCGGCCATTTATATAAAGTCTTCAGCTGGGCTACGATCCATAATGAAAGTAATTCGATCCATTAACTTTGATTAAATCACGTTAAGAGTTCATTGCCATCAGTTACATCTGATCTGAAGTCTGTGTATAGCAACAATTATCTAAAAGCTCAAGAGTGACAAGTACCCTGGAACAATGACATATTACACAAGGACAAGATTTTCTACTTTCCAAACATTTGGTGTTCCAGGGCGTTCTGTTTTCAGAAGTTGAACTCCACGGATATTCTGAACACAAGGTTTCGCACATCGCCGCACAAAAAGCCTCAAGATTTTGAGCATCACTGCATTTTGAAGCATGCCATCGCAATTCATAACGCAACACGTTAATGCGTCACAGTTTTACTGCGAGTGGTGTGAGCCGACATTACTGACACTAACAACACGCACTGACCTGTAAAGACACATTTTAGGTTAAAGTGATTTGGAGATTTGTTCAAATAAAAGCAATAGAAATAGAATTTCATCGGTGAGCACAGACTCACTTCACCCCAAAAATAAAACGTGTTTATGTCTTTTGCTATACTGTAGATATTTTTTGTGCTATATTCTTCACATTTAACTGTAATTTGTGTATGAAGTCCTCCATCATGGAGTCAGTCTGATCACGTAAAAGACTAAAAAAACAACAGAGACATTTTGTTTTAGTGAAGCATCTCGTGTACATTTTAGTTTACTAAAATTAAAACGTTGAAAACGTTCCCGTTCATTGAAACCAATAAAATGTTGACCTAAAAATGATTGGAAAAACTTAACTCAAGGAAACATTTCAATGTTGCCTCAAAAATAAACTGAAGCAGTAAAACTATAATAATAAACAAAAAAGAAAATAAAAATGAATTAATCTTATATAGCGAAATTAAAAATATACCAATACATTATAAAATGACAAAACCATGTACCAAAATTGCTAAAACGTTACCTAAAATGAACACTAAAACTAAAACCTGATTTAAAATCTGAATAAAACTATATCAAACTAAAATCAAAACTAGCATAACTCTGGATGCAGTATTGTATTTCCCACAGAAATGCAAATGCTTTACATAAGACTTTCTAAATAACAACACATATTCAGAAGCTCTCCACACAAGTGACGTCTAGCGTCAATGGCACTTATAACTGAACACAACAGCATCTCATGTGATCCGGCATCTCTTCAGAGTGATTCAAGAGCTCTAAGGACGGGACAGAAGCGGCGAGTACTGGAGGCTGTAAATCTCTCTGGTTCAGTCTCTGGAGTTGACTTCAGCGTCTCTGCTGACTGTGTGTCTGTTACCCCGCGGACTTCACACTTCTTTAAACGCAACACCAAGAGTTTCTACTTTAGAATTCGCTCAAGCGAACACTTCAGATTCGTCTGTTCTTCAAAGCGTTGCGTTGTCGGCCTCTCTGGAGCGTGTGGAGTACTGTACGTGACAAAACATCCATCACATAACACCCTGGGTGACCTACAAAACATTTACAGGAAGATTTTCTTTTACATTTGCTTTCTGGTTTGAGTTCAGATCAATGTTCATGGAAACAAGAACAACAAATCATTCATATACACTCGATGCCATAGAAGAACCATTTTACTGTCCGAAGAAACTTTCTGTTTCACAAAAGGTTCGTTGTAGTGGAAAAAGCCTCTTTTGAGTAACTTCTCTAGGGAACTAAAAATGCTTTGTAGCAACATTTATTTATTTCTATTTTCTTGAATTCTCTAGAACAGAAACATTCAGGCGCTTGTGAAGGAACGCTTCCTTTATTTGAAAAAGAATTGAAGTAACACCAAACTAAACAAAAAGAAAAGATCAGGTACAATTTTATGAAATTGGACGGAAAACGAATCGTCTGATAACTGCAGTTGGCAAGACTTCTCAATTCAACAGCTACAATTGAGACGACTATCAATACCGACTAAAAGCATTATTTACGACTTGCCATTTAGTTGTGTGCCCACTGAAGTTTCCTTTACTTGAAGTGTTGCGATTAAACATAAACCGGGCAAGAGAAGAAGAGCAACAGAGAACTAGTTTGGTTGATAATACAGCTGGAAGTTCCTTGACGCTTCACCCGTTTGGCCTGTGATTGGTTAACCGTACAGTGCATGCAGTAATGCCTGGACATCTGCTTTGCTACACAGTCGATACAGTTCACTTCAACACATCATCCATCATATCTGTAGGTAGGAAATCAAAAGTCGATGTCAAAACATCATCTGCTTTCAAAGATACGTCATTCTGAGATTAGATTCATACAAAAATAACAAGAACTAGAAATATCCGTTGATATTGTGCATAAACCAGACGAGACTGTGAATGTTCATGATGTTCTAGCTGTTGTTGATGTATTTCTGTGTGATGCTTTGACTGTTGATGAACACGGGATCCACCGTGGCCACTTTAGCAGCGATGAACGAGTGAATGCAGTGCAGGACCGCCGTCAGGTTAGCGAACTCCAACTCCTGTCACCAACACAAGACAAAAAACCTTCACAAACATGTTCATTCGGTCCATTAACGGCCCAAAACACACTTTACACAAATGCTTCTAGGTGTGTAAGTTTATAACACAACACAACGAGTCTTTCTATGTTTTCATCAAATGTAATATGCATGACTCTTTTAGAAATGAGCTTAATGAAATAAATACACAAATGATATAAACACCTTCATTTCAATCTGTTTGTTTTCAGAATTCTGGAACAACAGTTTGACTCGTGTTTTTCCGTCATCCGAGGAACCTTTCAGCTGGGAGAATTTGTATTTCCAAATGGTTCTCTGTCAAATCAAAACAACAAACAGAGTCAAAAAACAAGCCGAACCAAAGCAGTCAAACAGAGTAGTGGAAAACAATCAATGAACTGTCGAAAATGTCAAAGTCAAAATACAGAACAGAAAAGTATTGAGTTTGTAATGTGGTTTAAAGTGACAGTGTGCTTTCACAGTGCAGTAAACTCTTCTTTTCAAAGATCAAGAGAAGTTTAAATGCGAATGTGTGCGGACGTCTAACATGTAGTTTCATTAGAATCAAGTGAACTGCTTTAAAACACACAAACGTTCTAATAACAGAACCGTCAGAGAGAGCGTGAACTTTAACACACACGTCTAACCGCAGTGAACATCATGATTCATTAACAGGTGTGACATCCATCACACTGTACCTGTTACCCGATGGACGTCGCGCGTAACCTTCGTACACATGTAAAGTCGGCCTGCTGCCTCTTGAAGAACGGCTAACACAGATGGATCAAGGTCAAAATCCATATCATCACTTGACTGAACTAAACCATCTGGGATTCGATCCAAACGAAACAGAAGGTCGTCGCTAGGTTGAAGATCAATGATATTTGCCAATGATCCTAAATCATTATCAATCGTTCTTAAAACACCCGCCATCTTTAACAGGGCTACTGGTAGATGCAGCGGTTCTAGAGCTGACCAATCATGTTTTGAGAGAGGAATAGGACCGCCTACCTTATTGACATACGGACACAGAAATAAATCAATGAAGTATTACAATAAATGGTACAAAGTTGATATTTTTGTCAGATTTATTTAATCATTTATGTATTTATTGATTGATTGAATTATTTATACATTTATGCATGCATGTATTTATCTATTTATTTGTTTATTTATGCGTGTATTAATATATTCATTTATCCTTAAGTCTTTTCTTGTCCTTCATAACAAAATGACAGTATCGGTTAAAGTCTGTCATTAAAGAGTCGACCGTTCACATCACAGATCTGACGTTTCATTCATTTTATAAACACTTTTAACATTTGTTTTAACGCATGTTTAACATTTACATTTAGTCATTTATCAGACGCTTTTATCCAAAGTGACTTACAAAGTCGGGGAAAACAAGTGCTTTCCTGTGGCTCAGTGGTTAGGGCATGGTCAAGGCCATGGGTTCCATCTCAGGGGATTGCACATGGTAAGAAACAAATGTATAGTACAATGCAATGTTAGTCGCTTTGGATAAAAGTGTCTGCCAAATGCATAAAAATGTAAAACAAAAGAACAACAATGCATATAGGTGCTGTAAAAGTCGGCCTACCACAGTAACCAAGATAAGAATATACTTTTTTTGGGGGGGTAGGAAAATATAAAAGAAGTAGAAGACTGTACTAATGGGTCAGATGTTGACGGAAGAGATGTTTTTAGCCGATTCTTAAAGGCAGCTACAGAATCCACTGATCTTGTAGCAAGAGGGAGATCGTTCCAGAGTCGTGGATCACATCCGGAGAAGGTACGCGAGTGTGAATATTTCCCCTTTGTGGGACGCCACCACAAGACGTTTTCCCATTGCAGAGCGCAGGGGCGGGCACATAAGTCTGTGCTAGCGAGTGAGGATGTGGGGGTGCTGAACCAGTGGTGGTCTTGTAGGCCGAGAGCAGAGCTTTGAGTGTGATGCGAACGACTAAAGGGAGCCAGTGTGCAACCTGATGGAGAGAGGAGTGACGTGCGCTCTCTTTGGCTCGTTGGAGACCACTCTTGCCGCTGCATTCTGGATCATCTGAAGAGGTCTGGCTGTGCACGCTGGAAGACCAGCCAGTAGAGCATTGCAATAGTGCAGTCTGGACAGGACGAGAGCCTGGAAAAGAACTTGCGTAGCATGCTCGGACAGGAAAGGTCCAATTCTCCCAATATTGTAGAGGATGAATCTACAGGACCGGTGGTGCTGGCGACATGATCTGTGAACTTCAGCTGACCATTGAGTACTACAACCCAGGTTTCTGGCCGTTCTGGAAGGAGTGATGGTTGATGAGCCTAGTTTGGATGGAAAGGTTGTGCTGGGTCTTCGGGTCGGCCGGGATCACGAGAAGTTCAGTTTTAGAGTCAGAAAAACCCACTTACAGCACAACCCTTCACGATCAAATGTTTACTGATGTAATATTTTGTGCTGTTGTTTCACATAAAAAAATAAAGTCACCTTCAGCAGCAGCGGCATCGCTAGGCCCTTTTAGGTGGGCTTTAGCCACCCAAAATGTCTAGCTTAGCCCCCCTAAAAAAGTGTGATTATGTCATTTGTCCACTTTAAAACTTATTACGAAAGAAGCAACAGCTGTTTTTTCACATCCAATCAAATCACAGAGAAAAACGCAGGCCACACCCACTCATTGTCTCCTTGCGCATATTCTTTCTCACTAATTTAAGTGCTTAAAGAGTGAGGCTCTCTCTCTCTCTCTCTCTCTCTCTTCTCTCTCTCTCCTCTCTCTCTCTCTCTCATCTCTCTCTCTCTCTCTCTCTCTCTCTCTCTCTCTCTCTCTCTCTCTCTCTCTCTCTCTCTCTCTCTCTCTCTCCGTGTATAGAAGTGTAAATCCTGTGGAGGGTCAGTAATAACAAACACTTGGATGTCTGGTGTTCTTACCGCTGAAATGTTGTCAGAGCAGGAAAACCCCGACTGAAAGTGGACTGTAAAGCAGAGAATCTTCCCCTGACTGCTGCACGTGTAACTCTTAGACTGTTGAAGAAACACAAGACACTTCAACGTTTGTGACCAAACATTCATATTCTAATCGCAACAATCTCAACACTTTCCTTTAAAGCAGAAACAGAAGGAAAATCTTTTGAAGCAAATTTCAGGCAACATTCTGTAAATGAAATCTAGAAGTCCACGCCTGAACAAGATCAACGGTGATGCTTGTTTTAGCAAATAACAATTATTTCTTCTCATCATTTCACCGTCCAAAATCACATGATTATAATGATGGTAATACATGAATATACACAGCAGTGAAGCGTGACATGCGCATTTATTTATTTATTAGAGCGTTCAGGTAAAAAGCTTTTAGTTAATGGACTGAGAGCAGACATCTGCAGCACCCGAGAGTCTCTTTCTCCTTCATGAGCCCCAGAGATTCAAACGCTAGAATCACATTCATGACAGTTTTGTGTTTCCAGACAAGACGTCACACTGACCCTTCAGATCACATCTACTGTTCACTTTCTGAAGTACTGAAATACATCTCAACAGATGCAAAGAAACTGACGGGATTACAGCTTACATCTCGGTTCCTGCTTCCATTTCAAAAATTCATTTACAAATCCCATCAACCCCGGCCAATAAATGAAATACAGTATTCTGTTCTGTTCTACTAGTCGTATTCAGTATAATCTACTATCTGTTCTGCCACATATGTGTTTTCAGCTCAGGGCCTCCACAGAGAGACATTAGTACATAAATATGCATGAAATGCACTGTAAAAAAATCTGTAAAAACGGATAAAGTACTGGTGGAAAATGACTAGTACATTTTCCCTTATTTTACGGACATTTCAGTTAATGCTAAAATGTAATTGAATGCAGTGTAAAGTGTAAAATCAGTTTTTTATCAGTATATTGTGCCCTATTTTTACAGAGTGATAAAGATATTATGAAGTTTTACAGTCAGCGGTTTTTGAAAAAGAAATTTTATTTAGTACGCCAACAGGAACATTTCTGTTCCACATCACACATTTATGTGAGTGAAGAGACATTGATGTTGGTCAAAACAGCCCTGACTCTTGAGATTTCTACGAGTCTCTATTATCTTGCGCGCGCGCACACACTCTTAAAAATAAAGCTGCTTCACGATGAAAGAACCTTTTTGTCTAAATGGTTCCATAAAGAACATTTAACATCGGAAGAGACTTCTGAAAAGGTTCTTTGTGTCAAAAAAAGGTTCTTCAGATTACAAAAAATTGAGATTGAGATTTGACTGAATGGTTCTTTGTGGAACCAAAAAGGGTTCTTCTCTATGGCATTGCTGTTTTAGCACCTTTATATTAACAGTGCGCGCACACACACACGCGCGCGTTCATTTAAAGTGTAGGAGCTTTAATTTATGGCTGCACATAAACTCAGAATGTAAACAGAGTAAAGTCCCTCAGCGTTTGACGGATGAATCTTCATGTCATGTGTGATTACTGGATAAAGATTTAAACTCATTTTACACAGATTACATTTACAAAGCTGATGAAGTAGTTTAGTGCTGAGCTCTAAAAATTGATGTTCACTTTAAAAACTTCTATGACTTTATTAGCTTTTATAGATTTGATGAACTTCCCCACGCACAGTTTTAACATTCTCTGAGCTTTGCCTACACTTGTGTTTCTCAAATCTTTTACAATGCTTCATAACCTTCCAAAAAGTCTCCTAATCCACCCCCCCACACATGGACAGTCTCACACACACACACACACACACACACACACACACACACACACACACAACACACACACACACACACACACACACACACACACAACACACACACACACACACACACACACACACACACACACACACACACACACACACAGACACACACACACGTACAGTCACACACACACACACACACCACACACACACACACACACACACACACACACACAGTATACTAGTTTACAAGAGCACTGCACACATGCACACAAAACCTTGTGAGTTTGGATGTTATTTTTGTTTGTGTATCCCACACAAAGATTTTCATCCGTCACAGATGTATTTGCATCCGATCACACCTCAGAGCCCACACGAGGGCTTGAGCTGTAATGGTCTTCACGTGTTTGAACTGAAGTGAGGGGGCTTGTCGCTTCGCAGATGTGCCGTGCTGTTTTAAATTCAGCTGCCGGCACACAAGCGGATTTGCGGCGCCTACTGTCGCCGTGTGTGAACGCTGGCTGTCAGATGTGAAGCGCCGACTACGCGCCACTAATTGGAGACTTTCCTCGGAGGGATCTGAGAAACACACTGAGCTTTGTCAAAGATTTCACCAGCAAAGCATAAAAGCACTGCACATACTGCACGTGTTGTGTGAATTACAGCGTCACATCAAGCATTTCAATGTACAATTCATCACTGACATCTGGACACAAATACAGCTGAGCTAGCGTGTGTTATATAACGTTTCTCACGGAGGACAGAATTTCGTTAACTTAAGCACACAAATACACATGTGTCAAGTGTGTTTGCTTTACTTGTTTATTGTTTCTGGTATAAGAAATCATTGAACATCCATGTGAGACCACAGAACAGAAATATGTGTGGAACAACAAATTAAAAACAAACTGAAATTGACTAAAAACAGAAAACTCTAAAACTGCTGGCTTATTTTCAACACAGTGTTTGGTCAAAAAGGGAATTGTAAATGATCCCATGTTGGGTTGTTTTAACCCATTGTTGGGTCCCAACGCTGGCCGGAAAATAAGGCGTTTACTTTCAGTTTTAAGGTAAGAAACAACGTTCAAATGTCATGAACAGGCAAATTGGTTTAATCGTTTGTAAATATAATGTCATATATGTTATTAAAAGACATATTTAAATTTAATATGTCAAAAAAAGCTGTCAAAATGATTTGCTACATCCAGGTCACTGTGTGTTATTAGTTTTGAGAGGTTGTTATCTGGGCCTAACGCACGGGAGGTTCCAGTTCGTGTGATCAACGTTTGAAATGAACTGACGAAAGAACATTTTTACATGTCTGATCACAAATGACACTGTAAACATCAATTCAAGCGTTAATTTGGCAAACGACCATGGTTTAAGCAGGATAATCCACGGCTAGCTGTGCATTAAAGGATTTAAATGCACTTCACAGCTCGTGTCGAGTAGTTCTCGACCACCACATTGTGCATTAAAATCCTTTAATGCCTGGCTAGCCGTGGATTATTCTTTACTAAACACAGAACAACCTTCCAGATCTTTGAACCTGTTCTCGAATCACAAAATAAAACGGGCAATAACCCAGCTAACAGAAGTTTGTTATAAGAACCTTTCTTAAAGGTTTTAAAGGTGTTTTAAGCTCTCGTTCCTTGACTCTCATGAGTTATTGAATATTACTTGTAAATTGTGTTCTTGATCCTGAAAGAACATTATAATATCAGTCTAGATCAGATGTCTAGAACATTTGAGAAAACAGAACGGCAGAATTTAGACAAACACAGACATCAAGAATCAGTGTCTGAATCTCAACAATGGTGACAATCAACAAACTAATTCAGATAAACAGATCAACTACAATGCATGCTGGGAATCATGAAGGAGTTTTGTACTAAAATGTTACCCAGCATGCATTGCGGCACACAGTTTTCTTTTGATGATTGTCACCATTGTTGAGATTCAGACACTGATTCTTCATGTCTGTGTTTGTCTAAATTATGCTGTAAGTTTTTCTTTTGCATTCAGATTTCACAAATCGTTATAGACATCAAAATGGAAATAAAACTCCCGGATATAATAATGTTATTTTTATGTTGAACAGCACAGCACTCAAATCAGATGAGATCAAGGATTCTAACCTCATGATGATGGTGATTTTAACGCCCACCAACAAACTCCATTGGATCAGATTCTCATTGCTTCGCCATAACAACAGTACATCACATGCACACAGTTACAACACGCCAACAAATCGAACACTTATAGTCAAGGCACAAGAGCCCAACTGAAGGAAACACTGATCAACACGATGTGACTTATGTTAGCTGAGAACGTTCTTAACATAAATAACTGGACATTGTGTTATTTGAAAACGTTTTCAAGAACATGAAAGACCTCTAAGGAAGGTTCTTATAACACGCTTCTGGTATCTGGGAACATGCTAACAGCTCACGTGCTGTACTGAACCATTGATGTGACACAATGGTGATAAAAGTGTGATTATTAGAAAAAAGCTGTAACAAAGTCTCATCAGGTGAGATTTGGTGTACCGAGGAAGGCGGGACGAGAGCCGTGAGGGTCTCGCATCTCTCACGGAGGAGATCAGAAGCATAAAAGGACGAGCGACAGGAGTGTACGACGAGAGAGGACCAGGCTTGACGTTATGTTTGTTTATTTATTAAGTGTTCGCCGGTTCCCTCCTCCTTCCCTTCCTACTTTGAACTTTGCTACATTGGTTATGAGTCACCTTAGCAGCTTCTGTTCACTCATTTACAAAGAAACGAAGGTCAGATTGTGATCCCGCAGATCTCCTCGCATGAAATAATAAAATAACAGTAAAAGTGTACCGTACAAGCACCGGCGCGTTTACTGCACGCTGCCGCCCGAGATCCCACACGCGGAGGAACGGGTGAACTTTGCATGTGTCGAGCGATTTAAAACATCTCTGACGGCTTCTTTTCTTCGTGTTATTTTTAAATGTCTCTGGTTAAGGCAGCGAGTAATACAGCTGGCGGGCTTCATGACCCTTTTCTTTTTGCTTTGGAAAAAAGCAGCAAAGCGTTTTGTTTTGATATGCGTGACCAGACGTTTACAGCAGCCGTGAGATACTGCAGGTCTGAATAAAGAAGTTTGAATAATTTCACCTTCAACGGCACTCTTATCACTGCACTCTCATATCATAATAATGATTAACGCACACATACACAACCTTTGCCATCATAGCTTTCTCAAAGCACACAAACTAATGGATCTCGAAGAAAACTGGAAGGTAAATAAGTTGCTTTATAATAGTTTTTTTTGCGTAAACAACTGCTGAATCTTTGACCTTATCTCACTGTTAACGCAATGACTCGCACCATAAACGCTCATTTTTAAGACAAAGTGTCGAATGAAAAGTGCTTAAACGTTTGTGTTTTATTCTCTGTGCTGTCAAGCTGTTTTGAAATGCAAAAAAACTCAGAGAAATGTTCACAAGTAAATAATAAAATCAGGTTATATGTGAGTCTTTCTTCTATGGAACACAAAAGAAGATATTTTGAGAAATGTCTCAAGAAGTCACTGGAGTTCAGTGCTGTTTGGTTATATGTAGCAGAAATCAATTCACATTTATGAAAGAATTCTTTCCAGACAAGCACTGGTATAAAGGAATGAAGGATTTTATTTGACTATTATGTCAAAAGATTTAAGTTAAACAAAAGGGACGTAGCTGTGTATGAATGTAGTGACTCTGCTTTCAAAAGTTTCTCAAAACTCTTCAGAACACAAAAGAAGATATTTCGAAGAACGTCGGTTCACAACCAACACTAAACCCCTCTGACTTCCACTGTATGATCTGTGATGTTTCCTGCTTTCAGATTTTGGTGATTGTTGTAAAGTGGTGGTACTGACCTGTACTCTCTGTACCTCCGTGAACACGGCTCTCTGAAAGGCTTTCTCCCAGAACACCAGATCTGAACCCAACTCCACGCTGAAACACAGACTCTGACCGTGACCCACATGAACACTGAAGCAGAAGGGTTCACTGTCCCGCAGTTCACCTGAACTAAACTTCTGCGTGTGGATCCAGCAGTCTTCAGCTATCCACAACTACACAAACAAACACAATTCACACTTCATCCATCTGCTGGGAAACTCTTGACTTTTATTATCATTCACATGTTTTGTTTTGTCTGTTTTGCATGCGTGTGAAACAACATTTTGGGGTAAGACTTTACACTTGAAGCCTTTAGGTACACTGTAAAACTTTGCTGTCATGTCGCAGCAGGTTTGCCAGTAACTTACTGTAGATTTAATTAGATTTTCTTTACAGCATGAACTTACCTACTTTATTTATTTTTCTTTCATAAAACAAGACTAAATATCTTTGGTCACTTTTCTTGATATGTAAATGTATCGTAATTTAAGAAAGTTTTAAATAGTTTTACAAGAAAACAAGACCAAAATGATCCTTAGGAAGAATGTCATTTTTTCAGTGTTGCTGTGCTAATGTCAGTCTCTTCTTGCTCATGAAAGTGTTTTTTGATTAAAGTAATTGAAAACAATACGAATAGGAAAGTAGTTTAATATAGTACACTGTAAAACTTTGCTGTAATTTCGCAGCAGGTTTGCCAGTAACTTAGTGTAGATTTAATGTACAATTTAGTTTTTAGCATAAACTTACCTAGTTTACATATTTTTCTTTCATAAAACAAGAATAAATATCTTGTGTCACATTTCTTGTTATGTAAATGTATTGTAATTTAAGAAGTTTTAAATATTTTTAAAGAAAACAACAGAAAAATGCTTAGGAAGAATATCATTTTATACAGTGTTGCTGTGCTAATGCCAGTCTCTACTTGCTCATTTTGAATCTCAAAAGTTAAAGTGTTTTAATTTTGATTAAATTAATTGACAACAGTACTAATTGGAAAGTATATTAAGTAGTAATTAAATCTACAGTAAGTTACTGGCAAACCTGCTGCAAAAACTACAGCAAAGTTTTACAGTGTAGTTAAATCTACAGCTGGCAAACCTGCTGCAAGACACAGCACAGTTTTACAGAGTATAATGCGTCATTAAGGCTCCTAAATGCTAAGATGCATTATCATTGTTCATAATGTGTGTCGTAATACATTGAATGCTGTTGTAAAGATTTATAACCTAAATACAAATTTGGAGAGTAACAATGAATGGATGAGTGTTGTCATGTATCGACTGTGTTACAATTATTCATGAGACATTATAAGGTGCATTTCAAAGCATAATTAATACATTAAAACTACTTTATAATGCATTATACATATATGCTTTAAGTCAAGTGTTACCAATGTTTCCATGGGGGTAAATGAACTTACTCCTACCACTTACTACTTAAACTTCTCTCAGTTTGTAAAATAAAATTAAATGATGATCTTCATTTTTTTAAACCCATCAAGTGCCTTAAAATGAACTCAATCATGCTCAAACTCACGTCTACGCGTGAATCGTGTTTTGAAGCACACCAGGTAAGTGACAGAGATGAAGGTTTAACATTTCCTTTCATGATAAACAGAATAAACACCGATCATTTTACTAACCTTATGAAATTTGAACAGAACCTCACAGAGGTGAAATCGAGCTTCAGCTTCCGTCCAATCTGACGCCGTGACCTGACGATGATATACAAAATAAACGTCACACAACAGTAATCCGGTGATTTCATTCAGACCATCTGACTGGCGCTTGTGATTTTGTGAGCAATATGGATCGGTATTTCATTTCACACAGGCGTTTATCTCAATGATACAGGTTGGATCAAAGACGCTCCTCCTGATAGCTCGGCTTTAGCAACATATTTTACCTCTGACATCTCCATTACAATAAAAATTCACCCATTTGTGACCTACCGAGACATGACCCTTATATAACAGTTCACACTGTAAACCCACACAGAAATAAATCCGATTTATAATGAGAATTTTTAAAGGTTTCCCCAGAATGCCGTCTTTATTAAATCAGTAATGCACATTTAATGAAATATCAGCACAGCGTTCTATTTTGGTCTAAAAGTTCATCCAAATCACTTAGAATAATGTTAATTCAGCGCAGACGAGTCACGCCGAGGACGACGACTCAAAAGCACACGGCTTTAAAAGCACAGACAATATAAGGGCTTAGAAAAACACTGCCAGCACAAAGTAGAAGGTTGTATTTCATAAGCGAGGAACCCTGTGCCCACGGCCTTAATGGCCAAGATCAAATATTCCTCACAAATAACTCATGTGCTCCAGGTCGCCCTGGATAATAGATCTCCCTCCACAGGCTCCATTAGAACCTAAGAGATGGATTATATTTCATTTTAATGGAATGAACACAGGTGTCTGCTCTTAAAATCCACAACAGCTAATCTAAACATTATACCACCATACGTACCCATCACTGTACACTACGCACATTGTGTGCGCATTTGCAGTTATATGTAAACGATGTGTCATTTGTCACACTATGGTTAAACACTTAAAGTATTGTCATTTTTTGATACTTGTAATCTACAATGCTGTGCCAGAATTGCCATGTTGGTCGGAACTGCACTCAAGTGTTTCACCCACTGTTGCACTTGTGTATATGGTTGAGTGACAATAAAGATTTCATACTTGTATTCAGACTCTTGAGCAGCTCAAAACTAGAGATCCAAGAGGCGTCAAAGAGAAATGAGTTATATTTACTAAAAGCTTTCATTTAAAAACAACAACAACAACATGATGGTGATCTGAGAAAATTGTAATCATTCCAGAAATGACTATAATTCACTGAGATATGATTGACTTCTTCCTGGAATCTAAATGGAAAATTCTCAGAAAAATATTTGGAGGTTTTTATAAAACAGTATGTGTGTCAGTCGCGATTTCTTTAAGACTGCAAGGGAAGCTCAGCTTCCCCTATAATTGTCAAAAAATGAATGGTCAAATATATGTACTATTATGTTAACATTTTATTGACTAGAAATGCGTTAAACACGTTCATCTCGAACGAAAACAATTTGGTTCAGAATCAGCTACTTAGGTCGGCTGACTGGATTTCCTTCTCATTCATTCCCGTAGCGTACAGTGCATTACTCTGTTGAAGCCCAGCGTCCATTGACTTCAATGGGGCTGCTTTAAACAGTTTTTTTCACTGCTTAGAAACAAGACGGTCATTGGATAATGCTGCGATTATGTCCCGCCCACGGACGCTCAGCGTCTCTGGGATGAATGGAGGAGTGGGCTGGCCCGGACTCCGAGCGTCTGCGTGATGATTGGAGGGTCTGTCATCTCTTTTTAATCCACTTTTATGTCCTAAAACGCTCGTTTTTTGGGGTCGACAGCTTATAAAAATGTATTTCTTGTTTTTTTTTAGCTTGTTTGCTATACACATTGTCACATATCAGCTTTTAGACTTTTTTTTTTTTTTTTATAAATCATAAATGACAAGGAGGCGGCAGCTTCTCGCAATGCAAAGAGACGGTTGGTGTGGGCGTGGTCTTCAGATTATGACGCGCATCACTCTGTGTCTCCATTTCCAACTCAGTCCATCGCGGATTTTGCATGTGTAGTCGAAAGACAAACTGCTGCAACCTTCATCGTATATTTCACACAATTTCACACCACATTCATTGTTTCAGTTTAACATAATTCCCACATTTCCTCCCGTTGAGTTAAATATATATATATATATTAGATCGTTTGTTCATTAATTCATATAGTCACCCGTAACACAATGGGCCAAGGCCGTTTAAGCAGCCTAGCTCTGCTGGCCATTGAGAGGACACTGGTCAAGTCACTGGAAAAGACGCCTAGTTGGTACGACAGGGTTACAGAGCAGTTTCTTGAAAAGGAACGTAGGGCAGAATTTACATATAAATAAATGGACAATTTTTATGATTTAGGCCGAAAATTGAGCTTCCCCTCTTTAAAAGATCAGCAGCCGCCAGTGATGTGTGTACATGGGTTCTGAACACGAGAAAGCATCTCTTCAACATTGTTCATATCGTCAAGGAGAGAGTGTGAAGGAGCTTACAGGAGGATTCCTGAAGATGAGCAGAGAACCGGCTCTCAACGCCATGAACCTGCATCTGTGGACGGACTCCACATCGCCCGCCTGGAGATGCTCACACACCCATCCCATGTGAGCGATCTGCAGCAGAACACCATCAGTTCAGCAGCACACATCCTACAACGCATTTCTACTCCTCCACACATTGAATGATCTCTGATGCTTGTGAATTTACAGATTCAGATCATAAATCAATGAGATTTCGATGGCAGACGAGATAAATCTGAGCTCAGTTTGACACATTGTCGACATCTCTTCTCAAACTCTCACGACAGACACATTTGTCAGATTTTTGACTCTTTTACTCCTCATGAGAAATATCTGAGACATGAGATTTAAACAAGTTTCCATTTGCTCTCCATGTATTCTCGTTGAGGTTTGACTGAGATATTACAGCACATTACTGATCTGTTTCATGTCCTATGAGATTTTAGGATATTTACCATAGTAAAAATCATTTACCTGGTCATCTGGAGAACAGTATTTGTTTGCCGTTTTAATCTGAAACACAGAAAACATACAGGATACGTTTTAAAATGAATGACAGTATATTTGATGAAATTGTTCCTGTGAATAAAATGTAGATAAAGCTGAAACATGTATTCACACACTTGTAGTTACATCTGTAAGGAGTTCAATGCATTCAAATTGATAATCGACACCAAATAACACAAGCCATATCAGGTTTCCATGTGTCACCGTGCATTTAAGATGAACACAGGAAGGATTATAATGTGAAAACAATCAATGATGCAACAATAAACGCACAACGATGTGTCTGGAAAGTCATTTCACACAGTAGAACGCATGACACACACTAAAGATTTCTTAAAGTTCTCTGTCAGACGGTAAAAATCTTTAAGAAATACAAAAGCAGTCTGTTGGACGAAAGGATGTTTGTACTGGAAAAAGTTTGTTTGGTAAAAAAAGCTTGTTCAATGGCATCACTGTTTGTTTTAAAGCAGTAGCGAAAGAACATTCTGCTTTCAGATATTAAAGCGTCGTGGGAACAGTGATTGACAGTTTACAGTATTGCAGTGTCACTGAATCACGGTCAGAGCGAGTTTATCATCCTCAAACACGCTGCCGGGTCAGAATGAGTCAAACAACACTCCTATCCCATCATCCTCGCCGCTCCAGCACGTCTCACAGGCTCTATTTATAGGTCACAGGTCATCACGATGACAGATAACAGATCCGCTTCCACTCACACACACAATCAGACTCTAATGGGACGTTCAGCAATCAGTGTCTGTGAGCGTCATTAGATGACATCAGCGCAGTAATTGCACGTGAAACACGCAGCTGCACGGCACTCATTTACAGATCGTCTCATTGGATCATCAGCGTCTTAATTAAAACAACGCACAGGAAATGAGATCATCAGGAGACGTTCTTGGCACAGAAAACCAGTGAAGCGACTCTTCTGGTTCACTTTCTTCAGCAAAACAAACGTGTTATTACAGGCAGATCACTGATCCTACAGAAGGATGAGGGCGAAGGACATTGACACAAAATCACCAATAACAACATTCTGAGAAAAAGGTTCGTGAGAATGTTCCTAAGTGCAATTCTTCACAAAGGGTTTTCTCTTAGAAGTACTTCATCAAGTAATCTTTCAAACGACAAAATCTGTTATGAAATCAGTCCTTTCAAACTCATCTTTAGAAAATATAAAGTCAAAATTGTTCGACATGACTTTGTCACAATAAACTTTAAGGCACCTGTTGGGTTATCCTAAAAAAGAATTAGAAGTCTTACAAAATGATTCTTCTAAAGTTTTTAAAGCAGAAAGAAAATAACATGGTGCTTGAAGATGTTTCGTTTTTCTTTGGTCGACTTTAAGAAATGAGAAAAGAAAAATGTTCTTTTTAAAAATATTTTGGAAAATTCAGCCCCTTGTTACATTTCACCTCGAAATCCAAAAACATAAATATGAATTCATAAATAGATATCAAAAATACACAAAAATGTGTTTTGCATTGTGGCACTATTCTCAAGTCTGTCATTTTCATTTGGAGATATTTAAATACTTTATTCTGTTTGAAATAAGACTCATATAGAAATTAGTTCATAAAGATAAGAAAGAGACTTTATATCAGAAGCTCTATAAAAGATTAAAACAGAAACATTTATATATGAGCTCAAATATCGTCTGTCTTAAGAACAGACCAATATAATGTCTCACCATCAGTCCATCACATTCACTGCAAATATCTCTCTATCTATTTCTCAGCTGTTATCCCATGATGTCATTCTTCACAGCTGTGATGTCGCAGTATCATGCAGGTTTACTTACGCTCTCGTGGGTTAAATCGTTGATGTTGGTTGATATTGCTTGAAGCCATTCTGCGCTTTCTGCTGCCGTGCAAAACTGCAGAATGTGTGTACAAACTCCATCTAAAGCAATGACCTCAAAACTGCTCGATCTGGAGAAGGACGAGACATATCCAAGTCATTCAACTGTGTTACAATGAAGTAAAAACTGTGATTGTTTAGGATGACTCTACATCACACTGCTCAATGAACCCTTTGCATGAGATACTTCATTCTTTAACGTGTTTTACAATGCAATGCTCAACCTTCCGTTTCAAATAATAAAGATCATCTGGATTTTGACATTTCTCCTTATTAGTTCCTTATGACTCATTTTATTATGACTCACACGGCCAACAGTTGAGACATTTCTACACAAAATACACAAAGAAATTCAGTCTCTAAAATAAACATGAAACATTGTGAGGTCATGTGACCACTGTTAAACACCCTCAATGTTTCACGTGGAATAAATAAAATGTCGACAGCATGGGAATTCAAAATGTACAATTGACAACACTGCACCATAATGCGTTTGATTGTTGCATACTGTTTCACGTGCTATAAAAACAGTAAGCAGTATACACACTAGGCTATATTTTAGTATGCAGCGAGCAGTACTCTGGTTTTCTCTTATGAACATGTCTCACTAAACAACACTAATCATTAATGCATGTCAGGAATAGACAAACTCCCGAGAAAAAGAACTCCCAATCTTTAAGGCTGTGAAGGTTGATGAAATAAATATGTGAGCTGTGTGCTATATAGCAGGAATAGACAGTCAATCAATAAGTGCAGGCAGAACAGAATCACATCTTGAGTTGTGTGAGGCTCACAGTAAAGAACACGTGATGGAAGATGAGTGAGTTCTTCAATATTACTGCTGACCAAAACATCTCACAGCAACTCAACTCAAATGTGACAGGTGTCAATATTCATTTGTTAAGAATGTGATGTCCCAGGATGGGACAGTAATTTCATTTTAATTTTAAATATTATCTGTATATTGTTTGTTAAGCGTGTGTGTAATCATTTTTATTTTAAATATTATTTGTATATTGTTTGTTAAGCGTGTGTGTAATCATTTTTATTTTAAATATTATTTGTATATCTTTGTTAAGCGTGGTTTGTTGGTATGTGTGTAATCATTTATTTGTATTATTATTTGCCTATTTGTTGTTAAGCGTTGTGTACATTTGGATTTTAAATTATTATATTGTTTATGTTTTTTAAGCGTGTTGTGTGTGTGTAATCATTTTTATTTTAAATATTATTGGTATTGGTTGTTAAGCGTGTGTTTGGTAATCATTTTATTTTAAATATTATTTGTATATTGTTTGTTAAGCGTGTGTGTAATTATTTAAAAAAATATATATATATTTCCTGTTTATTGTTTGTTAAGCGTGCTCGTACCCCTGCGTCCTGTCCTTATTTTATGGTATTTTGCCTTTTAACATCTCGTGCTTGTGTACCGATGTAGTTGTGGGTAATTATTCTTATTTTGTTTAAGCGTTTACTTTGGTGTGTTTAACTAGTTTTTCTTGTTGTTTATTATTTTTTATTTCTTTTGATTGTGTTTTTTATGTTTTGTTGTTCCGTGTGTGTCTTTGTTTGGTTTTTTTATATTCTTTTTCGTTTATGTTTGTACGGTCGTGTTGTTTGTAATTATTTTATTTTGTTTCCATAGTTTTGGTTTTGTTGTTTAAGCGTGTGTGTTTTTTATTTTTATTTTTGTTAAATCTTTTATTGTTTATTGTCGTGTAGCGATTGTGTGTAATACGTTTTATTTTATTTTGTTTAAAATTTTTTTCTTGTTTGTCGCGTGTGGTGTTAATAAGGGTTTTGTTGCTAAGTTGTTTGTGTGTTATTTTTTCTTTTGTTTTTAAATTTTTTCGGTATTGTTGTTAGCGTGTGGTGTAATTATTTATTTTATTTTTGTTTAAATATTTTCTGTTTATTGTCTGTTAAGCGTGTGTGTAATTATTTTTATTTTATTTTTGTTTACGTTTTGTAATATTTATTGCTTTATTTGTCTGTCAATGTGTGATTATTTATTTTTTTGTTAATATTTTCTGCTGTTATGGGTCTCTGTGTTAATGTGTGTTGTGTGTTGTTAATTATTTTATTTAATTTTTGTTAAATATTTTCTGTTTATTGTGTTCCATGCGGGTGTCTGTTTATTTCTTTTGTCTGTTATTGTGTCCGTTTGTGTATTATTATTTTTGTTTAAATTTTCTGTTTTGTCTGTTAGTGTGCGTGTGATTTTTATTTGTTTAATATTCCTTATTGCTTTAAGCGTTTGTGTTACTACGTTATATTGTCTATTGGTTAAGCGGTATGTGGTTTCCCTTTGTTTATTTTTGCTATTTTTTCCACTTGTTTACCGGTTTGATTGTTTCAGGGTGTTTTTTGGTCTGTGTTTTTTTTGTGTGTGCGGTAACTTTGTTTTTTTAGTTGTTTGTTTTTATCTTTGTTCCGTGTTTACAGAGCCCGGTGGATCTATTTTTGTTATATTGAAATATTGTTTCTTCCGTCATGTTCTGGCGACCCCCCCCTAAGTGTGGTTGTAATTATGTTTCATCTTTTTTTGGTTTTGCGTGTGTCTGATTATTCTCCCTCTGTTACATCTTAGTGTGTGGTGTTATTTATTTTGCTTTCGGGTTTGTTGTTGGTCATTTCTCTCAATCCATTGGCTTCCTCGACTGCTTTGACGGTCACGTGTGAGCCCGCCATGAATGAGCCTGTGCTCAATGCGGATGGCTCACTCCCCCCCCCCCCTCCATTATATGGATATGAATAGTTTTCCATGGATTCAGAGATTCGAGGATGTGGTGGTCCTCCCATATGAAGACGACGAGCCGTTGGGTCAGAGTCCCTCATTTTCAGTGACACAGAAATGACTCTATCAACAGTCTCAGTATTGCTAACAGTGATTATGATGGAGACGTGTGCCCATTTTCCCAAATATCGTCTACTTTGATCCACCTGATCCTACCATGATCAGAAGAGGTGAGCAGCGCAGGTGGCGATCTAGGTGGTTGAGCTGGAAGATCGTATTTGCTTGATGTGCCGCAGACGTAGCCAACGCTTGATACCAAGACCAGCCGCGTGAGTGACGCGACATGGAGAGTCTTTTATGGATAGCGGGATAGTTGAGGCGATACCAGGAGCGAGAATAAGGCGAGAGAGAGAGAGAGGCGAGGGAGAACGAGACGCAAGAGTCAGCTATCCGGACAGAGCCACCCCTCACCCTTGGTGGCGACTTTTTGGCCATTATGACATCTTACATTTAACGAATCTTTGTACATTTGTCTTTTGTAACTGTGCCCGCTGCTGTGTGGCACCCTGGCGTGCGCCTGTGGACCCTCCAGCCCAGAGCAGTTGATTCTAACACAAATCGATGCGCCGTGCCTTAGACTTATAACGGGTTGAGTTGGTATATCCACGTGGTAAAACGGCGATTTGAGGAGAAGAACACATTACTGAATTTCACTCTTGTTTTTGAGATTTCAAAAATTGGCACTAGACTGATGACTCAAACAGGAGAAAATTCTGCACATGGCGTTGGAAGTGGCAAAGGACCACTAAAAGCTGGTATAGACGTTGGATTTAACACCCTCCACTAATGAAAGATGCGTGCATAAACAAACAAGTGAGCCGGGCGAAGCGTATCCCACTCTGCCCAAGCGGCATCACGGGGATTCCGTCCCGTAATTTGTCGTTCTCGGCTTGGCATGCCGACTAACTTGCACCCCCAGCGTTACTCAAACTTGACTCTTATACGCAGAGGTGAACAGGGGACGACGGGGCTGAGCAAACAGCCCATTATGAGACGCCAAAGAGCCGAAAGAGAAAACCCAAAAACCCGGCTCGTTTTCTAGTCCTAAGTCCACACCATACTCCTGATCAGAGTGCCAGCAAAGCCCTCGTAACAGCCTCGTGTCCCAACCAATGATGCGCAATCCGCAACAGCGCTAGACTAAGCCAAGAATAAAAACTGCTGTATCTAAACAAATGAACAAAAAGGGAAAGAAAACCACATTGCCTTACATCCAAACTACGAGGTGACGGGCTTTTTATTGCAGCTCCGCAACGTCGTCAGCATGCAAAATACACACGGATCAGTAAACCAAAAAGACTAAACAGCCACAAAGAATGAACGTTCCCACAACGCGTCATTTCAAACTCTCACACAAGCTGGATTAAAAGTGCAGTTTGTCTGGTTTAGTTGATAGTTTTCAACACGCACGTCACTTTGATGCCGGATGCACGTTTCTCACTTCAACTGAGAAATCCTGACGAGTCCACATCGCATTACAATCAAAATCCAGCAGACAATGACAAGATTCACGAGCATGAATGTAAATAATCATCAGAAGTCGGTCGGTGAGCCTGGAAATGCCAAGTGAATCTTCTCATTTGAAATCAATCTTGAAATATTTTTGCCAAAACAAGTCACGACTGAAGATTTGACCCTATATTTTGTGTTTATCTACAGCGCTTCAGTCATGTTGATTTAAAGCATCAGTTGTTAAAACGCTATCCCTCATTCATTAATCATTTAAACCCTTTCTCACATCACAGTGTAATGCGTTAATCACAGAGAATAGTGCTGGCAACGCCAATGTCATGGGTTCCCAAGAAAGAAAGAAAAAACACAAATGCACTGTTGGTTTGGATAAAAGTGCCGGTCATCAAATGTAAATGTCAAGTTACGGGCCAGTCAATGACATCAGTATGGAGTTGAAATGGCTTTTCTGAACAATGGCATTCGGTGGAGATTTATATTGTTCAGTGAAGCTGCCAGACAAAACAAATCAATAAAGGCCTTCAGTAGAAAATCAAAGAATAATTTAAGTTCAAGTTCAATGTGTTTAAATGTGAAAATATCTCCCGGCAGAACTAGAAAGGTTGAAGGTTTCAAGAAACGGCCATTAGTCAAATATCACCAATAATACTTCTCATGTGGCGACGGATGTGAATGATGGTCAAGTGTCTCATTGAGGAGAGACATGCTATTCATATTCTGTGTGACTGAACTTACAACGCTTTTCACCTGGAGGACGATCAAACTGAGCCATATTCACATTCCCACCCAAATATCACCGACACCACAGAATGGACTGGTTTAACTTGAACCAAAAGCAACCATTCAGAACACCTACCAAACATGTAACTCCCTAGTAACCACACAGAATATCCTAGAAACCACTTAAACCTGAAGTAACTACATAGCCACTCCAAGCAACAATCTGGACAACTCTAGCAACCACTCAAATGTCTTAGCAACTACTCAGAACACCATAGCAACCACTCAAAACCCTAAGTAACATCTCAAAAGACCCTAGCAACCACTCACATCGCCTTAGCAACCACTCAGAACCTCTTGCAACCATCTGGACAACTCTAGCAACCACTCAAACGTATTGGCAACTACTCAGAGCACCATAGCAACCACTCAAAACCCTTAGTAACCTCGCAAAAGACCATAGCAACCACTCACATCACCCTAGCAACTACTCAGAACCTCTTGCAACCATCTGGACAACAATAGCAACCACTAAAATGTCTTAGCAACTACTCAGAGCACCATAGCAACCACTCAGAACCCTTAGTCACCTCCTAAAAGACCTTCGCAACCACTCACATCACCCTAGCAACCACTCAGAACTCCTAGCAACTACTCAGAACCTCTTGCAACCATCTGGACAACTCTAGCAACCACTCAAAATCCTTAGTAACCTCTCAAAAGACACCAGCAACAGCTCACAGCACCTTAGCAACCACTCAGCACCATTATTATGGTGACAGCAGTGTCTTCTTGCAGTGGTGCAGTGTAGTTAATATCAATCTACTGCAAAGAAAGCGCTCACTTCAGCTTTAAGCAAAAATGCTTCAAATAGTTCTTCTGAAGTTTAAGCGCAAAAGAAACTTCTGGGTTTTGTGCTCGGGGCATTAATGAGATATCTAAGAGAATTCGTTCACTTGTGACTGAATTGAAAACTTTAAAGCTTTACCAATTACATGGCAAAACTTCCTGAAGTGATATTCTTCACACGGCTCTGTTTTGGGGACCGGCGCTGGGATAATTAAACCTGATTTGACTTTCATGTTGCGCTGTGCTACAAGAGTCTTGAGATGACAGGGAATGAAATATCACCCATGTGTCGGCATGGATCACACTGATCCCACCAAACTCCACTACTTCAGTTTTATCTGTCAGACGTCCAGACACCAACCCTCAAACTTCAACACAATAACACAGCAACAAATGCTGATATGCTACAACATATTAAACAAATGATACCTTATTGTATTATATTGTAATTTAAAATAAAATGGCATGAAGCTTCCTAGTATTTTTCAATTAAGTAAACATTTCTCAAGCAAAACAGTCAAAGACATACATTACTATGCACATGTACTTTACTTTCAAGATAAAGGTTAAATAAAAAATGTAAGACTACAGTGGAGTTCACGTCACAACTATAAGATTAAACATAAAGAGAAACGATATAGTTGGTATAAAGCATTGAGAGCAGGGCTGGCGATAAAACGATAACGGTATGCATCGACAGTAGACCTTTAGCAATACGATTGCAGTTATTCGTCATCACAAAGTTTATTATTCGCATGTATTTTAAAGTTCTGCCTGTTTAAACTTTCAAGCGATTTGACTTGTTTCTTCAGACACAGCACAGGTACAGAACAAAGTTTATCTTTCCCGTCATATTAGCTATTTAGCTGTAAAATGCACAAAAGATTGGATTCACATAAACAAAGTGGCTAATTTTATAAGCGAATTTAACAAAGGATGTTTATCAGGCTTAGCACTAGCTCTTACACTATAAGCTAATAAACCTGTTGCTGTCTCTGTCATAAGTCTATTTATTACCTGAACACTTCACAGTAAACAATCATGTGAATCATTTTCACGTGACATGTGATTCATGGAGCCTTCAGATTGTTCTTGGAAGCTGTGATTTCTCTTTAAATGCTTTATTTTTTTCATTGTTTTATTCAATAAATGACTCTTTAAATGGGTTAGAAGTTGACCTCAGTTGGTCTGTTTATTCGCAGCTCCATGCGTAACTAGTAACTTCCGGGAACTATTGAGAGCCTCCATGAACCGCCATTGCTGTGAAAAAAAACTTTACCATTAAAGTCAACGGCGTTGACACAACTCTCTCTCTCTGACTCTGCACAAGCCCTTATTGAAAGCCAATTAAAATCCAGGACAGTTTAAAGGACTCGCACATTTAAAATGTGTGTGAGCTTACAAAACATAACAGTATTGTCCATTGGTTTGGACTCTTCTATATTTACTGTCAGTTATCGTTCTTGCTATAAACACGCCTTTAGACCGGTTTATGTCCAGCGAGCAGGTCTGTTTTTACCTTTAAGTACTGAATCAACTGCCCATGTGACAGCTTATTGCATGTATTTCTGTATCATAAAAGTGGCACTCGGCAAATTATCGTAGGGCATGTAAATGATTGAATGCTAAAGCGGCAGCGCGCGTCCCGTCGCATGAAAGCAAAACGCTGTCAGTCAGCTCAATGTCACAGCAGCCCAGAGGGGAAGATGAGCCGGGGAATTTTAATCACCTGCGGGAGAGACGCTCAGCTTCAGAAAGAGGATTAGAACAAAAAATCTCATTTGAAGAACATAAGAGAGGGAATATTGTTGACTCAGCGGTGACGAGAGTTTGTCGCCTGTTTGATGCGTTTCCACCACTGGAAGACACACAGGAGGAGTCAAGAGAAGAAAAGAGCTCATCCGTTTACTGAAACTGGATCCAGTGACTTGTGTTCAATGTTTAATAATGAAATATACGTGTTCCTTCACCGGGTTTCGTCTTGGTTAAAAACAGCTCTCTCTGCTTCTGGACACATCTGTAATCTGATAAACAACATCGTCTCAACACAATATATGTTAAACTCTTTATACTACAAACATGAATGATTAAAGAGAGCTGTAGTGTGTCACTATTATGGCTTAGAAATAACAATAAAGAAACTCACAGCGATGAAGGAGAAACTGAGACCAGAACATTACAGTCAGCTTGTGCTCCCACTCAAAACACCATAGCAACCACACAGCAAAGCCCTAACAACCGCAACACCTTGGCAACCACCCATAACATTCAGCATCATGAAGATGAGCTTTGAATTTGCACACTAAGAAATGCAAAAATGTAGGTCATGTATAAGGTTGGGTTTGACTAGTTACTTTAATTGAATTACTTTTCCCTTGAGAAAAAGTAAAGTAAGGGATTACTCTTGTTTTTCTGTAATTTAATTAGTTTCTTCTGATGTAATTTAACTAAATACTGTGTAATGTATTCAATAGTGGAAACGACATCCAAATTATAAGTCTAACTTTAAAATCTGTGCTTTAATGTATAATTCTCACATTGTATACTTTGGTCAGTTAATAATATTACTTAATGTAGTTTTATATTATTTATTTGAATACATTTAGAGCCGTTTCATGTCAATCCTGGAATCACTTCACTGATCAAGGTTGATGTAGGATACAGAAAGTCATTAGTAATAAAGTGATTAAATACTTTTTGAGAGAGTAACTTGTGCAGTAATCTAATGACACTATTGAATATGTCATTAGTAATTCATTACTTTTTCAGAGTAACTTGCCCAACACTGGTCATTACCAACATGAAAAAGTATTTAGTATACTTCGGTTTTTACCATAGTAACCTGTAAATTGTAGTATACTGTAGTGTAGATATTATAGTAATTCTTACTGTACACTACAGTCCACTGTAGTAAATACTCAAATATGGTAGTATTATATACTTTACATACTGTATGTCCTGTATTTGGTGTACTTGGTGACGGTGAAACATCATCAGCAACATTTCTGTGTTTTATTATACACATCTTAGTCCAGTTCTTAAATCATGACGTCATTGATGTTTGTTGAAACCTTCTCATCTCTCTCACACACACACATAGATGTCTGGTTTACTACGCACGCACACACACACACACACACACACACACACACACAGACACACACATTGCGGGGAGTGTAAATGTGGCGGAAATAAAGAGATTATACAGTTCTTACCGAGTCTTACAGTCACATCGTTTCATGTGTAAATCTGCTCACATGCGGCCTAATGCCTGCTGACCTTTGCTCTCTGACTTTAATAAGCAAGTGACCGCTGCGGGAATAAACACATGGGCTGTTTGTTGGATTGATGACAAGCCGTTCTCACAGCGACAGGTCTCACCGCCGCAGTGTATTAACAAGCAGTGCTGCGCTTTAGAAATGTCCTGTAAAGGTCAGATGAATGAAATGAACGCCGGCCCTTTAAATCCACGAGCGCTGCGAGATCCTAGATTTGGGTCTGAACGCGGGTCTCTTGACGAGGAACTACAGTGGATTTGTACATTTTCTGAAGAAAGCGAGAGTAATGTTTCTCACGACCGATTTAGAATCTCCTCCGCCTCTGAATCTGAGAATGATGCGCTTTTATCCTCATTCTGTCACACATCTTTTTGAAAATGAGCATGATAAATAATCTGGTGCTCAGAGTCATGCAGGCTCGACCTCACCGTGTTGCTGGAGTTGCCATTCAAATGCAATCCGCTGTCGAAAAGCGGCGAGGACGCTCTGCTGCTCTGATCACTGGAGGGTCCGAACCTGTGAAAACATCACGTCAGTTCATCACTGAGAATCATCACACAAGCTGCTTCATGCCACAGACACCAAACTCACAGCAGATTAGAGAGAAAGAGCGAAGGTGAGAAACACGTGAGACATCTGACATCAGCCCACAGCAGACGCATTTCAGACCAACGGACGGCACGCTGTTGTGTTTCTCTGGAGATTTACCTTCCTGTAGTTCCTCATCTTCAGACAACCTGATGTGCAGTTCACGTGCGCTCACACCATCTTTCCAAACCTCATATTATAGACCGTTAACGTCCCGTGTGTGTTTGGCTAGTGTCTAATAATAGAACTATTTATATTTGATTTAATTTATGTTCATATCCATTTATATGATTATCTCTCATTGTATAATAATTGTATTAAATAAACGATTTGTTGAACGGGTCCTGCAGTTCGGTCGCATTTAAAGAAAGCGTTTGGTACACTGACATCTAGCGGTTGAGCTTGGTATCGCAGTCTAAATTCATAATATTAGAGAGACAAGTTTAGCCAACGCTTCTTCTCGGTTTCCTTTTATTGTTATCAGAAATAATCTACAGGTGCTCTATTGTTTGTGAATGTGTACCGGAAGTTAAGGGCCGTCCACGAACGCGCGAATGCGCACTTATGTTTGTTTATGTGGTCACTTTGAAACCGTAGAGAATGTGAAGCTGACGTCATGCCCTATGTTGCAGCGGCGCCGCCATCTTGGGAGGATCATACTCCACTGCTATTATTGTGTTGATATGTTCTGTTACTTGTTTTGTTTGATATAATGTTGTAGTATAATTATTTACAGCAGTAAACTGTAGAAAAGTCATTACCAGACTTTGTTTATACCAAAGTATTCTGTAGTATAATTATAGTGAACTGATCAACTGCACAACATGTTAAGCCTGCACAACAACAACATCTTAGTACTTATGTCCTCTTGCTTTTTTTGGTTTACTCAACTTTTGGGCAAGCAGTTTATGTCAACTAAAAATCCAGAGTAACTACATAAAGGAAAAAAGAGTTGATCAAACTTAAAAACTTCTGTCTCTTCCATATGGGGTCATGAAGTAAAACATGGTCAAATGATGAATGCTATTGACTATAAAGCTAATGAAATACAAAGTGAAATGTTTATGAGAAACAGACACAAGAGCAGGTGGATCTGCAGTAAGATCTGCTCAGCTCTTCTCACGGCGCTGAAGACTTTATTAATCCCGAAGGGAAAAGAGTGTGCTGCTTATGTAGAGCGCTGTGCATCACTCACATCAGCATGTTTTACATCAGAGTCCTGGAGAAGTGAAGCGGTCCTCACCTAAAGGGAGCTTTAAAAAGGCCGGCGCTTCCCTCAGGTAGCGAACAGTGATGGTGACTTCATCTCCAGCCGTTCTCAGCAGATGAACCTGCATGAGAGGAACAGACATCATTATAACAACGACTTCATTGAGCTGAATGAAGTCAGCACGTCTGCGCTCTGAGGGTACGCGCTTCCAAAGATTTCTCATGAATGATTACAGAGAGCGACTGAATGTCAGACCGTCATGAGATCTGTTCAGGACGACAAGCCGCTGCTTTAGTATCACGCCAGTGCTTCATATCATCAAATTTCATCATTTGACACATCACCTGCTTCACAAGCACAGTCGAAACGTTATGAAAGATGATCGCCATCCTTCCTACCAGAAGGTGTTGTTTTCAAAATCTAGATAGATGTGTTACCTCCAGCGCGTCTGTCTGACGTGAAACATCATTCTACTCTTACGCATTCATCTAGAAAACAAACATGAGATTGACTGTGAGTTTGCAGTGGATTGTGGGAGATCACTTCTGACTAGCTCATTCTCCAGAGCATCCCAACAAACTCGTTGTCTTTTGCTCTTATTGGCATGAACTCATTTATATTAACTGCATGAGTCCTATCATAACACATAACCTGCCCCTCTCTCTCTCTCTCTCTCTCTCTCTCTCTCTCTCTGTGGAAGTGGCCATCATCGATGGGTCTGTGACAGCTTGTCTTTGTTAGCTGGAATCATTAATCTGATCATTTGACTTCCGCAGGAGAACAGCTGCCATATGAGCTCAAAGTCGAGATGGAAATGTGTTAGAGAGAGAGAGAAAAAGAGACAGAGAGGGCGAGAGCGCCTTGCTCGCTCACAGACCGCATAAGATAAATCTACTCTCTATCGATCACAGTCGAGAGCCGACGGGGAAAACGAAGCATTGGTTAGTGATATGAAAGAATGGCGAGTTCAGCGTGGCGTGTGCGGCGGCTCTAAATTCAGCAGGGCAGTGTTGGCTTGCTCACCGGGAGACTGCATCTCTTTATTTATTTATCAGATATTATTTATTAGAATGATCTTGTCTATAAACACTATGCACTGTGCTGTCTTTTACCTTTCTGTGTTTTCTTATTTTCTCCTGTAAAGCTGCTTTGGAACAATGCACATTGTGAAAAGCGCTAATAAATAAATTGAATTGAACATCAATGTCACGTCAGCGGCACAGAGCGAAATAATAAACACGGTGAAAAAGTGAAGACTCACGACTTCCTCATGGGTGCATTTCTCCACGTTTATCCCATTGACCTGCACGAAAGAAAAAGATTTCAGCAGTCAGATCTGCTCTTCTCGTGCTTAAACCACAGCTTTCAATCCTTGATTCTAATCCATTTTAGCAGAAACATCTGAGACAGAACTCCATCAAATCACCTCAGACATAATAAGGCAAAACTGTGAAATCATTTACTGCAAAATTGAGAAATTATGCATTTAACTTTAAAGCTTAACTTGATTTTCATTGACAAATGGATAATAATTATATCTCTTTATATAAACAGCTTCACTGATATTAGATAAATCCGGTAACACTTTACATTAAGGTTCCCTTTATAAAGCATTTATAAATGTGTTCATTAATGATTAATAAGTCATTTACAAATGCATTATAAAGCAGTTATTAGTGCATGAACAAACGGGAAAACGAAAAACCTGCCAAATAGTGAGCAGGCATAAGATAACCAACACAACAGCCTATATTCCAAACAACATCAAGATAATAATGAATCTGCTTTTGAGTCAAATAAATAATGAAAAAATACATGTATTAAGCGTTTATAACATGCGAGTTAAAATGGCTGACTACGTGGCAGGTTTTTCGTCATGCAGTTATAACTGCTTCATAATGCATTCGTCAATGACTTATTAATCATTAATGAACACATTTATAAATGCTTTATGAAGGGAACCTTAATGTAAAGTGTAGCCATAAATGCTGTTACAGAGGACTCAACATAAGATGAAGTTCCATTAAAGCTGAAGTAAATGCAGGGAAGTTCAGAAAGAACAGCGCTGTAACACACAAAACACACTAAACACTGACCTGCAGCACAGCGTCACCGATGAACAGCATCCCAGTCTGATCGGCTGAAGATCCGGCCCGAGAGGTCAAAGGTTAATGGAAAGATTGAGATAGAATTACTCATGTAAAAGAGCTTATGAGATGACACGACAATCAGGATTTCATCTGACGAATCTAGAATGAGCAAAGACGAATTTCACAGAAATCTGACGTTGAGTTTAATGCGTTCTGACAAACATGATGAGGAAACGGTCTGTAAGCTGTCTGGTGTCTTCACTTGACTCAAACGTTTCTTTTGATCGCAGGATCTTTTCATCTGAAGGTGTGCACGCCTAAATGAGTTTTGCACACAAAATGATAACTGTGCAAACTAGTTTCTTTCAATTTGATTTAATGAACATGTTGCTGTTGAATTGGATGACTTGGGCGGAATAATGAAGTAAAATAAGCCCATGTGAGGTCAGAACAGATCTCATCTCGGGGTGAGACCTCATGAAACTGTTTGATAAAATGACATGAGGATGTTTCTGTACATTCACAGAAGATGATCAAATATAACATATATTTTATTTTGAGCTGTTTTGGTCACAATATAATTCTCAAAGTTAGTGTCATTCAGTAGTTTTGATGAGTTTACTGATAATCTAAAATTTGGGAAAATACTGATAGTTAAAGGGGTCATATGATGCGAACACGTGTTGTTCTGTGTCTTTGGTGTGTTATAAGTTGCTCATGCATGTGTTAGACACGTACAATTGCAGAAATGAAAGTGTGGGAACAAAAGAGTCATTCTATCTAACAGGCGAATGCTCACCAGACCTGCCTGAAACGCCTCGTGTAGCCACACCCCCACACATCTACGTCAGCTGGTGGTCTGATTTGACTAAGACCGCCCAAATGTAGACGCAGGTAAGGTGGTGTACCTGTCAGTACAACTGAAGAGGAACCTGATGTTCCAAATATGGTCAGAGGCGTTACATTTCCCTCACACGCTTGCAGTATTCCACCAATCACTAGCACTGGTGAACTGGCCAATCAGAGCACACCTCGCTTTTCAGAGCCATGAGCTTTGATACAAATCTGTGCTTCAGAGAGGCGGAGCAAAGAGGAAAAACAAACATGCAGTGTGTGGAAAATACAGCGTTTAACCTTAAATCCTGTTTACACATTACATCACATCTAAAACAAACCATGATATTCATTTTAGCCGTGTCATATGACCCCTTTAATGACCGTATTCCTTTGAATAGAATAGACTCAAAATCATATCAAAGTACTGAAAACAGCAGAATAAACTAACAAACGTTGATTTGCTGCCCTCATACAGTTCATTTAGTTCTTGCTTATGAATGATTGAACATCTATCTCTGTTGTATGCATTAATCCACATTCTGTTTCAGATCAGAAACCGAAGATAAAGAAGATCAGACAGCAGGAGAAAGTAATGACAGCTTTAAAACAAACAAAAGAAACTCATAATTGTTTATTTAAAATAAACACAGATGTTAATTACTATTGCTTATTATACAAATGAAGATAAAAACAAATGTTTCCATCATCTCAGGAGTGGTGCATTTGTTTCTATTGTTCGACGTGGTGTTTGTAAACGGCACAGGACGAGTTATAGGAGCGTAATAAGTGTTTTCTTCAATAATGAGAGCAATCAGATGGATGTGAACGGCTGTGACAGATGGGAGGAAATCTTGTCGTCTTACCTACTTGATCTTTGAAAATCTTTGAGATGACCACAGGCACTTTATGTTCCGCTCCCCCCTGAAATACACATCAGTTCTCACAACCACTTATTAAAAAGGGCTTTAAAAAAGAAAATCTATTGGCGGATGAAAGATTCTCCAGAAAGAAATAATGAGACTTGAATCGTGTCTTTGATGTTTAAACGGCTGACATTGGGCCGTGTTTACGTGGCCTGTGGAGAAACATGTTCATGCGCTTTAAAGTGACTCCACGCATATTCACAGAAAAAAACAACTTACTTTGATACTCAAGCCGAGACCTCCAGTCAGCTGCCTTCGAAGTACAACGGTTCTGTGCTTTAAAAAATGGGGATTTTAGTTGGTAAAATATTCATGGCATCAATACGTTCAATTATGAAAGCAATGAACGTGAGGCCACGCTCGAAGCCTGAACATGTAAAGGTGTTTTATAAAGTGCCTTAGTTCACTGTAACCTCAGTTAAAATTCATAATAATGCAGTACATTAAATAGTACGATCAACACTATATTTTATAATGCATCATGTCTTTAAAGATGAAACTACCCACTCCACAAAATACTGTATATTTACTATAGTAAACTGTAGTAAAACTCACAGATATTATACAGTAGGTATTGAACCTTACTATGGTAGATATTAAAGTATGCAACAGTATTTACTATAGGGTGAAGTCATTAGTATAGTATAGTACACTATACTACATTAAATACTGCAGTATACTTCATGTGGGCATGAATACATATTTCTGACTGTGACTACAATGTGCAGCAATTACCCAAGTGAAAACTCCACATACAAACTAAATATAAAATAAAACAATGAACTAAAATAAATACAAATATTTGAATATATGAATGTGAACATATCTTCAGTTCTCTACAGCGGTTAGTTTATGACCATATTTGGTTTTCCCACATGAGTTTCGTTCATTTATTCACTCTCATTGTGTGACAGAATCAAAGGTCTAAAAATAGCCCACAGATGTCATTTATAAAAGCCTGCTGATGATGAACTGGATTGTGAGGCATGACACAGATGTCAAATATAATGAAAAACTGCTGATCCGGTGTCGTGTGATGAGCACATGTGACGTTCATGTGTGTGTGTATAGGTGTGCGCGTGTGTGCATGCATATGTGTGTGTGTGTGCGCGTTTGTTTGTGTGATTAGGTGTGAGTGTGTGCGCGTGTGCATGCATATGTGTGTGTGCACGTTTGTTTGTGTGATTAGGTGTGTGTGTGTGCGCGTGTGTGTGTGCGTGTGTTTGTATGTGTGTGTGTGTGTGTGTGCGTGTCTGTGTGTGTAGGTAAAGCTTCAGTACTTACATTTAAGTGTGATTCAGCACCACTAACACAAAGCACGTCCTGCTTCTGTATGATCAATAACTCTTTTGTTAACTTCAAACGAACATCATAGACGTTACTTGTGTGTTCATCAAACAAAAGAGCAAGTCCAGTTTTTGTCTGTTGAAAAAACAAACAAAAAAAAACAAGCATTGTGTTAACACACGAGCACACCGTTTCTGTCGGTATTGGCAGTGATTGTGATTGGTTTGAGCACAACAGCACCTCCACCAATGACATGAGATAAAAAACAGTCTTTTGATTAAGTTTGGTTAAGACACACAAATGATCAAGTTTATTGGGTAAATAAGAAATGTATAAAACAAAATGTATACCCTGTTTGTTTAATAGATCGATGTTTTAGTGCCACATAAAAGAATTGAGAATAAAGCGAATAATTAGGAGAATAAAGTCATAGCAAAATGACAATATGTGACCCTAGACCACAAGCCAGTGTTAAGTAGCCAAAATATCCTTGGGTCAAAATGATCTATTTTTCTATTATGCCAAAAATCATAAGGATTTGAAGTAAAGATCATGTTCCATGAAGATGTTTTATAAATGTCCTACCGTAAAGATCTCAAAACTTGATTTTTGTGAGTAATATGCTATGCTCAGGACTTCATTTGGACAACTTTAAAGGCGATTTTCCCAGTATTTTGATTTATTTGCATCCTCTGATTCCAGAGTTTTAAATATCTCAGCCAAATATTGTCTGAAGCGATGATGTGTAAATCTTAGAAAAATTGATCCATTAGACAATACAAGAATTATTCTTGTTTATTCTTGTATTTTAAATGTCTTCATGCATCCCCGTAATTTCAAGTTTATTTTTTTAATATCACATGCAATTTTCTTGTGTTTGAGGTTTCTAGAAAAGAGTCAAACTAGCGCACTTTGAGAAGACAAAGAAAATCCACCTGTGGATCTTTCAACTACTTTCACATTCTGTGTCGGTCGCTGTGGTACAGAATGACATCATTCACATACCTGACACAACAACAACCCCAAATCTGAAGGAATGAATGTCTGTTCATCCAGACAAGACTGCAAAATATTATTTATTCAGGAAAATACACTAAAGAGAAATGAACAAAAAAATTTGGCACAACAAACACTAAAGTCAATCTGCACTATTGAGTGTTTTTGTGAGAAAGCAAAATGTGGTTTTCAGTGTTGTATGTGGTGATAATGACACTGACAGACCCTCAGTCTCTCTCCGCTGTCCTACTTCTCTCTCTCTCTCTCTCTCTCTCCCCCTGGAGATGTCGGGATGTAGGTCAAGTGATTCTCACGTGTGTGCTCCGGATGAAGACGGTAATAAATCAAAACTTTCTACACTAGTTGGTCGTGACACATCACAGCTCATGAGTCAGGTGGATTTCTGCACATACATGTTGGCATGTTTTGATGCTCAAGGGCACAGCATCGGTGGTCATGGCTGGACGGTTTGGTAACTGAATCCGGATCTGTCTAAAGGGAACCTACACCCACTGCTGCAAGACAAACATCAGGCGTTCTGTTCACAAAATAAAGAAAAAACAACCATCCCACAAACCATAACAATACACAACCACTGAGAGCAGACAAGCGACCGCAACACAATATTCTGCCAATATTTAAGCATGTGTACCGCACCGTGCGTTTTGTGATTTTAGGTCAAATTTGAGTTTTCAGAAGACATGGGCCCTATTTTAACGATGTAAGCGCATGGTCTAAAGCCTGCGGCGCAGGTGCACTTTAGCTAGTTTAACGGTGGGAAACGGTCGGCGCACCCGGGCGCATGGTCTAAACGGGTTTTTTTCGATTGGTAATGGGGGTTTTTTGAGTTGCAAAAAAAAGGGAAAACGAGTTCGACGGGTTGATTCGGTGTCTTAAGTAAAGAGGGAAAAATACCATGACATTTCTTTTTGGCAAATGTGTGTAACTTCCATTCATTTGATAAAAACTCTTACATGCACAGATTCGCTTTCTGCAATGTGCATGTGTTTTTATCGGACCTGCAGAACCACGAATATAACCAACATGACATTGAGTGAAGGGGGCGTTTAGTCAAAAATAAATCTTTTGTCGTCATTAATGTACTCTCATGTCATTTCAAGCCTGCGTGTGACTCTTTCCTCAGTGGAACACAACAGAAGATATTTTGAGAAATGTCTCAGTGATTATGTGGTCACACATTGGAAGTCAATGGGGTTCGGTGTTGCTTGATTATTGACATTCTTCAAAATATCTTCTGTTGTGTTCTGAAGAAGAAAGAAAGGACATGACATTAGATGAGATTAAATAAATGATCAAATAATCCTCAGCATTACAGTCTGAGAAATATGATTGTCTCAAAAAAAAGACATGTGAGACTGGCAATACTCATTAAAACAATTATTGCGTTGAAGTGTTTTCTGTTGTAATTGTGAAGCATTTCATCTCATTTGGATTCACTACAGAGAAAGACGAGCGCGCCGCTGGATTGCTTCAATCGAGATAATAATGAAGAAAAATGAAGGTCAACTGCTGTCTGGAGATCAGATCACAGCTGATCATGTTCTAGCGCTCCGAGGCTCCGCCGCAGCTTCCATATGTCTTTCCCCGGCCAACAGTTTGTCTGAATATTAAGACAAGGAGAAAAGCATGGACAGTGAATGTTGTGAAGAACTGAACGGCGGTGTGTCCTGACCTCATATCATAAATGTGCCAATCACACTGAGCAGGAAAATCTGAGTTCAAGTGAATATTGTGAATGTAAGAAGTGAGCAGAACGTGGCAGTAGTCTGCTTGTGAAAGAATCACATTACCCTGAGAGCCCCGGTGAAGCTGTAGGCTTTCATAAACTCAATGGATTCACGTTGAACGCTGTGTGTCAGATCTACACATCTGATGAAACTGGTGAAATCTGTGACATTATACTACAGTACATGGAACTCAAAGAGCAATGCAGGATCACTATTCACATTCTTAAATATAAAGGCCTTACAAATAAGATCTGCTGAACACTGAGGTCTTTCAGACACAGAGCAAATGTATAAATCCATCAAATAGTTTCAATGTGATTACACTGATTATTCATGCACAATAACACCAGGAGCATCAATGTATCACTACAGTAAATACATTCATTATTATTAGGTAATATCTTTTAAGAACAGCATGTTGCTACTTTAATAAAAAGTCATTCCTGAGTATTAAATTTGACATTATCACTGTTAAGTTAATAAAACTTTCAATATTTAGATTGTTATTGCCAAATTACAATGCCACACAGTGACACACGCGCAGACAAACACACACGTGGCACAAACACCATGCACACATGCACACGGCACGTACACAGCACACACACACGCATACTCGCACGTCCACATGCACACCACAACGCATAGTCGCACGTACCACACACACACCCACACACATCACACACGCATACTCGCACGTCCACATGCCACACACACGCTACGCGCACGTACACATGCACACACACGTGCACACACTTGCACACACATACACAGACGTGCACAAACACACGCACACACATAGTGCACATACACAAACACACGTGTCCACATGCACACACACACGCATACTCGCACGTCCACATGCACACACGCGCATACTCGCACGTCCACATGCACACACACACGCATACTCGCACGTCCACATGCACACACAAACTCGCACGTACACATGCACACACACACGTGCACACACTTGCACACACATACACAGACGTGCACAAACACACGCACACACATAGTGCACATACACAAACACACGTGTCCACATGCACACACACACACTCGCACGTACACATGCACACACGTACTCGCACACACACGCATGCACGTCCACATGCACACCCGCGCATACTCGCACGTCCACATGCACACACACGCGCATACTCGCACGTCCACATGCACACACACACGCATACTCGCACGTCCACATGCACACACACACGCATACTCGCACGTACACTGCACACACACGCATACTCGCACGTACACAGCACGTGCACAAACACACGCACACACATAGTGCACATACACAAACACACGTGTCCACATGCACACACACACGCATACTCGCACGTACACATGCACACACGCGCATACTCGCACGTCCACATGCACACACACGCGCATACTCGCACGTCCACGCACACACACGCATACTCGCACGTCCACATGCACACACACACGCATACTCGCACGTCCACATGCACACACACACGCATACTCGCACGTACACATGCACACACACACGTGCACACACTTGCACACACATACACAGACGTGCACAAACATAGTGCACATACACAAACACACGTGGCCACATGCACACACACACGCATACTCGCACGTACACATGCACACACACACGTGCACACACTTGCACACACATACACAGACGTGCACAAACACACGCACACACATAGTGCACATACACAAACACACTTGTCCACATGCACACACACACGCATACTCGCACGTACACATGCACACACGCGCATCCACATGCACACACACACGCATACTCGCACGTCCACATGCACACACACACGCATACTCGCACGTCCACACGCGCATACTCGCACGTCCACATGCACACACACACGCATACTCGCACGTCCACATGCACACACACGCGCATACTCGCACGTACACATGCACACACACACGCATACTCGCACGTCCACATGCACACACACACGCATACTCACACGTACACGTACACGTACACATACACACGTGCACACACTTTTGATATCTTCATGGGGATTTGCAATAGACTTCTATTGTTTTTAATAGGATTCTTTTCTAGCCCCTAACCCTCACTTTACCTTCACCCCTAACTGTCATTTAGTTGTTGTTCAATAATTAAATTTCCTTGTGTGGACATTTGGTCCCAAACAAACAAGACCACACACTCTGAACCATTATAAATAAAGCCAGTAAAGACCCTTCATAATAAATATTACATCACAAAATGTACTATTGTCTGCCTCAATAACAAAATAATGATAGCATATTAATAAAACAAATTCTTCATTATCATACAATAATTCAATGTTACCAACAACCTGTTGGTTGTGTTGTGTAATGATGAAACTTTCAGGTGAGGCGAGTTTCCCGATGCAACATGGAGCTCATTCAAATTCATACCTGTCGTGAATCAAAATGGAAATAAAAAAGGCGAAGCTGGAAACGCTGACAAATACGCACCGGAAGCGTCAGATTCTCTAACAGCCGAGTGAACACATCAGAAGAGCATTAAGATAATATTTTCATCACGCTTTAAAGAGAACTTAAATATAATGATGAGCAACATGAAATGCACTTTTGACACTGTGAAACTGCTCATCTGTGACTGTAGTAAACTCACACTGGAATTAAATCAACACCACATTTATAAAATCAGTTTATATACAGTAAACATTAGTTCTGCTTGTCAACCCTGTTGAAAAAAACACATAGGTAGGTTTTGAAGCATGACAGGTTTGGGCTGGTTTAAGCTGGTCATGTGGTGGTTTAAGCTGGTCCTGAACCAGCTCAGGACCAGCTCAAACCAGCTGCCAGGCTTCAAAACCTACCTGACCAGCATATGCCTTTTTTCCAACAGGGAAGACACTCTATAAAGGGTTAGTTCAAGTAAAATTTTGAATATTATTTCAAATCATATTTCAAACCTGGATTAGTTTCTTTCTTCTTCAGAACACAACAGAAGATATTTTGAAGAATGTTGATAATAAAACAACACTGAACTTCCGTTGTATGAACACAAAACCACTGAGACATTTCTCAAAATATCTTCTGCTGTGTTTCACAGAAGTAAGACTCAGAGTGAGCTTGTGTGTCCATCACAACCTCCAGATCAACCTCAAATTCTGCAAATGAATTTTCATTCAATCAAGATAAATGTACTTGAGAAGTAAAACTGACAATTTTAAAAGTTTTAGAAAATATATTTAATTAAAGTTGTTTTTCTTTAGTAAAAATGTAAACTTTATATAATACGTTTTTGTTTTAAGCATAAACTTAATGACATTATGATCAATTTATGTACTGAAACCAAATTGTTGAATTTTTCAAGAACATTTATCTTGTTTTTAGGATGCTTAGACAGAACTACACATCAAGAAAAAGGTTTTCTTTTGGTGGTCGATAAAAAGCAGACAGATGTTTTGGTTACATTTTGGGTGACAGTAAAGCTGCCGTTTGGTGACCTGACAATATGTGAATAATAACAATGTGAATAAGTGAATCAGTTCATCCTGTCAAAACTGTAGTGTTCTGTTCTTCATCCTGATATGGAGATGATCCATCACTATCAGTAAATAAAAACCAGCGCATATTCCTGATGTTTCTTCTGTATCAAATACATCTCTGTTCACACCAGACCGACCTCTCACATGTGAGATATTGTGCTGTCTATTCTGTCATTTCAGCACCAACCAATCTTTAAATACCACAGAAATAGAACGTCCTGCAAATCCTCTGAGCGTCCAGATATCAGCAGAATGATTTCAGCGATGGACTGTTTCTTCTGTTGACTGTACCGGCTGAAGCGCCAGAGCAAATTCATGAAGAAAATTCATTATTGATTTCTGTTCTTACAGACCTTCAATCTCTCGAAGGTTTCCCGGAGGTCCTGAGCTTTTTGGGCAAATACCGCAAATTCTCTTCAGATGAAAAGGTGGCGAGGCAGCATTTCCAGAAACTTCAGGAGACCCTTAAAGATCCTCCCGTCTAATAAAGGCACCGCAGCACTCCAGTTAGCCATTCTAAAAACAACACACGAGAACGCAACGTCTTCAAGTAAACTCTCTCAGGGAGGAACACCTCATCTCTGAACACCTCGAGAATTGCTCCTCCACACTGTCACACATCATTATCTCCACAAAAGAGGAATCCGGCAAACGGAACAATAGCAGTAAAAACTCATTTTGCATTGAGATTACGCCGTCGTCTCGCATCTACCGTGATGTGCTCGCTCGGTTACGTAACACTTCTCGCATTGTTTTCTTCATTTTTCTAACCACCAACACCGTGGAAATAATGAGATTTGTTATGTTAGAGTTATTGTACGTGATATTTTAATAGCTCATTATCTCCCAACGTCCCTTCTTTCCCACACAGCTCATTTTCATTCAAACTGATATTCTTTTACATTGCTATGTATCCACTGCACAAGACATGAGCAAAATAATAATAATAAAAACACACAACACGGAATCACGAGAAACATCTCAGACAGTGGTCTCCGGGATGAAATGCTTCTAATCTGCATCGCACATGAACAATCTGAGACATAAATGTACAAGTTTCATGAGAAATGCATGTATTTGCTGTTTTTGCTTTGACCGCAATACGAACATGAGCCTACAGGAGCAAACGCTGATGTTATCCAGCATCAATGAGCCAAACCGTGAACATTTGACCTCCTGTACAAGAGTTTCATGTCTAATGCTCAATGTCACAAACTTCTCGGTCACTTGATTATCAATGAATATTTCTGGGATTTCTTCTCTTTGCCTTAAAATTCCTCCCTTATAATTCTAGATGAAATGAATAAAAATAGAAATATGTGGACTCTCTCTCTCTCTCTCTCTCAATTTTCAATTTCAAGGTACTTTATGGGCATGATTGCGTGTTCTTACAATATTGCCAAAGCATTGAACATTTAAATTTTAACAGTCAAATTTAAGTAAGGTGCTGAGTAAGGTATTAATATAGAATGAAATATAAAATAAAGTATATGTAAGAAATATGGAAATAAAAAGTCATATCAAAGTAGATTTCAGGCAGAAACATGAGAATGTAAAGAGTGTGTATGTGGATTGTAACAGATGAAGGCCGTGGATTTTCTCTCTCTCTCTCTTCACACATAATCTCAAAAAACTAAATGTAGGCTACTTGGTTACACTGCAGCACTATTTGTGCTTATACAGTATGTATTGTGTGGACCAGTGCTGCAGTGGGACTACATTAAACACTTCCCCATACTGAAGATGACTGTCTAGGGTTGATATACTCCTCAAGCGTTATTCAAAAGTGCTGCTCAAAAGCTCCTCAAATGTTAAACTGTCGTCCTGTTCAACATTCACAACATTTCCACTGAATCAAAAACATATGCGTTAAATGCATCTTTCAATACATGCCAATAAGATTTACCATCAAATCTGAATAAGTACTATACATGTACATATATTGAAGAGTTTGGTTCCAAAATAACTCAAAAATCATTTTTATTGTCCATTCCAATGATCAAACTGCAGTTGGTTTGTTTTGATTTAAGCCCTATAACTAAAAAAAAACAGCAAACATGATAACATAATAAAAACATGATTTTTGAAAATGTAAAAACGGAGTTATCTCATTTTGGATCAAACTCTTCATAAATATACACTGTGAATGCTGAGTAAGAATACCACCGTGTGCTTCTCATTCTCCACAGACATAACCACTGCATTATAAAGTTAGATGTGCATTCATTTGTAGAGTTCCTGGTATGATTTTCATCCACTTACTTTCTATGTGCGTGTTATCGTTGTGCGCTCTTATAGAGAATCGGGCGTCTTACCCATGTCGGTACGAGAAGGCTGCCGGGTCTCTCTAACAGATCAGGGGGATGTTTGGCTGCGTTCATCTCCCATGCAGCCTGTGGTTCGGTCCACTGAAGTCACACACACGCTTGGATCGGTCATTTATATCCAGTGATGCCCGTGCAGCGCGGAGGAGAGCCCGGGCATCTTTGGGAAGGACGCGGCATCACCACGAAGCGCAAGTTACTCCGGGCATCCAAACACACTGGATGGAGACGAGCGGCTCCTTCTGAATCGGTGGAAATGTTCGTCGCTGCTTAAAGAGACATCCGCACTTTAATGATGGAGAAAGTGAGGCGGTTTATTCCTTCGGCTGCTCGGGCTCGGAGGCAGATGTGTGATGCTGGAGGTTCGGAGCGCAAATGTTGCGCGTCTTTCCTCCACCTGCATCCTTCAGCTTGAGCTCGGGCTGGGCTTTAACCCATCACTGACTGAACACTGCGCGATGTGTGGTGCAAAACTGCGCGAATGTATCGACGTTTCGACACAGAATGGCGTTAGCTGGTAAACCCGATATGTACATTTGGCAAATGCTTTCAATGCATTTTATTTCCATCGTTCCCTCGAACTCGTGACCTTTGCGTGACTCACCTTAGACAAACTATGATTTTACTCTAGTAAAGCCTAGTAACCATGTTTTTTGGCAGACCATTTACAACAGGGTTAGGTTAAGGGTTAATACACAAAAAATATTCGCATAACAACGACACTAAAATGGTTTGAGTTTAGGGTAATTGTAAAACTATACACCACTTCAATTAATTCTTGGCTCATAATCATTGGGGAACCACTTTAAGTATCGTATAGAACCATCTGTGTGCGTATAAAGAACCTGTCAAGGCCCTGAAGCACCAACATATGGTTTTAAAAAGCAATTCAAGTGGTTCCCAGCAATTGCTTTAGTGCGATATACAAACATTTGTTTTACAAAAACCCGAACTCGAACCATTTAGGCTCTAGTCTGATGTGAATGAGGCTCACGAGCTACAGTGTTTGGGGGAGGAGAGTGAAGTTTTGGTGGGCGGTCCTAGCGAAATGTAGGCGGGACTATATGTAGTGACGTGAATCGGCGGCGGTTGGCGAGTCGGACTAGAGAAGACTCGTTTGAGTGATTCAGAGTCGACTCCCTTATTTCCAGTCCACTTCATTCACCTTCGGATTTACAACATGGCAGACTGCTTACTTTCAAAACACACACATTACACACCGCATGAAATGTCATTTTCATGATCCCATGTTAAGCTATTCAGACTCAAGGATCATTTCTGTGTGTTTTTAAAAGCATCATTCATTTAAAGGTGAAAATGCTGTGCTCTTTGTATGGGTCTGGTCTTGAAGGGCTCCGAGGGACCCAAACCATATAAAAGCCACCCACCGCAACCAAGCAATTTAGTGTTTGCCATGACGCGAACACTTTATAATAACAGCCCGTCACATGAAGTCCGACCTGTCACAGTTTACCGGCCATCTGCAGGATCCCCGAGTCGGCAGCATTTCTTTCACAAGCCTCCACGGCCGCTGTGAGCTCTGCACGACGGGCTCTTAGACTGTTGCGTTCGCCCTCCTAATGCGATCACACATACAGGGCGGCGAGGGAGGTAAAGGGCATCCGGGCATCGGGCCAAACTCACATCCAACAGTGCGGCTCCTGTAGAAAGCGCCGGGTGCCGTCGCCTAAATAGTCTTACTGATAAACATTCATTTCACACGAGCAACGGCAGAAGACAACAGGAAAGAAAAACACGAGGAGGTCAGAGGGACGGGGGAATAAAACTCACGAATGAAATGCGACATGACAAAACACTCCCGTGAGGAGATGCGAGAGACCTCTGAACGCACGGCCGAACAAACTTTACATTTACACAAGAAAACTGCATCAACGGTTCGGCATCACATGCACGAAGAAACAACACGTTTGAGGGAAGACTTCAGCAAATCACTGGCAAAAGTTTCTTTAACAACTGTTATTGGATACGGAAATTGTGCACTTACGGTATGTGCTTTCAAAACACAGAATCTGATGCGTGATTTGTGCTGTTCAACATCCAGACCGCATCCACGGCGTGACAAACACACAAATCCACTCACATGAGGGTGTGGGTGAAGTAATTGCCAAGAAAGAACCATAACACATTGTAGGTGGCACAAGATGGTGGGCAGAATGTAAAAACAAAGCGATTTGACTGTAAGAACTGCTCTTTATTTAAATCCTGCATGTGACACTTGACACGTACCGAGAACAGAGAACACAATAGGGCTTCATACACTTCAAAATGATTATACCCCCCGCCCCAAAAAAGGGTTAAAGAACGACATAGCATCCTTAAGATGATGTTCAGCCTCCTGAGGTCTGCAGCAGGTTTAACGAAAGAAACGATGGCATGTCATAGTGTGGATAGCGTGAAACGCCTGTGAAACACATGATGACAGATGGCTTTGTAAGAGATGTGGGGGGTTAACTTTGTCTCAACAAAAGTGTGATGTATTCATAGAATTGGCTCAGTTATGTCAATGTGAATTGACAACAGAATGGTTTTATGTCTCGCTGAGATGATTTGAAAGAAACACTGGTCACATAAACACAAGCAACCAGCATCTTCAGCAGCAGCCGGTGATGTTAGTGTGACAGATGATGGCTGTGATACGGAGTAAAAGGATTCTGTGCGGATATGATCTGACACAGTCAAACTGCAATTTCCTCCAGATTTCCTGCAGAAGGATCTGTTTTCAACACCGAGGTCTCAAGGCGGAAGAGAAAAACACGTTCTTTCACTTCTGGAGTCTCTCTAAATGATGGCGCGTCTTCACACGGCACGCTCGGTGGAATTCACCAGTAAAAGAGAAAACCACACATGAGATCTCTTTAGTAGCTCAATCATTCCTCCTAAACAACAATGAGATTCAACGGAGAGCAAATGAAAACACGATGACACGCTCGTTTGATTCTCTTTTCATTTCTCATGAGCAATTAACAGAGAACATCCAAGACGAAGATGAGACGGTCTCTGGGAAGGTTTGTGAAACTGTTTTGTTTTTTGTGGTGTCTGTTGTCTGTTGTCTGTCTCAGGTTGATGTTGATCAGCAGGTGTTCCAGCCGTGATGGGATGGACCTGCTCATTCACACTGTCAGCAGGGGTCTGTTTGTGTGAAACCGCCAATTTTATCAAAGATCAACATTTCCTTGCTTGGAGGAAGGAGGAAAGAGACCATCTCATGTTGCAAATTCCAGGGATCTCATTTTTGGATTCCTTGAGGTGAAAATGAAAACCAGTCAAATCTCACATATTCTCTTGGAAATTGCATCCTATGTTTATCATCAAGAGAAAGCTCAGAGGCAGCGATTTAAACCGCGCGCTGCATCCTCTCGACGTCGGTGTGTGCGCGTCTTGCAATTATGAATGTTATTAGAGATGATACATGACACAGAGTTCATCGAATGACACGGGAGCGTATCCATCATGCTTCAGTCCAAGACAATACCATTACCTTTAATCTAAGAGCAGGAGGTCTTCAGTTAACAATAATACTGTGAAATCAGTGTTAGAATCCTCGTAGAAGACTCATTCTTCACTCATGAAAGTCTACAGTTAGCTCACGACACCATATGATTGTGACCGCACAACTGATGAGCTGATGCGCATCCAATAAAACATCACATGACATGAAAAATCAAGAATGAAAATTCTGTCATTATACATTTACTCTCATGTGGTTCAAAATGCTTTTTTTACATGTGAATAATGTTACACAACCGCTTCAGAAAACTGGCGGTGCGGGACAGAAGCACATCACAACTGCTTTGATAAATAACACATCAAGGATTTCCTCACAAGAGTCACAAACTGAGAGTTTTGAAGAAAAGAGACGTGCTTAAACCTTCAAAGTAATCGGGTATGGATTTGTGTTTTGACAGGTGAATGACCTTGAGCTGAAGAGATCATTAGATACTAAAGACTGAGAACTACTGCCCGTCCTACGCTGCCTCCCAAAGCCCCAGAGGATGCTGGGATTAAATGTGACAGAGAACAAGTTCAGTCTGGATCTGCACACTTTCTGACAACACAAGGGTAACTGAGAGGCTGTGCTGCCACACACACGCACATGCATGCACATAAAAACACAGACACACACATACAGACGCAGGCACGCAGTCACACACACATACACACGCACAGCCACACACACACTCTCTCTCTCACACACACCGACACGCACGCACACACACAGTTTTAATGCAGCAGATCTGTTGATCCAGATACTTTTATACTTGTGTGTTTTTTTCAGTGTGTTCTTTCACTGCTTGAATAGGATCTAAATGTTTTTTTCTTTCAGTTGGCTGTAAGAAAAGTTATTACTGTAAAGATGTATTGTTATGTAACTCTGCGGTTTATCTGTCTATAATAAAGGGCAATATGGTTATATGGTAAACATTCTCAGAGCGAGATAGCTTTAGATTGTGCTCTTTTCAAATCAATAATGTTGCTTTGATAATTCATCGACTCTCGCATGCCTGATTGACTCTGATTTTAGTGTGAATAAAATCACGGCAAATCATTACACACGCACTACTTCAAAACCTGCAGAAATCTATCGCTCTTTGGTCAAAGATGGTCATGTCCACAGTGTTTCAGTCGGAGTGTTTTCTGAGCGACAGTGTTATCACGAGTCTTTATTATATTTGTGGGACTTTTTGATATGTTCTCAATGCTATGAAACAATTCAACAACACGCAGGCAGTTCAGTGGATCCTTCTATTGTAGACACTGTTTGATTTCTTTCATAACTCACAGGAGTGTTTGAGATAAACAGACGCCTCACTGCTGATATGTAGTTATGCAAATTTACATACATACTGTACACGAGGTGTGTAAACATACAGAGAAGAAACGTCAGACAACTGGGAGTACCTATATTTGTTCACTCAACTTAAAAGTTGTCTTTTTGCTTTGACTCAGTGAACTTGTGTCTACATCTAAGTATGTTCAACTCAAAACGTTTAGTTGACCCAATTAAAATAGTTGACCCAACAGCTTAAGTCAACTTGACTTAAAAACCATCTAACAAAAGTCTCCATCATGGTGATCAGTGTTTCCTTGAGACAACTTAACTGACTCAAAGCAAAAAGACAACTTAACATTTTTAGTTGAGTGAACAAACCATTTTTACGGTGCATTTTCTAGTAGTCTGAAAACACAAACAAAAAACAGCAGACAGCGGTTTGATCTGTTTATCGCAGTGTCTGTTCCAGCTCTTGTTTTACAGATCAGAGAAACAACAATGATAAGACATGTCGTATTTGAGCAGAAAACTGAACCTGAACATGTTGGGCTTTCGTTTGAGGTCCTGAATCTGATGCATGACGTGTCCGAATCCCAACCGCATGACCCCGATGTAAACGATCTCATCAGAATTCATGTCAAATATCACTGCATGATTCAAAGCCTACGGTCAGAAGAGAGAGAAAGAGATAAAAAGCAGCAGCAAACTCAAGAGAATATACAGCAGTTCAACAGGAAATCTCCTCGGTCGACTTCTAATCATGTTTTATATTCACAAGCAACATTAGTGTTTTTCTGACAGGGACAGTTCATCCAAAAATGAAAACGGTCTCATTCACCCTTATGCTCTTCACATGACCTTCTCTCTTCTGTGGACCACAAAGGAAATGTTTCAGTCTCAGTCCTCATCTACTTTCACCAAAGATTTAGAAATGAGCTTGAAGATAAATAGAGAATGTATCACAGACAAATATCAATGAGAACAAGGAAAGACGAAGACCGGATGGCGGACCATCGGGCAAACAGCATTAGATGAACGACACTCAAACTGAAGCGTCTCCTGAAAGAAAAACAGAATAAAAGTGAATGATTTCCACAGCGTTATTGTGTGTGGTCCTCCTCAGGCTATGAGCAGATCTCACCTGAATCCTCATGAATAACATTAATGACTCAATAATCATTCTCATTCTGTGGTTTAATGGTGTTGTGATAGTTTACATCTTAATTCACACGGCGTTTCTTCTCTCGTCCTTTCATTGGCCACAAAAGTTCACTTTTTCAAAGCTTATTTAAAAAAAAATGCCTCACTTGTTTACCTCTGACCTTCCTGATTTTTAACTCAAATTGACACGTTTACAACATTTCTAAGACGTCGTATTGAATATTATGTAATTCTCGTATTTCACCTTGTTTTTTCACATAAGGGAATATATGATAAAGGAAAACCGATAAACGAGTAGCTACTATTAAACATGTTAAACATACATTCCTAAAAACTAAATGATCTTATACTATATTCCAACCATCTTAAATCATATTTATCACTGACAAAAATAGTGTAAAACAAATACTAACCAAATTATTGTGCTTTCATTTGTAGGTAACGTCAAAATCACACAATACAGAACACATTTCTAAATAGAATACATCTAAACAAATGATTTATCTTTGTCAATAGCCAATGAACTAACGTGAATAAACAATGAAAAACAGTTTTACTCACATTAACTAGATGAATAAATGGTGTAAATAATATATTGCTCATTGTTAGTTCATGCATGAAGCGATGAAGTCTGCGTGTCACATCGATAAAGTCAATGAGAATCACAGATATCTGCGGTCTGCCTTTGTGTTCACCGGAAGGTCTCCTGTCATGTGATGTCACGGACCCCCGGCGGCCCCATCATCATCATCATCACGACCGGCTCATAACGCCTCTGCCGGCACATTCGCTCTCATAGACGCATTCCACCGTCAGAGTTCCAGCCGCACCAACACATCAAAGTGCAGTTTCTCTTTGATATGAAATGTTCAGTCACGCAGCGAGCATTGAATATCAATTTCCAGTGAAGTCTGCATTGTGTTGACAGCGGGAGGTGAATGGAGATTTTAGAGGCTTAAAGGATTACGGACAAAGTTTATACAGAACACATTAACAGAGCCGGTTGAGCCTCAGTCTCGTTTTACAAAACATCTTGACAGTTTCAATGTGTGAGAAAACACAGATGACTTCCAAATATAAACAGCTCATGAATGTCACATGAAGCATGTGCATCAAGAATAAAATCATCCGTGGATCTTACAGTCATGTTCAATTATAATGTATTAAAAAAATAACATGTGGTGGTTTCTCTGAAATCTAGAACTCTCCTGGTTTCAGTCTGGGCAATTCTGTGAAAATGTCAACCTTACCGTGCCAGAATAAAGTTTGGTCACACTTCAGTATTGAGGGGCAATTCTCGCTATTAACAAACCATTTACTTTGACTACTAACTCTATTTTATAGTTATAGGCTTCTTACAGTAATAGTTAGTAAGGTAGTTAATAGGTTTAGGGATTGGGTAGGATCAGGGATGTAGAGTATGGGCATCCAGAATATGTGCTTTTTTACTGAAGTGTTACCTAAAGATTGTACCAACGGTTACTACACTAACAGCACAGATATCAACATTTGGTGATTTTTAAAGCATTTGTTTAATTTTTCTATATAGCGCATGATTTTTGATAGTTCAGTAATTCACCTTCATAATTCACCTTCATAATGGACCATATTCCTCATAAATGAGCACATGAAAATGAAAACGAAGTAACTATTTAATGTTCTATGCAGAGGCATCCCTTCTCCATTTGTTGGTATTATTGCTTCAGGTTTGTGCAGTTTAATTCACAGAAATCCTACAAAGTTTGTTGACCCCCAAAAACGTGTCCTTTTTCTGTCACATCACAACACATGTTTATCTTTATCGTTTTAAAATAGAAAATCTGTTTATGAACGCATATTTTTCTGATATTTAGCCTCTATCAACAAGGGTTTAGTCAAAATATAAACAGACGGTTTAATGTATTCCTAAGGAGTACATTCTCTGAGCCTTTTTATGTCACGTCCATAACGCTGGAATTGCCGGACTGGAAAGGCCATTGCACATTGTTTCCGAAATTTGCGTCCGAAATTTCCTCACGTTAAAAAATAAATTTGACCTCATGTTATGTCAATCGCGTTTCGTCCGTCATAAAATATTCGGACTGGGTTTGATTTTCTGCATCTTCTGCATCTGTAGGAAGCATTTTGAGAGGCGTTTTATATTCCGAGACACCGTACAAACGAAAGCCAAATATGAAAAAACGCATTCCAAATATTCGTACTGTATGTGCAAAGACCTTAATTCTTGCAATGACTATAGTTTTTGTTATTTTAATCGTTGGTAAAGTCATGTAATGTAATTTAGTCTTTAGTTAACAGCATTAATGATTCTGTATAATGCTTTGGGCTGTAAAACTGGGTTTTATAAATATGCGTAACGTTCTGCCTTTGTAATGCAATTTACAAGCCAGGCTGAAGTGAAATGAAATACAGAAATCTCATACTGTAAATCAGCATTCGGCCAGCATGAGACCAGAAGAAGAAACGTGATTATTTCTCCAAAAAACTCAACAGTATACAGTCCAGAGAATGTGAACATAGAAAGTCTTTCAGCTTTATTCTGTGATAATGTTTTTCTCTCTCTAATAAATAAACTAAGAAGTTTGTCTAGATGACACCTCACAGGTGTGAATCATTGCTGTAGTGAGAAAAGTCTGAAAAGTCTGGAAAAGTTTTGTGATTCTGCAGTGATTTATGATGTATGAAGAACAACTGAAGTCTTTTAAAATCATTCTGCATTAGACGGCCAAACCCTCCATCTGTAAAACATCTAATGTCCTGCTTTTCTTTTGAAGCCCCATGTCCTCGAATGAAAGCTCGACATAAATTAGAGCTAAAAACAATATTCAAAAATGAAAAGGTGAACAGTAAAACTACAACTTTTATTTTTGATCATCGGACTCTTTCATCCGTATGTAATGTCACTCGAGGGATGGTGTCCACACCCTTGTCTATCACATTTTAACATCCATCTGCTTTTAAGAACCTTCATGCCAGGGGTCGTCCAGGACCGCTGCCTGATATAAAAACAGCATGTGCCCATGATGCAAACACAACCCAAGTGCTTCCAAATGACTAAAAATAGAGGTGTTTTCAGACAGACCTCGTGTTTGTGTCCAACACAGGGACGGTCTGAAGATTACTCACACCTGAGCTCATTTAGATTTAATCAAACAGCGGTCCAAACGCTAGAATGAAAGAGGATAACAGACAGCCTCTGAAACGCTGTTGTTTTCTTGGGTTTATAACTCTTTATTATGAACTATAATAATATTCAATATGAATGAAAAAGAATATCTCATTATCACAGCCCTGCTTAAGCAATAGCACGGTACACTCATAGTATATGAAACTGCACCATATTCATGTTCAGGGTTCATTGTTAACTAGCATCCCAGCAAACACAGAATGTTCCGCTAACGTAATGGGAACCAGAAACTAACGCTCTGTTTCTGTAAAGAAAAATTTCCTGGAGAACCAAAAACGAACCTTCGAAAATAACGTTCTGGGAGTCAAAACTTCTTCGCTAAATAATACAATTCAACACACCGTATCATTTTGCAGGAATCAACTGTGATGAATTGAATAATTGAGTTAAATTTCACTTGCCACACTCAAGCCTAAATGCTGCCAGCCCTTTTGAATCAAGAAATCACTTCAGTAGAACCTGTCTGACAAACTGAAGTAGTCTAAAAGATCTCAAACAGCCACACATCATGCCGCTGTCAACAATACACAAGAACAGAGGACCCAAGTGCAGACAGCAGGTAAGGGGTTAACGAGACACTTTAATAATAATAACAACAAACAAAAAAAAACCCACGAGGGGGTAACAGAACAGACCATGGGTAAAACTTGACGGATGAACAGGAACACTGACCAACTACACTAGACAAGACTAAAGATAACACTAGACATTAACCTACAAATAACTAAACTAGACTCAACTGAACAGGACACAGAAACAACTCTATCAAAATGACCACACGAATCAAAATGAACCAGCACAAGACAGAGGACACAGGGGCATTATAAAGGGAACCACATCAAGAGGGGAACAGGTGCGGGGCATGATATCATTAACAATCAATAATGAGGAAACGAGAAGGCGGGGACAAAGACGAGAACGGAGAGTACGGAAGGCCATCAGTGCCAAATTGCCTCTCTCCACATGAAACAAGAGGTTCTGTCATGATTCTGACACTAGATCAACGAAAGCAAGACAAGATGGGGCAGAACCATGACAGCCGCGATCTAAAGAAATTCAAGAACAGATGAGAAACAAAGTAATTGAAATGTATGAGTCTAGAGAGGGTAACAAAGGCATTTCTAAGGCCATTATCCACAATTATGAATTCTGCGCTCTAGCAGAAAACCCTAAAAGAGAACGTCTGGCCATCGGTTTGTGACCTCAAGCTTAAACGCACTTGGGTTATGCAGCAGGACAATGATCTAAAACACACCAGCAAGTCCACCTCTGGATGGCAAAAAAAATCTAAATAAAGGTTTTGGCAAAAAAAAAAAAAATCAGGAAAGGGCAAATACTTTTTCACACCACTGTATTTGATGTCTGCGTTTTCATGCTGTTTTCTCATCTGCCCTACATCTCTGAGACGTCAGATGGCATATAGACCTCTAGAAGACGTCTGTAAGATGTGTATGATTTAGAACAGATGTACAACAGCTCTTTCTAAGATGTTAGCAGATGTTTTACAGATGTCCAGATCTTTAGCAGACATCTCACAGAAGTACCTGTGCTATCTGGGTGACTGGCCATGTGGGATTTCATAGGAAGATAAGGTTAGGATCACGGTTTTCCGATAGCCATGAGCGTACATTAGCATTTTTTGTTGTTTGCCTTTAGCGTCTTATTGAGCGTTTGGATCCGGACACAGTATATGACCTTCCAAATATAGTGGTGCGTGACGTCACACTAAACAACCAAATGAATTTGATGTTGTTGTGGTGACTGATATCAGTTTAACGTTCTTCATCGGAGGTGAATCTTCTGCTTCTTCAGTCACTAGAAGTGATTTGTTCAAACCCTCATCATCTGACGGCTCTACACAATCAAACAACTTAACACGCACTTTAAAACTGTAATGACGTTGTGTATTTGTTTGTGTTTTCTGTTTTGATGCCAGATCGAATATATAACGGAAATAAATATATAATGGAATGGTGAACTGTAAACTGGCTGTGAGTGATTGTGGAATTCGGTTTTCTCATATTTTTTACTGTACACGCAACACAGTCTCAAGGGAATTTGTGACATTGTCACGAACTGTAATTTGTTCATTTGTGTGCGTGACATGAATTTTAGGGTTTGGAGTGAGCTAAGTTGTTGGTTAGCCTGCATCTTCTTTTGATATCAGGTTATAAATATATAAAAGTACATACACACGCGGTCTCACGGAAAAAAGGGGGAAATTCCAGTCCATGAACACGAATCAATAGATTCCAAATTTCGTACCTATTCCACGACCCGCCTTGAGACTGTGTTGCTACACAACACCATCGCCACTGCACCACAGACACCTGAATCTGTTCTTTAAAACACCCGGTCACAGTCCTCCACCATCATTTATTGATAAACCACTTCTGCCATAACACCATCTTTATCAATGGATTCTGAAAGTCATTGTTCTGTATCTTTAGATGAGCAGAGGCTGTGTTCTACATCCGTTAAACGTGTGACGAGATCTGACACGGGTCAAATGTCCAGATGTTAACAGGAACATCATTCTGCAGATGTGAATGCAGCGTGTCAATGCAGAAGCCGTGGAGACGTTCAGGTGCTGTATTTCTATTGTTAGTGAAGTCATGTAGCTGTGAGATGAAAGCCAGCGCCCCGCTGTGACCCATATAACATCAACATTAGTCTCGTTCCTCTGCAATTAGCCCACATCTCACTCCAATACAACTTACTGCTGTAACACCACAGCTCGCCAGCGCCTGTCTGACACCTCTCTAATGTATGCATGAGTGACAGCACACGCTAATGACATGTCTAATGTGTGTAGAGAGAGAGAGAGAGAGAGAGAGAGAGAGCGCGTGCGCAGTCAAACCGACTGTGTGCCAGTGGACAAATACTGAATATGTAAATCTGTACGTTCATAATTTGGCAAAACTAAGTAAGACATAGTATAAAAACACATGCCTTCTTGTTCTTTTGCTTCACGCTGTTGCCGTTTTTTTCCGCTACAGACGGATAGCTTTGTTTTGAGGACATGGACATATGTGGCCTATATGTCACAGGAATTAAGTAAATTAAGTATTAAAAAAGAAATTTCCAAATGACTCCTGTAAAGTTTGTAACAGAACGGCAGAAGGTTGAATCCGCGTCTGGGTTACATTAGTGTTTTTGATTGGATACTCAAGGAGACCCCTGGTGGTGCGGGGACCCTACACAACTTGCATAGTTTGCGTATAGGACGGATCGGCTATAGATCATTCAAGCTGATTCTAGAAATCTTCCTGAATAAAGTGAAATAATGAAACTCTAAATACTCTTTACCCTCCTGATGTCAGCTCTGCAGTTTAAAAGATGCTTTTCTTCATACACTAAACCACGTATACTATGTATTGTCTATGCACAGAAGCGTAGTCACCGCTAACTGATATTTCAATTCAATGTTATTGAAGCGCTGGCATACAATGAGAGAGAATTCAAACAAACACTGTCATACACTCTTTAAAAAGAGGTTCAAAAGCACCTTTTGGTTCCATAAACAACATTTAACATCTGAAGAACCCTTCTGTTTCAAAAACGTTTTTTTCAGATTATAAAAAGGAATAAGAGATGCTTCTTTAAAGAACCTTTGACTGAATGGTTCTTCTGTGCATCGCTGTGAACAACCTTTTAAGCATCTTTATTTTTAAGAGTGAATTCTGAAGAAAATCATACAGCAGAGCATACAGAGTTCATCTTTCAATAGCTTTGTGTAAGAGACCAACAATATAGTTTCTATAGGTGTCGCTTATCTTTGAGTTGTTCTGAAGTTAACATCTGTTCCGTCAGTAAGCGCCGTTGTTTCTAACCTTTGAGCCAATATATGAATTGATCAAGAAGCGTTGCAGTCCATCGCCAAGCCGAGGCGGTTTTCAGAGCACGACGGGAGTTCACACGTTAAACTCTGACAGCACTGAAAAGACCGAGGGAGAAAAGGATGGAGCGGAATAAGCTGCCAAATGAAACACCCATTAAATGTGCCGGAAAAGAGTCCCACCTAGTTGAGTCATTTCCATCAGAGCTTCCCTTTAATCTCGATTATCGTTACAGAAACCTTTCCACCTCCATCAGGAGTGAAGCAGCGCTCCATCACACACGCATGTCTCGAGGACGGTTCGCAGGGACAAACCTCATGAAAATAATCAAGAACAGCGGGTCGTTTTCTCCATTTAAAACAGACGACGTGCCTCAATTTGCAGTGGAAGAACGCTTATTAACAATAACAACATGCCAACAGCTACACGAAGATCTCCTTAAAGAGACAGTTCTCCTAAAAATCTAAACGTTCAAGAATCAAGCAAAACATCTTATGTTGAAGTCATACGGGTTTCTAACGTATCATTCTAATGTAGACATCAATGAGATTTAATGGAAACTTCTGCTCAAGTCTCATCTGCGTCTCAGAAATGTGTCTGTCATGAGAGTTTGAGAAGAGACGTCAACAATGTGTCGAACTGAGCTCAGATTTGTCTCGTCTGCCATCAAAAGTCAATATTAGTGAAGAGCAACTCAAACATTTCTCATCACATTGACTCAAATCCAGATGATTTCACCTCCACAATCTACTTTCATCTCCACCTCCAGACCCATCATGTGTTTATTAAACTCTCATTTCATTCTCGTTTGATTTCTCCCGAGACAAACATCTGAGACAACTCTGAACTCCATCAAATCTCGCTGAGCTATCATTTTCTTCCAGGATTTCTTTAAATGTGTTTTTTTAAACACGGTGGGAAGGTTTGTCATTAAGGAACGATCCGTTGATGAACAGATGGACTGGTGTGGTGCTTTACGGTTCCGTCATGTGAATCCCCACCCAGTGTTTCTGAACCAGACGAGTGAGATTAGCAGCGACTGTGATTTGTGTTCTGTGTTTTATCTGCTCCGGCAGGCCAACCCGTCCCCGTTAGATTCTCTCGAAGCCCTGGATGTCTTCTGCTCGCTGTCCATTTGTGTTCGCCTCTCACGGGCCCAATTTTTTGACCTGCTGGAGCTTGGCTCTGGCGACGTGACCTGGCCTGCTCTCTGTGGACGAAGAAACACACGGCGTTTCTGAGACGTGTCTAGTGTCTGTCACGTGTTTCATTCCAGTGCACAACAGAAAGAATGAGCGGCGGACTGCAGACGTGTTTTTCTGCCTGTATTTCAGCGAGAGAAGAGCTGAGTCTCTGTAGATACGACTGAGGTTTGACTGACTGTGAAAACACGAGCTTACGTAAGATGGGTGAAACCAGCTCCCTTCTGAACACGAATGCTGAAAGATCACGTCAAAACACCTGATGGAACAAAACTTGCATTGTGTGGATGAGCCGTAATAAGGTGGATTTCTAAAAACCTGTCAACCTGTTGGTTACACTTCACCCCGAAAGCAAAATAAACAAGTTTTCATTACATCATGGTTGAATTTGTGTGGCTGTTCATTTATTTCCAGAAATAAATAAATAAATGTATGAACGTGACAAAAGTGAGCAGAATCACCAGTGGGAACATATTAAAACTTAAAGAGTAAATATTTTGTGATTCTCAAGGTCCTACTTTGGTTTATGGAGCATCCGACAACAAGTTTACGTACATTCACGGTGTAAAAACACTTTTCTAATAATAGGCAGTTATTATTCCCTCACTTCTTGAATGACTCTGGAACTTATCGCCGCTTCCTTTGGCCAAGGCCCGCCCAAGAGGCCGTATGACTGACAGGTGAAGCAACCAATCGCGTTTGGTTTGTGCCGCGTCATGTTTAGAGGCGTGGAAATGTCCCAGCGGTGACAGACCGGTGTTCATTCACCAACGTGTCAAAAGTGAACAGAAACAACAACGATTATAAGTTTATACCGTGAACCTCGCATACATTTAAGAATGAAGCGTGTAGTCGATCGTGATGAATTCTTACAGCAAACGTTGTAAACACGACAGCTTACTTCTTAGATCGGACGACTTCGTGTTGTTTCCAGGCGGACGGTTAAAGAACGCGACACGCACGTTTCCCGGAAATCCTGTGAAATTCAACCAATCAGATGACGACTTTGAACGTGCTGAAGTGTTTCCAGAAAGCTGTGCCGTATGCATCAGATGTCTGAGGCTGAGGCCAGCTGTGATTGGTCTAACACCAATTTTAGGGGAATGGTATAAAAATGACCTGTTGAAATAACCAGCATGTGCTGATATGTTTTGACACAAAGTATGTGGTTTGAGCTGGATTAAGCTGCTTAGGACCAGTTTAGGAACACCACGTGACCAACTTAAACCAGCTGCCCTGCGTCGAAACATACCTAACCTAAACTATGCAAGAGATCGTGCAAATGATTTGATTCTTTCAGAGACTGGAACAGAGTTTCAGGCTTCACCAAAGAACCGTGAAGTTTAGAAAAGCTGGAATTTACAGCATCTCTTAAAAAGCGCGTAGTGCCCAGTTTCCATGGGAACCGCAAAGCAATGAAGATGAGGTTGCTCACCTGACATCCGTGAGATCCCAGAGCAGCAACCGAGTCTGCAGACCTTAAACCTCACGACCCCTCGAACACAAAACCTCACATCATACAGATTCATCACACCGATCCACCTTCTGACACACCGGGAATATTTGATGTCTAATTGAAAGCCGGCCAGCTCGTCTCTGTCTCTCTCAGTGTCTGCGCGCATCACTTTACCAGAGTGTGATCTGTAGTGAACCTGCTGTGTCCGTCACCCACACAATACTATACTTCACCCCAAAATACTAACTTCAACCCTTCATATGTGATGACATATGAAGAGTTGCTTCCAAAATGAGATGAGAAAAATCTTGTATTTTATTGTTATCATTTTTTACCATGTGTTTTATTGTGTTAGCTGTATTTCTTGAGTTATTATGGCTTAAATCAAACCAACTGCAGTTTGATTAATATGAATTGGAATGCACAATAAAAAAACATGATATTTGAAAACTGAGTTATCTTTTTGGAAATAAACTCTTCATATTTATCCTTACAAAAATCTATTTGTGTGCTATTATTATACATAATAAAAACTAGGTTTACTTATAATCTGCCTACATACTACTTAACGTTAATAATATACTTAAAATGAACCATAGAATACATGACTGAAAAATATCGTGATGGAAAAGACTAGACTATATTTGGTCCGTACTCGTAGTCAGTCATAAAAAGAAGTATTCTAAGTATACTCGACTTGTGTTGACTCTAGCTTGAGAGGTCTATTAAAAAATATTTACATAATGTCCTAAACTCACAAGTCAATATGGCAACAATATAACACAAATAATATATAAAGGACTAAACTATACACGTTACGATTACTTTCAAGTGAAAGCCTACTTCCAGTATTAAAACGATTAAACTAGTAGTTTACTGAGAGTATACTTCAAAGTGTACTTTAATAAACAATGTGTCAAAAACAAACATCATTTTCATTAAATGTACATTTTGGGCTGACAGACATTTCTTTACTTTCACCTGCTGTTTTGTTGTTGTTGTTGTTTTCTTAAAGACTGTAAACAGCTGTAGTGATCATCATAGTGTTCAATTCATTCATAAATCAGTAAATCTGCCCTTCATATTCTCCCACTTATTAACCTGAAGTGTCATTTCACAGCCACTGTTTCACCTGCCGTTCAGACCATCATCATCATCATCATCATCATCTCGCTGTCAGACGAGGAGTTTCTGAAGAAAGCTTCAATAAGATCCTTGGCACCGAGTCACTGTCAATAAAACATGATTTCATTTCTATGTTAATGCATGAGTTCAATCTGAATAATGTGAAGGGGCTAAAATGGGATTGTATTCTGATAAAAAGCCTGGAAAGGACTGGAGAAGGCACATAACATGTCAACAATAACACAGAAAAGCCAAACAATCCTTCACCTGATGTACTGAACTCTCTGTTCTCTCCAGACCAATCAAGAAATCACATTTTGCACGGATTACATGTTGTCTATTTTTAGAGAATGAAATGTATTTCAACATATGGAACTTAAAGACGCTCCTGGTCATTTCTGACACCTCAGTGCATCAAATATCTGCTCAAATTTAGATTTTTAGCAGTTACAAATAGCACACCGGTAAAAAACGGAAATGACGTGAACAGACATTAAAATCAGTCTAGAAAAGATTTCAGAGCTTTAAGAACATCACGAGCAATAAAACCATTTATGTGTGAATGTATGAAGAAGAGTTTTCAGAACTGGAACAAAACAATCCTTCAGAACTTAAAGGGAAAGTTCACCCAAATTTTACTCGTCAGAAAGAAAGAAAGAAAGAAAGAAAGTGAACTTCTATCAAGAAGAAAGCAAATGACGTCACAGACTGAACATGTGAAGAGTCAGACATGGATGAAAAGTTGAGACTGTAGCGCTCTCTGGTGGACAACTAACACAAACTTCACATGGAATGTTTGTACATTTGCACTTGTTGACAAATATGTATGAGGTCCACATTTGGTTTCTCTACTAAATTAATTATTATGGGTAAAGCATCCAATAGGTGTCCAGAAAAGCATGATGTTTCATAAATCTTTCCCGCATTCTGCTCACGAAGTTGGTCGTGTGCAGAGCAGTAATCTGAATCTGAATGGTGAATCTTTATCAAATATAATATTGCAAAACTTCCATCTGTGTTATTCTATAGACTTTAATGTTCTTCTGAAAGTGACTGCTAAATGCGGCTATAAACAACGAAACAACTCTTGGGTTTCTACATAAAACCTTTAACTTCCCAGCCCATAAATCTTTGAAACCAAACGTGTCTCGTGGTGTGAGTAAGTTAAAGTAGTGCATTAAATGTGAAGTTTAATTGACTAACCTGTAGCTGCACGCGCGTGTTCTGGCACTGAAGCTGAAAGTGGGTTGGACTGAGAGCTGTCAATCATTTTCAGCTGGTATATAAATAACCAAAGGATTGTTAAAAACTACATATATAGGCCTAAATAGTTCCGTCACTTATATCAAAGTTAACAAAGATTTATAGCAACAAAAAAAGGCCTGTAACTTCACCTAATCCAAGTACATAGTACAAGTATGTACAACTCCAATTCAATACTAAATCAAATAATAAAAAAACTGTAATTGTTTACATTAAAAGAGGGGAATAATCATGCCAGTTTAAGTACGTAAAGGGGACGCGCTTTCCAAAGAGCTAATGCACTTATTCTACTCTTTCCACCGAAATTTACATAATAAAATAAACATGTGTGAGTAGAAACTGCTTACACATTAATGGGGAAAATAAATAATAATGATCGATTTCATCTTTAATGTACTTATGCGTCAATACCATTTTTTTATTTTTATTTTATAGCCTACAGGAGGACATTAAAGGGATTTAGTGTATAAAGATCATTTAAAACACGATTTCTTTGCTGAAATTTGTGAATAGTCGCGTGAGATTGTCATGTGTTCAGTTGTCGACATCTGCTGTCGGCTCAGAGAGCATCATTCCGGCCGCGGCGGGTACCGCAGCATCATCCACACCCGCATCACCCCCTCGGCCTCCCCTGCGGGAATCGAAACATCCATCACGCGCACATGTCCGACGAGGACCGTTAGACACGACACAAAGGACCTCATCAGAGGCGAAGCGCGTTGTTCTTCTTCAGTGGCGTCTTGATTCGCGCGCGAGGTATGGCAGCTAATCAGAGGCTTTGTGGATCCGTTTAGGTTTTCGATGCATGCGTTTGTGTTCTTGCGTTTAGAGCCGATGGTCGTCGGTTATTGTGTTAAGAGCCGACCCAAACACTGCGGATGCTTGAACAGTCGTCCTCGAGACGCGTTTGCGCGCATATGGTGTGCAGGTTCCCTAATGCATTAGCAGGTGTCGTTGCAAACAGGGTTACGAGATGTAATTTCAGCAGGCATGTGGAGAGAGGACAGTGATGTGAAAAGGCTGTGAGTGCATTGCTCTGTGTCATTGCTGTGGTCCACACCCGTCATGTCTCCGCCAGCATCAGCTGAATCCAGCACCACCACCCCCGTCTGTGAGGAGGACACCGACAGTCCCAGAGAAGAGGTATATATTCTCTCTCTATATATATTCACTCTTATGTCTGCATTTCTCTCATGCTAGAGCAGAGATGTCACTGTGAGTAAACATGATATGCGGATGTGTGCAACGCTGAAGCATCAGTGCAGTAAATGCAGCGATTGGCTTTATGATGAGAGAACAGATCACATCGGGCCACTTCCACAGGAAAGCAAACCTTTGGTTGTTTCACTCAATAGAGATAATATTGAAAATGACCACGTACATTACATAACACTACACACACTAATACAAACTCTATATATCCATAAGGTCCATGTATACTCACAATAGGCTCCAGACTTCAAAGACTGTACTCATACTCATCTCATAGTTGGGTAAAATGTGGATAACTGGTTTAAATTAACCTGGATAATGACAATATTTCACCCAACCGTGGGCACTGTTTTACAATGCAGGATGCGCTGGCTTCTAAAATGAAACCTTATGGAGCCAAATGACCTTTATACTGTATGTTAAATTACACTATAGGGATCATATTTGCAAGATAACTCTGTTTAAAAAACAGCACTTCAATAATCATGTTTTTATTGTGAATTTCATGTAATAATAATCAAACTGCAGCTGGGATGTTTTCTGTTATTAAGTTGCATTACGTGTATATCAGCATAATCTTTTACATTTACACTTTTATCCTAAGCGAGTTACAAGTGATAAGAATCTTCAAAATACCATCTACCATAGAACTATAGAAGTTGATCCATTTGTTCCTTCCCGTATATCAACCAATAAGAGTGCATTCAGCGTTTATGCATTTTCACGTTTTGTTACAAATGATGCTGTTCTCTTCTAAGGCTGTTCTCTTTGATGTAAATCTCATTGAAGCCGTTACCTTTTCTTTCTTTCTCTCGTGTGAGCAGCAGAGGCCGGTGAAGCAGTCGCTGAGTAAGTCCATGTGCAGAGAGGTGTTCTGGAAATGCCTGCTGCTCTCCACGCTCATGTACGGCTGCGTCGGAGCCATGGTCTGGTGCCACGTCACCCGGGTCACCCGCTCCACCATCATGACGCCCGTCACCTACTACGACAGCCCCTGCTCGGACGGCTACATCTACATCCCGCTGGCCTTCCTGGTCATGCTCTACATCGTGTACCTGGTGGAGTGCTGGCACTGCCACGCCAGAAACGAACTCCAGTACAAGGTGCACGTGGAGGGCATTTACGAGCGGGTCCAGAGGATGCAGCGGGCCAAGCCGTGCATCTGGTGGAAGGCCATCAGCTACCACTACGTGCGGCGGACGCGGCAGGTGACGCGCTACCGCAACGGCGACGCCTACACCACCACGCAGGTCTACCATGAGAGAGTGAACACGCACGTGGCCGAGGCCGAATTCGACTATGGCCGCTGCGGCGTCAAGGACGTGTCCAAGCAGCTGGCGGGTCTGGAGAAGTCCGCCATCACCAAACTGAGGTTCACCAAGTGCTTTAGTTTCGCCAACGTGGAGTCGGAAAACTCCTACCTGACCCAGCGGGCGAGGTTCTTTACCGACAACGAAGGGCTGGACGACTACATGGAGGCGCGGGAGGGGATGCATCTGAAAAGCGTGGACTTCAGGGAGTACACCATCGCCTTTTCCGACCCGGACCGCCACCCCTGGTACGTCTCCAACTACGTCTTCTGGGCCACCGCCTTCCTCACCCTGTCGTGGCCGCTGCGGGTGCTGACGGAGCACCGCACGGCTCACGTCCACTTCCGTGTGGAGAAGCTCTTTGGCCCCGACAACGTCCCGGCGACGCCGTGCGACGAGCAACCCTACTGCAGACGCATCCCTAGGGTCAACACCATAGACAGCACCGAGCTGGAGTGGCACATTCGCTCCAACCAGCAGCTGGTGCCCAGTTACTCCGAGGCGGGTCTGATGGACCTGGCCCAGCGCTCGGGAGGACTCCGGCAGAACTGCGAGCGCTGCCACCGCACCATCAGCAGCTCGTCCGTCTTCTCCCGCAGCGCCCTGAGCATCTGCAACGGCAGCCCGCGCGTCCCCTTCAGCGCCAGCCGCTTCTCTCTGGGCCGTCTGTACGGCTCGCGCCGCAGCTGCTTCTGGAGGAGCGGGAGCCTGGACGACCCCGAGAGCCCCGGCGAGAACACCCGCTGCCTGTCCGGAAGAACCGCGGCCGAGGAGGACGACCCGCCGCCGTACCAGGACGCCCTTTACTTCCCGGTGCTCATCGTGCACTGCAGCGAGAGCTGCCCAAACCATCGCTCCGTCCACAGGAACAGCTCGTGCGTGGAGACGTCTTTGTGACCTCTCTGCAACACTTGACACCTCCTGAAGTACAAGACACATTGTGTTACTCAGGAAGCATATGTCCGGATGGAACCATTCACAAACACATCCAACGCACCTCCATAGCAATATAAAAATCTTGCTACAAGTCGAGAACTCAAAACAACAACAACAAAGCAAAACCATGACCGCTGAGACGTTTTTCTGTTTATGATGAACTGATGCACTTGAGGTAACGGCAGTGAATGTGTTCATCTGTGGATTTCATTAACAGACACCGTGAAAGGAAAGTATTTTGGGTGATATATCATCAGGCAGAACTGTATACTGTTATTACGTCTATAATGGCGATGTCAACAACGAATATCTCAAACCATGTATAAAACAACAACATATTACACATTTCAGGCTATGCAACTATAAATCTCTGGTATGTTATGCCTTTAAAATGCATATAGCCTGTCATTGACTGTTAAAGCTTCTTCTGTGTATGTAACGTATTTAAGTATTTAATGACGAACTGAAGGATTTAGCATGTTCATGAAGCGAGCTGTTTTTTACTGAATGTCCTTGGGATTAGTGGCACCTGCTATGAGCTCTTTAAATAGCATTAATGCCGATTCTATAGACGGATTCATCTTAGCAACATAAACAAAAGCTACTGCGCATGCGCACTTTTGTGACCCCCAAATCAACCTCCGGCAGAAATTCAAAAGCAACAGAGCGCCTGTAGATTATGTCTAATAACAATCAAAAATAACCGAGAAGAAGTTACTTGGCTGAACGTGTCTAGAATTTCGACTGTGATACCAAGCTCGACCGCTAGATGTCAGTGTACCATGCACAACACAAATCGTTTATTTAATACAGTGATTATACAGTAATATAATAATACAAATGAATATGAACATAAACCAAATAACATATAAATAGTTATATTATTAGACACTAGGCAAACACAAACCGGAAGTTAACTGGGGGTCAGGCGCGCGCCTGGACATTTCTTTCTGCAGCTCTAGATGATGTGAATTCCTCATGAATCATATCAAACACTTTCTGGTAGCTTCATGATTACTGATAAGATGCTGGAGAGACGTCCAGACCCTCAGAGGCGGTCTCGGGCATTCCAAAGACACGTTTCAATCTTGTTCAGCGTGTGTCTGTGGTCTGTTGCCTTTGACGTCGGAAGGTTGCGAATGTATTTTTCAACGTTGCGTCCGTCCCTTCACTTTTCTACTGCCTAGATCATGTTTACTGTATCATATGACGAACGCCTTTATGTAGCACACATTAAACAGACATGTTACAGGAATAAACTGCGTGTGGAGCATACAGATGTCATGTGTGTTGAAATGGCTCGAAACAACATACAAGGACATTTCTTTACATAGAAACGCAATTCATGCACACAATTCATCCGTGTTTGCTATTAAAAATATATGAACTTGCTGAATACCTGAAACAAAGTAAAGGAAAAACTTGACTCGTATTCTGGAGTAAAATCTCATCATCACACCGGACGGATGGAGACGGTGCTGTTCAAGGCGCAAACACACCACCAGATGGCAGCAGAGCTTCAAACTACATTTATGTCCAATAGATTCACTTTGGTGTTGTATAAAATCATCAGTTTAATTGGTCAATCCTAGATTTATAAAAGTATCTTGATAAATACGAAATGTGAATAGTTGCATACACAGTCATGAATGAAAAGAAGATGTCGAAACTATTGTTTAACTACATATAGTAGTAAATATATAATAGTATAGTGGGTGTTTCTGCAAGTCCCAGCAGTGACATTTTAGATTTATGTGAAAATGTGTCATATGACGCTTTATAAATATATTCATAGTGTCACCACACACCTTGGAAAAATGTATAATTAATGACCATTAAAGTGATTTAATATATAGCATTTATAGGTCCAAACACCGTTTTTGTTCATGTCCCACAATTTTTTTATTTATGTAAAATAAGATCATTGAATTACAATTTGACATAATTTCAAATTGATTTTTTTATATACATATTAATTTACAGCATCGTAAATGTTTTTGTATATTTTGCTGATCATTTTTATCATTTTATGAAGGAAATGTGCCTGTCCCACACGTTGAGTCCTTACCGCCTCAATAGAAAATGTTTTATCAAAGACAAACAAGTCTAGTTTCTATGGAAACAGAAATGACCACATGAGCACATTGCTGACAGATTAGGCCCCACTACCTCACTCTCAAGATCCCCAAAATATACGGTAAATACCATCTTATCTGTGTCAGTATTTACTGTGTGTCCTTACCGTACAGCTTAGTAGTTCTGTACTTTGAACTAATGTAGAAATCTATTTTTCAGTTTAATTCAAAACTAATGTAGTAGTAGCTCCCAGTTAGCTGCAAAATGAGCAAAAATGGCATTTCATGTACTTTACATGTCTTTACCGCAGCACATTTTCAAGGTTTTCTGCATATTAAATTACAAATATAAAAATAAACATGTGCCAGATGAAAATATGAATGGCTCCGTGCAATTTTGTTGACCTTCTAATATGTATTTTAGACTCTGATGATTCAAATTAAAATTCAGATGGTTGATTTTTTTCATTTTGGACAGTCAAGAGTGCCTGTATGTTGCAGAAACGCCCATACTGTATATGTTTGGATAGAAGCCTACACATGTATGTCTCGCTGCCGGGGTTTTGTGTTTAATTCAGAGGAAAATCAGCAGGAATAACTGGTTGCTGGAGGACTCTACAGAGAAAGACTGAAGCACTGAAGGAGGTGTTTAAATCTTGTGTTTGTAAAGTGTACACATACAGGGTTTAGTGCAGATGTCATCTTTTGTGTGATTTCATGCTCCGTCCGAATGCTCTCAGGTCTTTTGAACTATTGATTGACAATGACAGAAGATAAATTTAAACAATGTTATTGTTATCAGGCAGCTGGTCTCACCTTTGGTAAATAAAGCTGTTTGCTCACAGATACGTCCTGCATTCAGGGTCAAAGTGACTGGGGTGAGGCATTCAATGGGTTTAAAAGAAAACAAAAAGCAGATCTTCATCATCAGTACTTCTTTCTTTTACTTTCAGCGTACCTGAAAGTGCCTAAGGACTAGACAAAGAAACAGATTGATGACTGAAGAAGCTCAAACCAAAACAAGTTATCAAGCGGGGCTTGCTTTAGCGGCTCAGTCCACACAGAGCGTGAGCTATTATTCTGCTTTGTTTCAACGTGTTTACTTTTCCAAAGACCAATGTGCAAAAATAGCTTTCGTTAAGTAAATGTGCAGGTATAAAAACACGAAAAGTTGCTGAAATAAAAACCATTCATTTAATGCAAACATTTGAGATTTGACATTTTTGCCAAAATTGTACAGGATGTGTTTTATCTGGTACAAAACCCTCACCCCCCCAAAACTACATAAAAATGTACTTCAGATAAATTAGACTTAAAAGCAAAATGTTTCAAGTATGAAGGTAAAGCTGAAACCAAACATTAAATCTCAGAAACAGAAATGAGATGTCAGCCGTTTGTCCTGATCTCGCAGTTTGATGGATGATGGACTCACGAGTACATGGTGAGATGCATCCACTACAAAAACAAAGCAATCAACAGTTAGAAGTTATAATGTATATTCGTTATTAAATTATTATTATTGGCCATGCTGATGATTTTAAAATACTCTTACTTCACTTTCTTGCAGCATCATGTCTTTCCCACCAGCTGCGAGTCTTTTGAAAGTTTCTGTTGTGATGGCATACAAGTGAAATATTAGTCAATGATCATGAATCAATCGGACCAGCAATATAATGCATGCACAAAGGTTAGAACTGAATCTCATCTATTATTAACTTGAGATGAAATATCTTACTAGTTGTTTTCTGTAGGACAGTTAAATTGGTCATTCTATTCGTTTAGCTGAAATATCTCATGTGCCTTAAGTAGGATTGTATTATACACAAGGATGAAGAACTTGACACTCACTGGACATGCTCTCCATGCGCAGCACAAGGAAAATATAGTTCTCCAGTGTGATCTGTCCGTTGGTGTAACCGTAACGCATAGCCATGAGATTGAGCATGCCGTCACTCATTCCAAACCCTTCCATCAACACAAATATGATTTACTGTATATGAAAAACAATAGTCATCACACGTTTGACCATCAGCACTCACCCGCCGCTTCAAGAGCATTCTGAAGTTTATTCATTGACAAACTCCCAGTGTTTGTGTCATCCATGTTATTAAAGACGTCCTGAGACAGGGATCAGAAAATACAGAGGTCATGAGGGCAGTGTTCACGCTTTCAGAAGAAAGGTCAGTGTATGAGCAAGATCTTTACCTTCAACAAAACAACCCGTTTCCAAAGGCGAAGGAATTCAGATTCATTGAGTCGTCCAGTAACAGAGAGCTGCATGGTTGTGTTAAAGTCTAAACCTATTAAAGTAAACTCTGTCTTTCACATCACATTCACGGTAAAGGATACATCCATCAGAGCCACCACGCTCTTACACAAGTCCAAGCTGAATCCTTTCATTTTAAGAGAAGGTTGCATGAAAACAGACAAAACCACACAGAATATAATTTGAAAGAGATGTGTATTGCTTATATTACAACTTTAATCTTCGTGTAATTACTTGCGGGAAGGTTTTCATTCAGAAGACGTTGAAGTTGCTCTGAATCCACCTCTCTGTACTTTAATAAACAAACCATTAGGACATTCTTTCTGTTTTTTTAAGTATTAAATGATACACTTGCCAAAACAGATACACAACGTACACAAAACATACACCTGGGCAGAAATGAACATCTTACTTTTTTTCATTTTATGATCAATAAATAGATTAATTTCTGACCCTGCGGCATGTAAACAAAATGATTTCTTCGTTCACATTTCCTCATAATGTAAAACTGTGGTACCTTATCTGCATAATGCTGAAAGAGCTGGAAGGATTCATCAACAGCTGTGGTATTGATCTGTGATAAATAGAGTTTGAATTAATCGTCATAAAATACAAATAATAAAGCAAAACTACTGTGATGTATTACTGTACCTTTGTTCTTGTCAAGCCGTATCCAGACATGTCTCTGAATACACACAAACATCATAATACACTTTAATATTCAAAGCTATATTACATCAAATATACAAATAAAACACCTCATTTTATTATTAAGTTTACTTATAAGGCCACAAATAAACCACACATTTGTCCTGTGGTGTGACATAGCAACAAACACTAACAATGAAGATAAATCTTATTTTCTATTTTAAACATTTTAAACATAAATATTAATAATATAAAATAACATATTAACCCTTTGTTTTTTCAATTTTCACACCATACACTCCGTAAAAATCCGTACAATAGGGCACAATATACTGTATTAACATGAAGGAATTTTCCGCATTCATCTTTACAGTCCTTTTTTCTGTATTTGACATTTTGCACTGCATTCAATTGCATTTTAGCTTTAACGGAAATGTCCTCAAAATAAAGAAAAAATGTACTGGTCATTATCTGCAAGTATATTATCCGTCTTTCACGGGATTTTTTACAGTGTAGGACACATGCTACGGTTTATTTGTCAACTACCCAAATATGAGTGAAGTATACTTTACGCAGTTAGTATACCAGCATCATTGTACAATACTTGTAGTATACTTGTAAGTGTACTATTTCAACCTGGGACTAAATTTTTTGTTAATAAAAGTGTACATTAAGTAGTAGTTAACTAATTTGTAGTGAACTTCTAGGTATACTAATAGCTTACTAGTTCAATACACTTTGAAGTAGACTACTCGTTTACTAGTTTACAGTGCAAGTACTTGTAAGTTAACCTTACGTGAATGTAACATCATAGTTTAAACATAATTATATCATATCATATATTTTTTTGTTACTAGACAAACTTGAACACGTATGCGTGTAAGATGTTCTTATAAGAAGATCAAAAGTATTGAATAGATCAAAAGAGTGAACACGACTACAAACCAAATATACTTGGAATACTTCGTTATCATTTTATAGTGTTTATCCCCATCAAAACATTGAGTACATGTAAGGAGCGAATACTTTGACTTTTGTGCCTTATGTGTATTTCTAAGAAATGCATAAAAAGTAGACTAATAGTATACTTTCGTTTATACCATGCCTGTTTGAATACTGGATTCTGATTGGCTGGAAGGTGTGCATTAAAAGCCTTTAACGCTCCAGTCAGTTTGATTACATTTTAAATTAACTGACAAAATAACCTTCATATTCACCTGTTTGATCTAACATGACACTGTAAACATCCGTAAAAGCTTTAACTTGGCAAATAACCATGGTATAAAAGGGATAATCCACGGCTGGCCGTGCATTAAATGATTTTAATGCACTTCGCAGAGGATCCACGTCTTGCATTAAAATCCTCAAATGCACGGCTAGCCGTGGATTATCCCTTATTTATAAGAATAATAACGCCGATGCTCACTTGATCCGTGCCTCTGTCTTTGAGTAGATTGACAGGATGAAGGATGAAGCTTCGTTCGGCTGAAACGTTGAGGGGACGATGACATAATCGCCTGCTTTCAGTCGGAAAAACTCTGTGACCTCCCGAGCGTTGAGGAAATTTTTTCACTTGTCCAACGGGACGGGCCGTCTTGAAGAATGAGGCAGGAAGTTTTTCCCTAAGGTCCTTTAACTGGTTAATAACGAAAAATGTGAATTAATCTGTCGCTGCACGCCAGAACAAGCCCAGCATTGACCCAAACCTATAGAAAACGTATACATACATGAGCCGGCACCTGAAAGAGTGAGAGACAACACATGCAGCTGGTCAGTTCAAACGAAATAAAAACCATCAAGTGATGCTCGGATGGAGTCTGACGAACCTCATAAATGTTAAAGCCGATATATAAAGGATCTGCCAAGTGTCTGTGCGCCCGCAGAGGTTTCTGCAGAAGAGACACGAGGAGGTTTGGTGTGTTTGTGTCTCGGGGGTCTTCTGGAGTCTCCGGAAGAGTCACACGATACTGAGGATTCTTTGGGAAAGTGTCTACGAACGCAAAGAAGGTGAAAGTTGTATTGGTTGTGATCTGCAGGGCGTCGTTCTGTCAATGGAGTCTTTTGTTTTGGGATGGTAATGTGTACCTGGGTAATTTGGACAACCTCCAGCCGTCGTTTCCATCACCCACTGACCGCCGTGTGCTTCAGTTCTCCATGAAGAGGAATGAGATCCAGCGAGCACATTCATGTCTGGACAACACAAATCCACTTCTGAAAAATTCCCGCAGAAATCCTCCATAGACATCCTGCAGACACAAATCATAGTGAGACGTGACGCAGTGAAAATCAAGAAAACAAAGGGCTGAAGAAAACACCATTCAAGAAACCTTTGTGACTTAAATGGAGTTGTCGACTGACCAGAATTCTCCGTTATCACGCACAATGTTGTAATTTTGCTCTTCTGGACGTACGAGATTCCACAAAGCCGATCTAACAAGATCAGATAAGAAAATCAGGAACCATACGAGATATCATGTGAAACTCAAGATTTCATCCACACGCTTACAAATAAAGATGCTGTCAAATGATGCCTTATTAGCGTTTTATAGTCTGAAGAACCTTTTCTATCACACATGTTAAAGACTCTTCATGGAAGTTGACCGCAGCCAAACAGAAGAACCAGTGTAGACAAACTGAGGATCTATTGTGATGGATTTGAGAGAGAGTCTGAACCTGTCGCTCCAGTCTCCCTTCCACTCTCCACGACCCCAGGGGTTAAAGATTCTCACCAACTTCACCGGTCGACCTCGACACACGACCTGTGAAAGACCATCTGATCATCACTCAGAGAACGTTTACACCATGAAGTTTCACGCACACACGACAGCGTTATCAAAACGATCTGAATTTACATGGAATTGGGGAAACGAATAAAAACGATGGCCGCGTCCGGACTGGCATACTGTGACAGTACGTACTGAATTTGAATAAGTATCTACCTACCGGCCTTAAAACACTACGTTCTATATCGTATAAGTGGGAGTGTATGAATAGATTTGGGATATACTGCGTCCGCCATGGTTTATGGTCATGTGACCCGTATGCTCTTTGACACCCTACACGTGAGCGTCGATAAAAACATCAGTTAGTCACCAGAAATTCATTTACTGGCACTTACATTGAAATCAGACGTCCGCCTTAAAGTTTTCCGCTATATTATTTAATTTCCTTATGAAATGTGACCGTTGCTCGGCTCCCGTGGCATCGAGTCCCGAGTCATCCAACATGCTCGACTGACTTTATTCTTAAAGTGAAATACTCGTCTGTATTGGCCAATTGTCTTTCATAAATGTTTGATCATTTATTCAGAAAAGAGATCACAGTTTAGAGCTTTCTAGGAACGGTCTGAGCAATAATGATGTTCGTTTTTAGGAACAGCAATGATTCTTTTTTGTCTTTAATGTTTTGAGTCAGACTGTTTACATAAAACATTAGATCCGGTCAGTCAAGTGCTTGTTGTATCACACAGTTTAACAGACAGTATGTATGACATCATTGTTTAATATATATTCTCACCTCTGTGATGCCTGTGACCGTGTAAGCGTGCATGTTCACCAGACCGTTAGGCAACACAACATTGTTTATCACTTTCTGTGAAGAAAGTAAATTAAAGACATTAGATGCATGTAAACACACGTGTCATATCAGGTCATATCATAACATGGTTTGTTTGAACACTGGATTCTGATTGGCTGGAAGGTGTGCATTAAAACTATTTAACGCACAGGTTGTTCCAGTCAGTTTGATCAATGTTAGAAATTAACAAAAAAAAGAACTGTCATTATTACCCGTCTGATCGAAAATGACACTGTAAACATCAATAACAGCTTTAACATGGCAGCTAGCTGTGGATTATCCCTTACATATCATACTATTTATCATATCTTGTTGTTAAAGGGACAGTTCACCCAAAAATGAAAATGTTGTTATCATTTACCCTCAGGTTGTTCCGAACCTGCACAAATGTCTTTGTTCTGCTGAACACAAAGGAAGATATTTAGAAGAATGTCAGTAACCAAACAAATCTTATCCACCATTTACTACCACAGTAGGGAAAATAAATACTATGGGAGTCAATGGGGGATGAGATCTGTTTGGTTACTGACATTCTTCCAAATATCTTCCTTTTTCTTCAGCAGAACAAAGACATTTATACAGGTTTGGAACAATCGAGGATACGTAAATAATGACAGAATTAACATTTTGGGGTGAACTGTCCCTTTAATGACATATGCTTTGCATCCAATCCAAATTCTGATATGATATTCGTGTGTAATATTTGAGTGTTCACCCCTCCTGGTGTGCTGCACCCCATCAAAGATTCTGATTGGCCGGCTCGTCTCATGACGTCCCAGAGTTTTTCTGACGCTTCGCTCAGTTTGAAGGTGACGTGTGGTCCACCGGTGAAGTCCTTCAGAGCCTCTGAGATGTTTCCCGAGTTCATATCCATATAAGAGCCACAGACTCTATATCACAGACACAGACTAAAAGAGTCAACACGATTCTCAGAGGAACGCTTCTTCATTCTAGAAACATCACGTCACCAGGAATGAAACATACTTGGCTTGGCATAGGCTTTCTCGAGCAGAGCCGGCCAGAACTCGTCCGGCGTTTTGGACCGAACAAAGATGAGCTCTCCATCAATAGTTGGTAGTTTGTCATCAATCACAACATCAAACCATTTACCAAATCTCCAGAACTGGAAAAAAGATGGATGTGTTAAAACATGAACTTTTGAGGGAATAGTTTACTCATATTGGCTACAAATGAAGGTGGGGAAGTGTTTTACTCTGAAGTGAAATATTCCTGCATAATCCACAGAGAAGCGTTGATCAGACTGGATGACCTGCTTCATGATTTCTCTCTGAAATGTCAGAGCTCCGACAGACGCCAGAAACCAGCAGTTACCTGACAAAAACACACAATACCACAAACACACACACACGCACGCACGCACACACACACACACAGAGACGCACACACATGCAGACACACACACACCACACACAGACACGCACACACACATTTAAATGGATGACTTTGACTGAATAATGAGTGAATAACAGCAGTGAATCAGAATACATGTGAACTGTTTAAATTTGCCATCTGTCTTTCTGAATCTTATCATTTTTGCATCATTCACCCAGAGGTGATAAAAACAAACGCAGGCTCATGATTGGCGTGTCGAACGTTCCGTTGAAATGATGAGGTCAGTCACGTCTAAGCATGACTCGAGACATAAATGAGTTTACTGTATGTACATATTAAACATTGAATAAACACACCTACATCACCCTGACGAAAATCAAACCTCGACGTCTCCTCAACTATGTACACAGGGCTTGACACCAGTTCCTGAAGAAAGCAAACACTAGAACAAATTAATTCAACAGTAAACATCTAGTAGTGTACACTTCACTATCGAGGCACATAAATCATCAACCGGCTTGTATATAATATAAGATATAATATAAGAAAGTGTAGGCCTACTTTCATCAATCATAAATGTGCTACAAGTATTGAACAATAGTACACGATTAGTATACCTACTCCATGAGTTCACTTGTAGTTTAGTTGAAGTGCAAATACAAAATTTAGTGCCAGGTAAAAAAGTGCACTACACTAGATTTAGACACTAGATTAAGTGACGTTGATTTTGCATTTAATGTAGTAAAAATATCATTTTTGTAATTCTATTCATAGTGTCTCAAAATAATGTACACTTACTTAAAACTCATCTTTATTAAGTACACAATTTGTGCGTGAAAATAGATCCCTTTTGGGTGTATTTTAGGTCACTCGTTAAGTTAACTACACTTAAAATATACTGAGAAGTACACTTTTGCCAACTAAACGTGGAGCACTTTAGTCCCACAAAATATTGAAATAGTACACTTATAAGTATACTACGAATACATTGATACTTACAACAGAAAATATACACTGTAAAAAAAAAGTTTTTTTACGGAAAATTTCCGTTACATTTTCTTTTACAGATTTTCCGTGTATAATGTCAAAAAAGTGTCATTTTAAATTGAACTGTTCATATTTTTCTTATCATTTTTAAAATACGGTCAAAAAACGTAGAATTACAGGAAAGCCCGCAAATTTACAAGAAAAATGGGGTAAACATGTCATTTTACAGGGAAAACTGTTCTTTTATTTCTGCCAGAACATTTTTATGGGACTTTTTTACTGTAAAATATATATGGCCTAAATATACTTCATAAAATGAACCAAATGTAAAATGTTTACTAAACTTACACGAACAGAGCATCACAGTGCAATGCACTTCTGTCCTCATACACATTCATTTTCACATGTAGTAGAGTGACTGATAAATAAATGAATGAGCGTCTCGTACCGCTGGTCTCCTCCACACGACTCTCTTCTCTTCCTCAGGCTTCAGGAGTCCCACGCCGATGGATGTGATGTCCGGAGGGAATGAGCTATCCACAAATCTCAGTCTCTTTCTCAGACAGTAACGCTGCAGGTCACTGAAATCTTGACCCAGGAACCTGTCTGGACTTGTGAGAGATCCTTGTCCATCCCTGAGATTCCTCTCAGACTCGATGTTTAAGCACACACCAGGCGGAGGCATTCTGACCTGAGATCTGTGGAGTTGGATGAAGAGTCAACACAGTTAAACACTGAAATATAATATTCTGAACATCATGGATTAACTTGTTTTTCTGGTTTATGTTAGTTGATCCCCCAAGAGGAAATCACTTCAGTAAGCGGCATACTGTAATATAGACACTTTGTTAATGTGAACCACATTATACTGTTGTATGAACTATAGGGGACTTATAAACTGCGGTAAAGACTGTAGTATATATGCTGAAGTAAAGCGTACTACAGTATTTGTCATTAAGGAAATTTGAGAAATAAACCCGTTTCCGTGTGAGACAAAAGAGACAGACATGAGTAAGAGCTACTGTACCTGTTCTCTGAGTGTCCTGGACTCTTGTGTCCTATAGCACAGCAGACGACAGAGTCCCAGAGGACGACGTGACAGGACACCGCTGAAGCTCCGCCCATCCCATCCCGATATATAGCGCTCAGGTTTGTTTGGGCAATATTTGCATGTTACACAATGTAGGTCAAAGAATGACCGAAGACTTTTGACGTCACATGATGTGTATCACGTGTGTCTTTACCTCGTAAAATTAAAACAAGAGTAAAAGCTATTATTAATAACAGATATGAAAAGAGACGCTCGATAAACAATCATTGTTCAACAATGAACAATATCACTGTCTGTGGCCTATGTGACAACAGATGAGAATGAACTGAAACAGAACTGAAGTTTGCATAGAAACCCTCAGTTGACGCAAATTTCACCAGAAACACGAATACACACACACACCTACACACACACACACTTACACACACACACACACACCACACACACACACTGTACACCCACGATGTTGCGTTCCCAAAGCTGTTGTTTTTATTGTTAACATTTCAGAAGCAACACACAACAAAAGTAATTGGAAAAGTAAAAATGTTTGTAAAAATGCAAAAGAGTTTAGCCTACACGGAGAATAAATGTGGAGATTATAAACAGAATCAGCAGGTGGTCAGTAGGTGGCGCTGTGCACAAACACAGAAGAATACTGACCGGATCTGATATTCATCATCACACAACACTGACAAGTCAAGTCAACGTTATTATAAAGCGCTTTTTACACGCAATGCGCATTGTTACAAAGCAGCTGTGTATGAAACATATTGACCATAAGCAAAATATTTAAAGTTATAAAAGTTCAAACAAAAAAGGTGAAAACTCACCGATTCAAATCATGGTTATCACTCAACATTTAAGATCACAGGTCAAATATTAAACAGACTATAAACTCCTATATGCAATATTCATTTTAAGTAAAAATTCTAAACAACAACACGAACACACAAAACATCAGTATCGTGGCAACATAACTACTGTTGTGATAAAGACTATAACACACACAGTTCGATATTTTTGTATATGAATTTAAAAATGGTTTCATCGTGTGTGTGCGTGCGTGTGTGTGTGTGTGTGTATGTGTCTCAGTGTCCATGTTTTTATATCCCGGTGGGGACCTAAACCTGAATGCACACAACACATGGGGACTCGTGTCACTGTGGGGACAAAACTAAGGTCCGATCATGGGCAAAAAAGCTTCTAAATTGTACAGAAATTTATTTTTTTCATATTTATTGAAAATGAAAAATGCTAAAAGTTTTCTCTGATCTTTAGGTTTAGGGGTCGGGGATAAAATATACAGGTTGTGCGGTATAAAAAACATTACGCATATGGACTGTCCCCACAGAGATAGTAAACCAGGCATGTGTGTGTGTGTGCGTGTGCGCGTGTGATGTTGATTTCTGTTCGTATGAGAATAATTCATCATCTATAATGAACATCGTGACAGATTTACAGCTCGACCTCTTTCATTATTTCAGCTTTACGTGGTCTCTGAAGTTCTCTGGAGTATTTAGGTCACTTATCACTTTTATTAGTAGTAAGAGACAAACCGAAGCGACCTTTTCTCTTCATGTTCATATTTTATATAATATTCTGTATCATGAATATGTGTAATGCAGCCTGTTAGAATACATTCTTTGGCCTCCTGCATGCCTTCAAATATTACATGGGTTTGGTAAACAGTTTCAAACAGCCCGATGTATGAACTTCTTCCTACAGTCACTTAACATTTACATTATTTTGTCATGTATGTTTTCATTTAGCGAAAATTGATGAATACAGAGCAGAATAATCTGCAGGCGAATGTCAATGCTCCCAATTACAAACAGATTTGTTTGTGCTTGTTCTTAAAGTCTTAACAGGAAAGATACTCGTAGAGTAGATTTTTTTATTAAAAAGTTGATTTTAAACACATCTTGTTTACTGTCCAGCTCTTGTTATGACTTTATTCTTTTACTCGCTTGAAAATGCTGCAGTATAGGCGACTATAGTAAGATTGACCATATTAAACTGTGAAATTCTGTAGTATTAACCGGCGAGTTGATAAACTGTAGAAACTTTGCTAGTCTACTTTAGTATTTACTGTAGTGAACCTTACTATAGTAAATAATGAAGTATACTACAATATGTTCTCATGTGGAAGGGTGAAAGGGAAAATGAACCTATGCAGTTTAAGACTTGTCAAACGCTAACCACAAATTGATGTAACAAACATCGAGATGCTGCTGTTGCCATGGAGACGGACGTCACCCCAGTAATACCCAGAGCTTGTTTACATGTGACATGCTAATTTCGTTCTTTATTCTCTTTTTTACAGTCCTTTATTGAAACTGTGTAATAATGTTTCCCGTGGAGTTTCACTGTTTCATTTCTCTTATTTCCCAACACTGCTGACCACTCAGAAAGCCCCCACCTCCAGAGACCTCCGCACACCAAAACACACCGTTAGACATCCCATAATGATGAAAGGAGATGAAAGATAATAACACTGAATTGAATCGGTTAAAGATGATTGTGACCTTATTATCTTCAGGCTGTATTTAATGAAAGCAGCAGGACGCCACTAGAGGGAGTCGAACCTCATGTCACATCCATCAAACTATTTAAAGTGACAGTACTCTCATTACACAGAGTGGTTTCGCCGAGCTTTTGGTAGTTCTTGCACAATTCTGTGGTGATAATTATTGTGGAAATATTTATTTTCAATGTTTTAAATTTTGAGCTTATGTCATCAAATAATTACATATCGGTAGCCTATATTGCAATAAACAAAACTGAAGACATTTTCACATATGTAAAAAAATGTTTTCCAATTGTCACTGTCCATTCCAAAAATGTCTGTACCACAGGGAAGGTGAGATAAAGTGATGCCAGGTGACTGGAGCTTGGTTCATGAGGACGTTATAAAACACAAAAACCATCAAATGTACACTTGTGAAGACTCATTTTTAAACTGTTAAACTGATTTTGGTATTCAGCATGATAAACGTGATAAAGAAACAGTACAAATTAAAGTGAAACACAACTTTTTTTATTTTTTTGTTACATTGTGTTATTTATCCTTCTCACCTTCATGTCATTTCAGTTTCAAACCTGTACAACTTTCTCTCTTCTTCAGAACATATACGCTGGAGACAAAAGAGAAATAAAAACAGACCGAAATGAGACACTTGTTTACATATATGAAGAGTTCATATAGAGATCTTCAATAATATTGTCTAGTGATCGCAACCTTGACCAATCTGAGCTCAGTTTGAGACATTGTTGAGATAAAGAAAACATCCTTCACAACAATAGGTGCACTAAATAAAGAAAAACATAGAAAATTACATGCACCATTAAACTGACCTCGCTGTGTTTCTATACATGACACACACTCATCAGATCCCTGTTCTGTACTTCTGCTGCTGTTCTGAGAGATACGGTGGCTTTTCCAATAACATCAGCTTTGTTCTGCACCATCTGTTTTGTGTCAAAATAAACGCGAAGAGGGTTTTAACTGCTCTCAGCACACGCTTTAATGACACCAGGAAAAATGGCAAACACGACAAAATCCAGGCCGTCATTTGAAGGAGCAAAAACTTATTATTTTTTTCTCCCTCACTGATTTATTACAACACCTTTTATCACGGCTGGCATGCAATATTGATAGAATGTAGTGTTTTTGTCTATCAGCGTATTAGGAAGAGAACCTGTGTGTGATATCAGCACCATCACATCTATCTGAGAGAAAGAAAAAGAGAATTGCATCAGAGAAAAGAACACAACACAACATCACGTAAAATGCAATCTGCACCTAAACAGTATATGAAATATCCAGACAATGTTTCTATCAAAACTGTAAACTCAAGCAATGATGCCTACATGAAAGAATTTCAAAATGCAAAAAAAACATTTTGTGAGACAGAGTTTGTGTGTGTGTGTGTGTGTGTGTGCAGCATCAGCAAATATGCTCACATCATGACTGTGTAGAGCTGATAAATGTTAGTGTGTGAAGCATCTGTTTACTGTAAACATTTCACCATTAAACCTCTTCAAACCAGCTGCTGCTCATCTCACTAAAGATTCATCTGATGATTGTTGATGTGATACTTGACACATTGATCTTGTTTCTCAATCAACATCTTCATACCTATGACAGGTATAGTCTTGTTGTATAATAACCTTTTTATATACAGTATAAATCAATAATATAATGTACATTATATAATGTATAATAATATAAAATAATATTACAGTTCCCACACTCTAAAAGGTGCTGGGTTGTTTTCGACCCATGCTGGGTGAATACTGGACAGAACGCACTGCCGGGTTAAAATGACCCAAAGCTGGGCTGTTTCTTATCAGGATTGGGTCAGGATAACCCAGCATTGGGTCATTTAAAAAAAATACAAGCCTCTGCCAAATTCATACATTGAAATAATTATGTATAAGACATTTTTAGTAAATGCTCCAGCTAACACTTCTTTCTATTTTCCACATTTGAGTGTGTGTGTTTAATGTGCTGTGGTGTGCAGATGTTGTGCTGGGTCAGAGGATGTCAGAGACCCTGCAGATTTCCCACAAGATGAATGAACATTGATCTCCAGCTAAAACACAAACCAGCAGCTACGTCTCATCAGCCCGAGTTTAACAGTCCTGACCTGATACACCTCCAGACAAACACATCCATGCACACACACTCCACACAAACACAATCCAAACACATCAAACACCTACAAACACACACACACAATCTCCTCAAACACCTACAAACATACACACACAATCTCCTCAAACACCTACAAACATACACACATGCGCACGCACACACACAATCTCCTCAAACACCTACAAACATACACACAATCGCACGCACACACACAATCTCCTCAAACACACAAACACACACAACACGCACACACACACACCACACACACAATCTCCTCAAACACCTACAAAACACACACACACAACGCCGCAAACACCACAACACACACACACGCACACGCGCACACACACACCACACACAACGCCCAAACACCCACAACACCAACGCCGCAAACACCGACAACAACACACACACAACAAACTCAAACACCTACAAAAATACACACGCGCACACACACACATCCCAAACACTACAAACATACACACACACCTCAAACACCTACAAACATACACACACAATCTCCTCAAACACCTACAAACATACACACACGCGCACGCACACACACAACACACACAATCTCCTCAAACACCTACAAATACACACACAACATACACACACAACAATCAACACCACACACACACAATCTCCTCAAACACCTACAAACATACACACACGCACACGCACAACACACACACACACACATCTCCTCAAACACCTACAAACATACACACACAATCTCCTCAAACACCTACAAACATACACACACGCGCACGCACACACACAATCTCCTCAAACACACGTACACACGCGCGCGCACACACACACAACACAATCTCCTCAAACACACGTACACACCCACACGCGCGCGCACACACACACACACAATCTCCTCAAACACCTACAAACACACACACACACACAGAGAAAAACATTTAGAGAGAATAAAGTTGACGCTTCTTTTCCACAGCTATAAAGACTTCAGTAGGTGGTGCTGTCACTGAACTTCAGCTGTGAAGGTTTCCGGTCTGCGCTGCCTTCTTCACCGTCTTTAACATTAGAAAGGAACCATTCTTTCCATACACAGGTGTAACATCATCAGATCAAATGTATAACTGGGAGACGTGGAAGTGTTGATGAAAACCATGCACATCCCCCAGAATGTTGAGAACGTCAACACGTGTGCCAGATTTCATGCATAACGGTTCGATGAACTGCGATTGAGCTTCTGAAAGCCTGAGTCTGATCTCAGATCAGTGGATGGCCTGTGGGCAGCTGTCTACTTTCTCCAGACACTGATGCAAATTCTGCATCGATATTGCCAAGTCCAAAAAGAGGAAATCAATGGTACACTCCAAAGATAAACAAAACAAACCCACAGTTGCTGCAGGCAGGGCGGACTGGGAAGCTAATTCGGCCCTGGACTTTTTGGCCAAATCGGCCCTTTACCAATCCTGTCAACGAGGAGGGGTGCGGGGGGTGTTAGATGGTGTTGTAAAGTATGTAATGTGTGCATTGCGTTACATGCATATGTGTCCGAAGCGCTAATGCCTTCGCATTGCATGCATTTACTTTAATAATAATATGTCCACCAGTCGGACTCTGGTCGTATGCTGTTGGCAGGACGGCCATTCTGGACTGACAGAATGTGCTACTGGTCAGTACTGGTCAGCCCCTGGCTACAGGAGTTCACAATGACAGAAGAAATGCACAATCTTGATACAACTGCAGCAGAAATAATGCATCTGTGTGCATAAAAACAAACAGGTCTCCAGATCTGACAACAAAAAATCTTCTTCATTTATCACTCGCTGGACAAACACACACACACACACACACACACCTCTACATATGGGCCTCCTGCTGTTCAGCTTAAACCCATCAGTGATTATTAATGAACTCTCATAAGCATCAGCCCAAACAAGACAGCAACAAAAAATGTAGAACAAAGAAAACGTATTTTAGGCAGAAGATGTTTTTGCATTCTGACTTCAGATTCATGACGATGAAACATTTTATCCGAATGTTTCTTTTTTTCTTATTCTCTTTCATTTAAAAATTAATTGAGTACAACTAATACCACAATGATGTAAAAGCGTGTATTAATAATAAAACATATTAGTGTCATATTATATTATTTATTAATTCAACTTCATTTCTATAAATCTTTCACAATTGTGCATCTGCCAAAGCAGCTGTACAGAAAACACACCGCATTACAGACGAGATATCATAGGTGTTATATTAATTATACTACAGTGTAGTGTTATGTTTCATATATTACAGTGAGATCCTGAGAAAAACTGAGTCCATGCCATTCCGCACAATACATTCTGTAGTTCTCTTGAGATGTTTGGTGTTTTGTGAGGGTTCCCAGTGTCACCTCCTACTTTAGTTTATTTTTCATCAAGCGTAGAGATGATGGGTTCTGCTCACCTGCGGCTCAGACCCGTCTGTGTGAAATCTCTCTGCTGGATGAATCCTGTGACTCACGGCTGGACTTTCTCTGGGTTTCCTCACATCCATTCAATCTCCTTCTGTAAACACAACAATTCATCGGGGAAATCCACGGAGTGGGATTAACATCACGCCAAATATTCAATTACTTCCTCGTGTTTGGGTAAATGGGTTTACAGACATTTGGCAAAGAGCTAATCGCTTTCGGCACAAACACGAAAACACAATTAAATGACAGACAATAGTTACCTTGCTTTATACACTGCATATACTCATATCTCTTAAGAATCATGTGTTTGTTTAATTACATGAAATTCATCATGAAGCGTAACACGAGTTGTCTAGCGTATCGTGTCAGAGAAAATCTTCAGGTGGCATGCCTTTTCAATATTGAGTTCATTGAGTAAGTTAAGCAGATTTACGTGGGTCATGTTGACGGGTGACCAGCTGCTCCTGCAGGAGATGCAGAAATAGGATGCTGGCGTGATGTGGAGAGCCTTGTGCAGACGGTGCGGAGGAATGTTGATCTGAAGAACCCTCACTGACATCTCTGCACACATCACAATTCATCAGGAATATAATTAATCATCCGTCTAATGACGACCAGCGGTGAAAACGCACAGATCCGGCACGGCCGCCGCTCTCTCACCTCTATGACCGCCATCACTGCTTCAGTGTTATACACGACACACAAGTCATCACAGACAGACGCTGTATTTTAGCTTCAAAACTACACACGAGGGTCTAAGATGATGTGTGGTTATTAACTCTTCTGACCTCGCTGTTCAAATGCATTATGTTTTCTTTTAAAACCATATTTTGTAATATTGATCATTTATAATAAAGATTTTGTGTTAAGAAGGGTTTAACGATTTGAAAAATTCATTTAAAAGTTCATTTAAAAAAACGTCCCCTCTTGTAGATGTAAACCTGTATGCGAGTCTTTCTTCGGTGGAACACAAACGAGGATATTTCGAGAAAACTCAATACGGTTCAGTGCTGTTTGATTGTCAACATTCTTCAAAATATCTTCATTTGTGTTCTGCTGAAGGAAGGACGTGACATGAGGATGATGAAATGATAACAGAATCTTCATTTTTGGGTGAACTTTGTACAAAAGGTCAGATTTTCACACAAGATGATCTTTGCAGCAAATGGACAATGACTTCAGTAAATGAGTGATGTAGTGTCACCATGTCTTCTCGCGTTTGAAAAACCTTTCACAAATGAAGACTGACACACTAACCGTATGAAAAAATAATTCATCTTAGTTAACATTTAGGGTGACGATGCGTCATGATAAAGGCCTGTTCTCCGTTTAGCACGTCACTTTGACCTTTCAGTCTATTGTTTTAATGTTTCCCGAGTGCTCTCTATCACAGAATAATAACGCACATGAGATGAGAAAACATTACGGATGCGCTCACAACATCTGTCTGCAAATGTCAAACAATAATTATACATTTCCTAAGATGATAAAATGATGCTTGATGCCACCCTGTTACGGTGGCCAGCAACTGCCAAACAAAACAACAAATTGTGAAACTAATAACAAATCTAAAAGCAAAATAAAAATGACAAATCTGCTTATTCACAGCATTGTACATTCATAGCCATCCCATTCCAACAAAACACCTTTTCCAGTCTGAATGTTTTGTCGTTATGTTTTCTTACTGGTCGTTGTGATTTGTGATTTGTTATTTCGTTTCCAGTTTGTTGTTGTGTTTAATGATTTGCTGTTTTGAATGATTTGATATTGTGTTTTCAGATTTGTAATTTTGGTTTTAGATTTGTTATTAGTTTTGCAATTTTTTGTTTTGTTTGGCACTTCCGGGCCACCGAAAAGCTTCTGTTGATGTGGATGGTTGCCCACCGCCTAAATACAAACTATGACATTGTCATCCTATGGTTTAGAACAGGACTTTACAACAAGCCAAACATTTCCAGTCCACAATAAAGTTGTACACCATGTGCGTAAGAACTGAAAACCCTTCATACATCTGGACACACATTTTCTAGTTCGCATGAAATAAAGATCTCGACATGCTGTGGCAAAATGAATTCCCTGTGTCCTGTGGGTCTGATAGGTGAACGTGAGCAGATGGAAGCAGTTCACACCAGAGTTATTATAGTCTTCATCATAGTTTTATTCATATTTTACATTAGATTTTATTTTTAGATCTTTAGTTTTTATGTTAATTTTAGTTAAAGTTTTACCAACTTTGGTATATGCTTTCGTCATTTTAACTTTATTTCTTATGCTGCTATATAATATTTAATAGTTTATATTTATATTTTAGTTTTGTTTTTGTTTATTATTATAATTTTAGTGCTTTACATATTTTACAATTTCAGTAAACTAAAATAACCTCGGTTCAAGCAGTTCATGTGAAATCTGTAGAATTTTAAAACGGCACAGAATTCATTAGATGCCCTCAGCGGCGGCTGTGAAGCTTCAGCTAACCCAAGCAGATGAGATCAGATTATTATCAGACCTGCTGAAGCAGAACTTTACTTCTGAGCCTGAAGGGAAACACACGGACAGTCTGAGACCTTCAGCGGGCAAAAAAAGATTGTGAACATTAAGGTGTGAAGTTTTACAAACTGTAAGCAGAAAGAAAAGGCCGAGTGCGTTAATCTGATTTAAACTCTCTGAAGACCGTGTCTGAATAATTTCCCACGACTCGCTGATCATCTTTTCATATGTTTGATATCAGAGACAGCAGTGCTGAATGTTAATACCTGTGAATGCTTCACTGCCTTACAAACAATTTATAACAAACACTTTACAGGTGCATTATGGGTTTAAAGAGTTCAGGTTATTTCAACGGCAGGTGTGTGTATACCCTAACTAACAGAATGAATTAACAGAACTATCTTGATTGGCACGTGACCAAAGTGTTTGACACAGTGCCACATTCATACCCACATACTACAGTATTTGCTCTGGTGTTTTAACTGTATTTACAACAGTTTAGTTTAATACAGAATACTATGGCGACTATAGTAAAATTACTCAAATAGAGTATACTACAATGCATGACAGTTTACTATAGTAAATACAATAGAATACTATACGTTGTTTTTTCATGCGATATTTGTGTTTTTGTACAATTTGCTTTGGCCCTATAGTGACAATCGATTTATTATTCATTTTTTCTAAGAACCACACGCTGCTGTTTTACACAAATTCAAATACCTTGAAAGTGTTGAAGTTTCAGTTGTGAGATCAGGTTGACCAATGACTCGATGGAACGCAGTTCTGAAGGGTGACAACAAGACAAACTGAACCAATTGATGAGGAGGCAAATTAAACCAATTAGACTGAATAGATCCAAGACAACATCACGTACCTTTTTTGCACAAACACAGAATCCAAACGTGCCGGTGAACTCTTTCAGGTGGAATGGCAGAAGCTCTGGAGTGAGTTTTATCTGATGGATGAGAATTGAGAGGCGGATCGATAGAGATCACAGCCTAAATGAAGAGTGAGTTTAATTGGCTTAGTGTTATTGACTGGTGTGCCCGTCTGCCGTCGATTTGACTCCGACTCAACATGAACTTCACATCCTCAGTGGAGTTCAGCCTCTTCATTAGATAGACCAGAGATTCAACGAGCCACGTCCAAAATAATTCAGACAAGTGTCTGTCACACTTCAATTTATAGCCGAGAATCAGTCAAATAAAAACATTCAGGAAGGGTCATAGAGCCTTGTTTTTAGTCTGTGCTGACCTGTAAAGAGTCATATCGAGTTATTTAGTCAAATATACAAAATCAAATAAAAAATAATATTTTATAAAATAATAAAATTGTTAGAAAATAAAATTGTTATTTTATAAAATAAAATGTTAAAATCAGTTTTCAAAAAAAATTATACAGACAGACAAAAGCTGAAAACAGATTAATGCGTTAATGAGATTCCTGAAAATTCTAAAAAGGAAATAAAAATAAAATGATTCTTTACTGCTGAAGCACCGCTGTTTTACATTTAGGGAACCTAAAGATATAAAGATGAATGTAAAAAAAATATTTAATAAACCAAAACAAAAAAATGTATACAATTATTTTATGAAATAAAATTATAAAAATGTTTTAAAATAATAATAATGATAGCTTATCAAATAAAAATACAAAAATTATGTTATAAGATAATGTTATACAATTCTCTTATAAAATAAAATCAGTTTTCTCAAATATTTTTTATACAGACAGACAGAAGCACAGATAAACAATTTAATGAGATTTAATGAGAAAATAAAAAAAGGAGGAAAAAGACAGTCAATGCGACCCACGGACAGTTAATGAATTCTTGAAAATGTGCCGAAGAAAGCAGATTCATAGATTCTGGAGTCTCAAAAGCTTCATCGTTATGGAAAAGAGGTGAGACGTGCCGAGAATGTAAACTCACGCTGAAGTTTTTGACCAGCTTCTCATCACACATACAGTCAATAAAGAGCCTCCATCCTGGAGGAGATGTTTCACGAACATTGATCAGATGAGTTCTTTAATCACCAGTGTGTTTTATTCACTTAAGACTTATTCACATAACTCAATGAGTTCTCAATGGCTTATACGTAACGTTGTTGTTCATTTGAAGAAATGTTTTTAAATGATTTATAGTGGACACAAAATGTGGCGTTAAAATCACTTCCAGATTCTCAGATGAATATTAATGACGGAAGTCAGCGGTTATTGCTGATGCAAACTCTTGATCAATTATGAATAAGAACTCAAAGTGTAATTAAGATTAAATACAGACCTGCAGTGACAGCCAGATTTATTCAAAACTCAAACTTTAATCGGCTGTCATAAGACATCATCGCACACGCAGGCTGAGAAAGGCACAACCCAAGTGAAAAATCCTCTGCATTCCAGACGTCAGATCTGAATATAAAACAGAGCAGACATTTACGGTGGTTTAATTTCATTCACAAATCTCAGCACAGTTTGAGACATTGCTCAAATCTTTTTGTCAAGAAAGTGATTAGTCTTTCATACAGGAAGCTTATCCTGGTCTCATCCGGAGGTTTAAGAAAGGTAGCGAGAGCCGCAGAAGTCTAGCCGACTGAAGGTTTCTCCAGGGAATGGCTCTGCTGAGCACATTAAACGTAAATCCTAACACTTTTACATCTCCTGATGTCTTGAAACGCTCCTGTAATTACATTGTGAAGAATCTGGTGCTGATCACACATCTGTGTCAGCACCACCCGTTTCATTACAGCTGTTTAACAAAAGAAAAGTCCCGGCACTCAACTTTGACTCATTCTGAAGACATAAACCTGTGCGTGAGCTCTGTGCACACTAGAAGAGAAATGACACTACATATATATCCTCACATCGGTTTTAAAGATGATAAAGCTGTTTTAATTTCAGTGAATATGCGTGAGATGCATTATTAAAGGTGCTGCGCCGGCGTGTTGAGTGCGCCTGTGATCTTCTGTCAGAATCAAACACAACCCTTGCATATTTCACAGCCGTAAGTGAGACGGCGGAGATCTGAGAAGAACAAATATAATCAATTATTCAATTGTTTCTAAATGGAGACTTTTGATTGTGTTTCATCTAGAGAGAAACCCCCCAGTTGTCTCACAGTTATCTCACAGTAATCTGACAGTGATCACAGAGTTATCACACAGTTATCTCACAGTAACCACACAGTTATCTCACAATAATCTCACAGTAATCTCACAGTTATCTCACAGTAATCTGACAGTGATCACAGAGTAATCCACAGTTATCTCACAGTAATCACATCTCACATAATCACAGTGATCACAGAGTAATCACACAGTGATCACAGAGTAATCACACAGTTATCACACAGTTATCTGACAGTAATCACAGAGTAATCACACAGTTATCACACAGTTATCTCACAGTTATCTCACAGTAATCTCACAGTAATCTGACAGTAAACACACAGTAATCTCACAGTAACCACACAGTTATCTCACAGTAATCTCACAGTGATCACAGAGTAATCACACAGTTATCTCACAGTATTTCACCTTATCTCACACAGTAATCACAGAGTAATCACACATTATCTCACAGTAACACACAGTTTATCTCACACCACACAGTATCACACAGTAACACAGTAATCACAGAGTATCACACAGACACAGTTCTCACACAGTTAACAGTACAGTAACTCACAGTAATCTGACAGTAAACACACAGTAATTCGTAACACACAGTATCTCACAGTAATCTCACAGTCACAGTAATCACACAGTATCTCACAGTAACCACACAGTTATCACACAGTAATCTGACAGTGATCACAGAGTAATCACACAGTTATCTCACAGTAATCTGACAGTAAACACACAGTATCTCACAGTAATCTCACAGTAACCACACAGTTATCTCACAGTAATCTGACAGTAATCACAGAGTATCACAGTGCAGTAATCTCACGTAATCACAGTACTCACACACACCAGTTATCTCACAGTAATCTGACAGTAATCACAGAGTAATCTCACAGTAATCACACAGTTATCTCACAGTAATCTCACAGTAATCACAGAGTAACCACACAGTAACCACACAGTTATCTCACAGTGTATCACCCACACAGGTATCTGGTAATCACAGTCACACAGTTATCTCACAGTAATCTCACAGTAATCACAGAGTAACCACACAGTAACCACACAGTTATCTCACAGTTATCTCACAGTAATCTCACAGTAATCTGACGTAATAATCTCACAGTAATCACACAGACAGTAACCACACAGTTATCTCACAGTAATCTGACAGTAATCACAGAGTAATCACACAGTTATCTCACAGTTATCTCACAGTAACCACACAGTTATCTCACAGTAATCTGACAGTAATCACAGAGTAACCACACAGTAACCACACAGTTATCTCACAGTTATCTCACAGTAATCTCACAGTAATCTGACAGTAAACACACAGTAATCTCACAGTAATCACACAGTTATCTCACAGTAACCACACAGTTATCTCACAGTAATCTGACAGTAATCACAGAGTAACCACACAGTAACCACACAGTTATCTCACAGTTATCTCACAGTAATCTCACAGTAATCTGACAGTAAACACACAGTAATCTCACAGTAATCTCACAGTAACCACACAGTAACCACACAGTTATCTCACAGTTATCTATAATCTCACAGTAACACAGTAATCACAGCTCACAGTAATCTCACAGTAATCACATTATCTCACAGTAATAGAGTAATCACAGAGTAATCACACAGTCTCACATTATCTCACCTTTAATCAGAGTAACCACACAGTTATCTCACAGTAATCTGACAGTAATCACAGAGTAACCACACAGTAACCACACAGTTATCTCACAGTTATCTCACAGTAATCTGACAGTAATCACAGAGTAATCTCACAGTAATCTGACAGTAATCACAGAGTAATCTCACAGTAATCACACAGTTATCTCACAGTAATCTCACAGTAATCACAGAGTAATCTCACAGTAATCACACACTCACAGTTCTCACAGTAATCACACAGTATCTCACAGTAATCACAGTAATCACACAGTAATCTCACAGTAATCACAGAGTAATCTCACAGTAATCACACAGTTATCTCACAGTAATCACACAGTTATCTCACAGTAATCACACAGTTATCTCACAGTAATCTCACAGTAATCACAGAGTATCTCACAGTAATCACACACAGTTACACACACAGTTAGTATCTCACAGTAATCACACAGTCACACAGTAAACACAGTGTAATCACAGTAATCTCACAGTAGTAATCACACAGTATCTCACAATCACACACACAGTAACACACAGTTATCTCACAGTCTCACAGTAATCACACAGTAACACAGTTAATCACACCACAGTAACACAGTAATCACAGTAATCACACAGTATCTCACAGTAATCACACAGTTATCACAAGTGACACAGTTATCTCACAGTATCTTCACAGTAATCACACCAGTCACAGTAATCACAGTTAACACAGTTATCTCACATTAATCACGCAGTAATCTCACAGTAATCACACAGTAATCACACAGTAATCACACAGTAATCATACAGTAAACACACAGTTAACTCACAGTAATCTCACAGTAATCTCACAGTAATCACACAGTAATCACACAGCTATCTCACAGTAATCACACAGTAATCACACAGCTATCTCACAGTAATCACACAGTTATCTCACAGTAATCACACAGTTCACATTAATCACACAGTAACCACACAGTTATCTCACATTAATCACACAGTAATCTCACAGTAATCACACAGCTATCTCACAGTAATCACACAGTAATCTCACAATAATCACACAGTAATCACACAGTAAACACACAGTAATCACACAGTAATCACACAGTTATCTCACATTAATCACACAAATCTCACAGTATCACACATCTCACAGTGTATCTCACAGTAATCTCACAGTAATCTCACAGTAATCTCACAGTAATCACACAGTAAACACACAGTAAACACACAGTAATCTCACAGTAATCTCACAATAATATCACAGTAATCTCAAAATAATCTCCCAGGTCTCAAGAACACAAACTGTGCTTGAATTTGTTGAATTCTGCACAGAAACGTCAAAAATCTCACTATGAGCTCAATCGTTTCTCAACAAATTCACAAAATATCTGAGCATATCAGAATGAATTTTACAGCTCCATCCCTTACAAAAACAATTTATTCAAGTGAGATATTAGCATAAATACTTTTGCACATTGTTTTACATCCCGTCTTGTCTTATAAACTGTATTTTAGGGGTTCACCAAAGTAGGGGTCGCGACCCCCCGGGGGAGATGATTTCCAAAAATCTTTTTATTTTTTCAAATGATTAGAAATAGCATATTTTATCCATAAGTGTAACAAAATATAAAAATATCAGTTCAATTAAAAATAAAACCATGCATATGAAAGCCATCGGCCTTTCCAATTTCTTCCCCCTTAATGGTGACCCTTGAGGATGTTAGACCTGCATGTGCATGTGCGCAGCATTTGTATACTTAAACAACCTCAGAGGATTTTGTGAAATGATCGAGAAGGTTTAATGATCCAATCACAAAGTGTACATTTTATAACTGATCATTACAAACAGAGGCAAAACGAAAACTTGAAATGTGAAAATCTTGAAAACAACTCCTTTTATGTTGGACTGGGAAGAAGTCCTATGAGTTTGGAGCACGATTATAGTAAATGTAAAAAACATTAAAAACAAATGATCTGTGCTCAAGGTGTGCAGACCGATAAAAATTTGACCATCTGTAGTAAATACATGGTTTATGTATAACAACAAGTAAAGAAATGAGTAAATGACTGTAAATCCAATATTATGTTACACGCTTTTGTGTTGTCATTATGAGCGTGTTTGGATTGAATTAATAAGCTCATGTGGGCTAATTTAATACTTTTTGGAGAGAGTCATGTGTACAGTAATCTAACTACACTATTGAATATGTAACTAGTAATTCATTCTTTTTTCACTGCTGACTACTTAAATATACTAAAAAAATGAACTTTATACTTATTTCTGTAAGTGTACATCAGTTTCATTGTCTGTTTACCTTCTCTTAAAGATCTAGTTAGAGATCTGACACAAAGCTGCTATCTTAATGATTTATCAGAGCGTTTTAAATGAAATCATGATGCTCAGAAATGCTGTCTAGAACTTACCAGGTGTTAGAACAACGTTGATGTGTTGTCCGAGCCACTGGTAATCTCTGGGCTAAATGTGGTCAACTGCTGAAATATCAGAATAAAAAGAAAGATGTCTGGTAAGAAATAAATCACATTTAACATATACACCTATACAGTATACATGACCTTTACAAAATAAGTGTATTTCTGACAGTGAAAGTGTCTGGGATGTAGAAACATCTTTAGCACAGTCGAGGATGCTGTGGATAAACCCAGACGGTTGTCAATACTTCACATACAGAGAGATTGACCGCTGAGGATAAGAGTGAAGCGTTGCCAGATCCTCTCATGTCTGAGCGAGAGAGACCGTGCCTGATCTCGCGTGGATAAATCCCTCTGAATTATCCCGAATCCTGTCGACCGGCATGACATTTTATATTTTTGTGTTTTAATTCCCGGAATCTTCAGCTGCATGTGGGTTTGTGTTTCAACCAGCCGGCTGTATGACAGATTGATGTTTTATATGTTTATAGATCCGCTCTCCAGACCACACACATTCAACATCGATCAATCCACTTTAAAAGTATCCAAAAGCGATATCCAGCTAGGGAAATGTTTTACTTTATTTAAAGAGTATCAGTTTATTTTTGTATATTCCTTTACACAGGCTTTAATCAAGTGAACAGATTGACTGAAAATGAACGGGACAGATTTCTAATCACATCACAGCTAATCAAAGTTAAAAGCCAGATGTCTAGTATTCAAAACAATTGTGTTCCTCATTAAATCATCATTTTCTCTTGTGAGTGATTGATGGAAAACATGGCAGTGTAAATCTCTCTCTCTCTCTCCTGACATCCCGACTGATGCCCATCATGTAACTTCGCTCAGACACACATGAGCTTGTCACATTCACCACTAATAAGAATGAATGACACCCAATGACAGACGTCTTCACCATATCACATCTATAAATAATCCATAAACAAGTCTTCTTTCAGATAAATCACTCAAGTACAAAATCACATCTGTTGCTCTTCACCTCATGTTATTGTAAGAACAGATGCGCTGAGATGAAGATGTTCCTACATGACGCGCTCATTAAGAACAAGAAAGGACAACTTTACAACTTCAAACATGTTTGACACTGAACTTTAAAAAGAGCCAATGAAAAGGCTACAGCAGGAATGGCCAAAAAAAGAGAAAACGCAAAATAAACTAAATTAAAGATGAATTGAACTAAAAGAATGATTTATTTTACTTCAACCTATAATAAATAAATACATAAGAGATGATATTGTTTTGTATAAAAATTCTGTAGAGAAACTCTTATTGTGCCTTCTGTCAATCTGAATTTGAACAAGAAAGAAACAGGCTTATCAACTTTGTTAAAGTCGGCATGAAAATAAAAACAATCATTTTAATTGTTTTACACAGTGGTGAAGAATTTATTATACATGATTTGTCCGTGCACATCTTTTTATTTGTTAATTTGCGCTTGTAATCTTTAATCAGAAACGTTAAGCTCCTCCCCCTCTGGAAACAACTTCACTTCTGGGGTGCGTATCCCCAACAACGACATCGCTGGTTAACCACCACAGTACGATGCGTCATTGGGGAAGTTAACGATGTAGTTACGACTGTCTCCTGAAACCGTGGTAACTGTCAGAGATCAATTGTTTGAGCCAAGTTGGTCCAGCAATCTAGTTGATGACGCCACACAGGTGATCGAGTAATGACGTCTACTAATACATTTATTTCAACTTGCTGTGAATAACATACATTACAGGACTACTTCTGTTATCCTATTTTTGTTATCTGTTGTTTTATTTCACGATATTCATTTATAAGTGTCCTCCTATGTCATTCCGCCCAGGGTTTCCCCAGGGTCATAGAGCACGCAGGTCACGCGCACTTTTCAAACAACAGCACTTCTGTTTTCTTGACAAACTAAAACATGTCAAATTGAATTTGTATATATCTAGAAGGATGGATATGGAATGCACTGCGTGTTGCTTTGATGATGTCATAATAATAAGGAACGATGCTTATAGCCACGGCTCTAGACCTGTAGTTCCAATCACACAACTTTGCGATGCTGCTTGCGATTGATCGTTGGAACGATGGTTTTGGGAAACACTTAAATCGTTGAACTATGCTGGAACGACGGAACTTGTGAACAGAGTTGGCTCACGACGCTTTTAGGAAACGCACCCCTTGTCAGGACTGAGGCGTGACGGGGGGGCTGCAATGACTGACAGATTGAAAATTGCGTTCAAATCTTTCACCTTTTAACGATCCAATCAGAGCCAGATCCATGTTTTTTTTTCTTTTGCGCAAGTTCACGTGTCAAATACAGGAAATCTAATGATGCTGATACATCATTCATTAAGACAAAATGTTAAAGGGGTCTAAAACCACCATCTACTATCAAAATGTGACAATATTCTCAAACATTACATGTCGTGTTAACTCAATAACAATAATCATCAATATTAATATAATAGTGTTAATAAAACAGAACCAAAACGTGTGTTTTGATGTAAAACCTACAGAACGACAGCTGTATAGAATATCCTCATCATCATCACGGTTTCTAACAGCCGTCTCTGGTTGCTTTTCACCGTTACAGCAAGGTCAGTGTTTTAATCTTTGGCCAAGTGAAAATTCTGCTGTATGTGGTAGAACTGGAGCCCCCCGTCCCCCCGCCCGACCCTGAGCTAATGTTTGATGTCGGTGATGCCCTTTTCAACTGGGTCAGAAACACTCGGGATGAAAGGTGTAATCGCATCGCTCCGGGCCGCTTCAAGGTCCTGTTGTCTTTATTCTGCAAACACATGCAAACTTCTAACGGGGGTCGACGCGCGCTCGGGCAGGTGAGTCCCACGGCTCCCGGCTGCGGAGGAGAATTATGGGATTTATATTACGGCCGTGAAATTTGGCTGACCTGCGTTTTTGAGATCAATCGGTGGCGTGATTAGAACAGCAAAACACCGCGAGGTTGGTGTCGGCTCGACGTTCCGTCTGATTAATTGTTATAAATGTACCTGTGAAAGTAAGTTCGCATGAGACGGAGTAAGCAATAAAATTATGCGTGCTCGTGATTTTGGACGGCCGAATGTTTCCTTTGCATTTCCATTTTTATTGCCGTCTATTCCACGCCATTGCACACGCGACAGGACGCAAAACCAATTTGTGTCGTTTTTTATGTTAAACTTTCCATTAACATCCCACATAACAAACGACGTTCGGTTTAAAACGCTGGATGTACATAAATCTAATGCTATCGGGGATCACTGAGTTTGAACTGTGATGTTACTTCATTTGTATTAACTTTATGAAGCAGAAGCCTGACTGTCATTGTGTTCTACGACCTGCGCTAAAAACAACACATCCAATCATGTTCTCTTAAAGAACAGTACACGCGATTTGTCTTCATGTACATTCAAACCCGTATGAAAATGTTATCGCTCAGATGACGCTTTTTCATACCTCAGGAGATCTGATGAGTTCTCAGTTGTGTTTCATTGGAGTTTCAACTAAATATCACATGAAAGTATGAGTTTAATAAACACATGAAGAGTCTGGAGGTGTAGATGAAAGTAGATTGTAGATGTAAAATCATCTGGATTTGAGTCAATGTGATGAGAAATGTTTGAGTTGATCTTCAATAATATTGACTTTTGATCGCAGACGAGACAAATCTGACGTCTCTTCTCAAACTCTCATGACAGACACATTCTGACTCTTTTTCTCCTCATGAGAAATATCTGAGAAGCACACGAGACTTCACCAAAACTTTCCATTTTCTTTCTATTTAAACTCATTGATGTCCAACTTTAGATGATGCTCTGGGGTGTGGAGCGGGTTTGAGGGTCTCTTGTGCCCTCCAGAGATGTCTCTCTGAACGCTGTAGAATGATTAAAAGCGGAGAGATTCGCGACCGCATGAGACCCTCCCCCTCATAAGTTCCGCTGTCATAAACGCTTTTTGTCGCCAGGAGTTCTGTAGCGGTCCTGAGACGGTTGCCAGGCAACCTGGTCTGCATTGAAATGCAAGAGAGAGGGAATCAGGGGATGCCGCCTGTCTCAGGAGCATCGCGTCGGGCGGTACGACTCCCCCTCACAACCACCCGGAGAACAAAAACACCATCACCAACAGAGGAATTATCTCTCACGGTTCTCCTCCTCTTACTCTCAGGCACATCACGTCCTAGTTTCCATCGGTTTTTTAACTACAGAGAAGATCAGCAACTCTTTGAGAACCTGCACAAAGCTTGAAGAAAAAAGATCACGTCGGTTTTTTATTGGATCTCGGTCTAATAAAAAAACAAAAGAAGACGGAGATAAAACTTGGCACGTGATCGCGCCCGCCCTCTCGCCTTCACTCTCGGGTTCTGTTCGTTTTTGCGAGCAGAAGAGAGATGGAGCGTTTCGCACGAGGAACTTATGACAGCTGAACTCACACACGAGTGAGATGAACGCGGGAGGGAGAATCGACAAACGTCAGACGGCTGGGATGCTGGAGAGCGCTCCGTGATTCTGGAATTCCCTCTGAGCCAAAGCTGAGATGTGGGGACAGGACTTCTCTCTCAGCTGTCAGGGATGTCTGCGTGCTTCAGAAAGACCATCATCTTCAGCATGTCCGATGTTAGGTTCTTCCTGATGCTGTGCAAGGTAAGACCAATCCCATCTGACAACCCCGTACCAGATGAACCGGACTTCAGTCTGCAGAAGAAACGAAGTCACGGAAGAATATTGAAGAATACTGTACATAGAGCAAAGACAGTTTAACATTGATAAGTGATGAGTGAAGTTTCTACTTCATGAAGAGTAAACTTCTGACAGATTCACAAGAAATTCTGCGTCTATTCTGACCTGTTATTATTGATAACTGTAGAGACAGAAGTAAAGATCTAGCTGCTGTATGATCAAAATCTATTCAATCTGATTCATTTGAATGTAGAAGACGGTTTATTCTGTAAAGCATTAAACACTCTCTATTTGTGTTTGTACTTTTATCAAATTAACAGCAGAAATGATTTCTTCCTTACACTGCAAAAATAAAATGCTTACTCAGTCTTTAGTCTTGTTCTCCAGTACAAGCATCTAACATTCTTAAATCAAGATACAATTATTTCAGGAGCAAAATGACATGAAGATGTTAAAGGGCTAGTTCACGCAAAAATGACAATTCTGTCATCATTTAATCAGCCTCTCTGTTGAACACATAAGAAGATATTTTGAAGAATGTGGGACAGCAAACAGTTCTGGGGCACTTTTGACAACCAGTGTAATTTTTCCTACTATTGAAGTCAATGGGGTCCAAGAACTGTTTGGTTATGAGCATTCTTCCAAATATCTTTCTTTGTGTTCATCAGAACAAAGACATTTATACAGATTTGGAACACGTAGAGGGTGAGGAAATGATTTTATTTTTGGGTGAACTGTCCCTTTAGGTGTTGTTTTCTAAAAATGACTCAAAATGAAGTGAAACGTTTATCTGCAGTTGCGCCTAACAAGATGTAATATATGTCATTACATACATCTGAATGGAAGAATATATATTTGTATCGGAAAACAAGAGAAAAATACTGAGAAGAAATGAATTGTGTCAGAAATATAGAGTACAGATGGTCATGATGGTTTGATATCGATGAACAAACACAGAGACGCTGGACCTGTGGGTTTAATTTATTTTATTTAATGTGTGTTTACTCGAGAGTGATCTGTTTGTGTGTGCATTTGAACTCCATTTTAAAACAACACCTAAAGCAACACCGGCTGTCCGAGCACATTAACATCTTCAGACATTTTCTGCGCCTGGAATAGTTCAAGTGGAAAGGATCTACCATTCACCAATGTTCTCTGCGCCCTAAGCTCAAGTCAGCTGTGACGTTTCCACGGCGACGACTTTAACATCCCTATTGACAAAATGACTCTGATTGGTCGACACTCAGAAAATGTATTGTACATTTAACACAATGATTCATTGTCGCTTTATTATTTTTATATACACTGTAAAAGAATGTTGGTTCAACTTATACAGATACGTTTTTAAGTTGAACCAACAAAAACACAAGGACTCTTTTCCACTGCAATACCATTAAAAAGTTTAAGTTCACTTACATAAAGTTCATACTGCTAGATTTGTTTCATTTTTTAGAATAAGAGCAGTAGACATGCTCCAGGTTGTTTTTACTCACATATTTGAGTCTTTTGAGACATCTGAAAATCACACACATCACCTGTAATATCCACTCTGACAGCCAGCTGTTAATACTGAAGTCTCCTCCGAGGGATTTGCTTGACTTCCTCGGGGTTCAGTGTTGATGAACGGATGTCCCAGAGTTTGGCCGGCTCACGGTGGACTCGTCCCAACAGGCATGCTGGGAAAGTGCTTCTGGAAATCCTCCAGTCCCCGTCTGATCCGAGAGCAGCTGCTGTTTCCAGCGAAGCCGCTTCCAACATCTCGTTCTGGCGTGTGCGACACTGGAAAGCGTGCGTTCTATCAGAGCCCAGCAGTCCACACGCATGAGTGCACGTCCAGAGGATGACAGGAGGGTTCAGTTTGAGGAAAGCCCTGTTTCTAACACTCACACAGATGACCTTCCACAGAACCTTCAGACACAAGAATGGAAGGTGTTGTGCAAAACCATGCAATGTCTTTTTAAACAGTAATACAGTCTACAGCTAGAGCCAAGTTTGGTTTATTCAAAACAATGATGACAATGACTCCATCTCTAATCCCACAACTCAGATCTGCCGCCCGCTACTGTAACTACAATGCATATTTTACAGACCCTGTTATGCATTACACACAACGGTATAGTACACTTATCATAAGCACAATCTGTTTTTAAACAATGTCATGTTCTTACCTTAAAAAAACGACGAGCTGAACAAAATCCTTCCGCTTTTGACCTGCAGGATAAGGTTTAAAAGGAGCCCAGCTCTGCAGAAACCTTATTCAAACTAAATAACATCCTTAAGAAGATTTTGGAGTTTCACGCTTGTGGTTTGGTTCACATGGTCCGGGTTCACTCAGAACTCATGAAGAGCTCTTAAGTAACATTGACTTATAAGGTTCTATCTGCGATTGTTATTGACATGTTCTTATTCTGTGACAACTTATTTACATTATGTGATGTTTTTCTTGACGTTGTGCACATTTTGGGTTTTTGGTAACACTCTACTTAAAGCGTATATGTATAATGCATTATAAAATGAGTTTGAATATATTAATTATGCCTCGCGATGCACGTTATAATGCATTGTAATGTCTTATGAATAATAGTAACCATCAATACTGTTACATTGTTAATTCATTTAAAAACAACATTTAATGTATTACAACACACATCGTGAACAACTGTAATGCATCATACCCTTTAATAACCCCTAATAATGCATCATACACAAAGTAAAGTGTTATCAGGTTTTTCAACATAGTCCGTTAGATGCACGTTCTCTCAACGACCCAGAACACAGATATAACCTTCAAATTCTAAGACATCGAAAAGTTTGAATTAATCTCAATTAGTAAGATTATCATACATTTAAAAAACAAACGTGTTATTCTTGCTGTTATCAAGAAGTTTAAAAGATTTCACAATAAGTGGGCACAATAACCTAGGCAAAATCTTAAAAGAATGTTTTTGTGAATAAAAAATTTACTATGCAAAATAAAAAAATTAACAGCAAGATCCATAGCATGATCACTGCAAATAATCAAGAAACACATTCAGTCTCTCCCTCATGTGGATCTCTTTTCATGGATTATTCACGTTTTAAGGACATTCATGTGTGTAATGTGGTTAAATTACTGTGATCCAAATGATCATGTGATTGATGCTAGTACTGGCAGCGCTGTCTATTATCTGATTTTTTAGGGCTGGTTTAGGGGCCCGGCCCCCAAAAGCTTTGGCACAACTCTAACAGTGCCTGTAACAGAAAACACGGTACACTTGGAGAGTCATTAACTGTTGAAAACATCAGTGAGAAACAGACCGATACACTGAACATTCAGCACAAACCTGAAACACAAACGACTGTCAGCAGATACAGAGACACATTCAGCAGACTGAGCGCTTCTCTAAATCTCTTCTTCTGTTGCTCATGAAACACATGATAAAACTCACTCAACCTTTATAAAGTTTTTCCAGCGGTTACTATGTTTTATTCAGGGAACTATAGGAACGAATGTATTTTTGATGACAAATCTCTTTCATGGCCCTTAATAAATCATAACTCTGTAAAAGCTGAAGGAAAAACTGAGCGAGCAATAAGATACAGACGAGGCATTTGTTTATAGGGTACGCGACTGCTGATGTTGATTTTGTTCTTTTTAACAGTACACTGGTAATACTGCAGTATTTATACGCGTGTATTGATGTACAGTATATTATAAAGTATCTTACACGAAAGATGAAAATACCACCTTACAAAAACATGTTTGGATCACTAATGTGGGAAGGGATGTTAATCTTTGTATGTCTTAATTTGTGGTATTTTAAACACGCAAAACGTATCGAAATGTTGATTCAAATCAAATCTGTCTTAACTATCGCCTGAAGATCAGCGTGTGTCTCTTGTTCCAGACTGGTGTGAAAGGAAAACCGCAGACGTCTCCGAGGAAAATGGTAAACACTGCTGTGAGTGAGGAGGAAAAGAGAATTCAAGACAAGGAAAGTAAAGAGGAATCCATTCTGGCCATGCTGGGGATTATCGGGACTATCCTCAATCTAATCGTCATCATCTTTGTGTACATCTACACAACCCTGTAACAGTCACAACACAAACACTTAGAGATCTCTGAACTTCGCTATGACTGGCGGAGAGATTTCAGGATGGATACACCGGGCCGGTCCAGCGCAGAGATGTGTGTGCGTTCACTCATGGATCCAGACACTGCTGGAAACACAGAGGATGCTCATAAACTGTACATACGCATGATCAACGCACACAAGATCAGGAGGGTTCCTCTGTGCATGATGCAGATCTTGAAGACGTTCTTACAGACTCGAGACGCCGGCAACGAGTGCCCGTCAGAAACTCAAATGTACACATCTCTTTTCCTCACTATATTATTAGACCTGAGCATCGATTCAGACCTTGATAGATATTCTCCTTAATGAGACCCAAAAACTAAAATTCTGTCATCATTTATTCCCAAAAATCTGTTTGTGACTTTCTTCGGTGGAACACATAGGAAGATATTTTGAGAAATGTGTTCATACAATGGAAGTCGATGAGGTTCAATGTTGTCTAATGGGCTAGTTGCACAAGATGGCGCCGGTGAGCTTTTGCTTAACAAAGTGCTCAGCAATGTAAAGAGGATCTGTCAGATCACTTATATCTTACTTTCTTCTTTTTGATCTAAAAAACACCCATAAATCCTCTTTTCCCATACAGTGTTATACGACCGGAAATGACTCTGCCGACTCTGGCGTCTCAAAAGCTCACCGGCGCCATTTTATACAACGAGCCAATTTGAAAGTTCTTGAAGAAACTCGTACAGATTTGGAATGACATGAGTAAAAGATTAAATACTTTTCATTTTAGAGTGAACCGTCCCTTTAATAGTGCAACAAGGAACTGTTACATAAATCTGAGAGTTTAGTACATCTTTGAGAACAGTGTTGGGTAAGTTACTCTGAAAAAGTTATGAATTACTAGTTACTAGTTACATATTCAATAGTGTCATTAGATTACTGTACAAATGACTCTCTCCTAAAAGTATTTAATTACTTATTGACTTTCTGTATCCTACATCAACCTTGATTAGTTCAGTGATTCCAGGATAGACATGAAACATCTTATTTAATTCATTCAAATAAATAACTACATAAAGTAATATTATTAACTGAGTTTTACAAATGTGAGAATTATACATTAAAGCATACTGTACATTTTAAAGTTAGACTTTGAATTTTGATGTCAATTCCACTATTGCACACACACATATATTACACACAGTATTTAGTTTACTAACTGTAATTAAATGAAATTACAGAAAAACCAAGAGTAATCCCTTACATTACTTTTTCAAGGGAAAAGGAATTAAATTACAGTAACTAATTACTTAAGCCTGAAATACACTACCCGATTTTTATGCAGATTTTTGCCCAGATTTCCAGTCTGGTTTGTCGTCAGTTGTTGCTGAATGCCTGCGATTTTGGGCAGTCGGCGCCAGAGCCGATCCTCCCTATACGCAGATTACGCAGGTTGCGTAGGGCCTCTGCACCACCAGGGGGAACCCTTGAGCACCTAATACGTTATTTTTATGACTTGCGGGTTCAACTTTACAGGAATCATTTGGAAATGTCCTTTTTAATACTTAATTTATTTAACTACTTTGACATACTCCGTCTCGGACATCGTGTAGTGCGCAGTTACACCCAACACTGTTTGAGATGTTCATTCATCATTTATATTGTTTGTGTATCATTTAGGGCTGGACAATAATTCAATAACTATCGGGATAGAATTCATTTCGATAACGATGATATGGTTTTTAAACACATTTTTGATACTTCAATATACATTACAAAACCGCGTCTGAGCCCTCGCTCTGCTTCACGGCAGTGGCTACTGGTGTAATGGAGCGCCACTCGTCTTGCCCCAGTATAAATCTCTAGTTTAAGCCCGTGTTCACACTTTGACCAAGGCGCATTTTTTGTAAAAACAAAGCTGGTAGCGTTTGGTTACAAACAGCAGCCGAGCGTCATGACTTCGTCGTCAGCGTCTGTGCACGAAGGCAGCCCAGAGAAACAGATAGGCAGCGTAACAGAAGTCTATTTGAATTATAAACAGAGAGCGTCTTTCCAATAACTAATCACATATATAAAACTATAATACTAATTTCTCGTTAGAAATGCAATCAGAAGTTGTTGAAAGTGAAAATTAAACATACATTTCTTCAAAACTATGCTCCAACGGGCGTTTCGGAGCCATTTTATTTCTTCGAGCTGGATCCTTCTTGACCAATCACGTTCCTCGCATGTTGTTATGGAAACTACAGTTCTCTTTCATTGGTTAGCTGGGGAAAAGGAGCTCGACGTGGGCGTTACTTTCCAGAAAAGTAGAACTTTTTTCAAGCTCAAAAGACGCTCTGAGCTGCAGAAAAAGACGCAGGAGCTGGCATTTAAGGCCCGATTCACATTTAGTGCATGCGGTGCGACGCGCTCTTTTTTTTCAGGAGCGTCGCATCGAGATGAAAAAATCTAAACTTTTCAGAAAGGCGCAAGCGCACCGCAGGTAATATGACAAGAACCAATCAGCCAATATAGACGAGCTCAATGAAGATGGAGACACAGATGATCACAGCATAACTAAATCTATAGTAGCAGAGTTATTGCAAGGTATTTTCAGTGCATATAATCCATATCCTTTGTTTATACCTCCTCGTCTCAACGGCTATCGTGGTCCATGGTTGCTTAGCGACGACAGACGCCAGGAGAGCGCAGTGTAGCTCGCGTTTTCCGTGCGGATTTAGACACGAAATCTGAATCGAGCCAAAAAAGCGCTCAGGACTTTTTGGAAAACACGGTTAACTCCATAGGATTATAATGTAAAACAGACGCTATTAGCTTCGAAAAAGAAGTCAAAAGTAAACACGAGCTAAGTTTAATATTGATTCATTTTTTCCTAATATTAATTTTATTGTTCATATCAGAGGACTCTCTCAAGTTCTACCTTAAATTTTACTTTTAGTAATATTGTTTATATCGTTATCGGAATTATATCGTAATTACCGAAATGCATAAATATGCTTCAATGTCAATTTTTGCCATTTCGTCCAGCCCTAGAATCATTCTGTGTTATGTTGTAAAACTGAGTAGATGTGAGATGTGTTTCAAGTGTTTATTTGTGCAATATATTTACCTTCTATCTATAATGTTTGTTTAGCATTTTAGCGTTTGTGCATCTTAAAGTTTAGGACTGAGGGGATGAAGGTTTTCTAGCCTGTGAAGTTCTACGTGTCAAATATACTGCTACATCTCAATGTTTTCACTTAGAGCTCTTAGAAAACAGACCGACACCGTTGACGTTTAGCATACAAACAAGCTGCATTGCCTTAAGAGACGTCAAATACATTTTGCTACATTGACAGTAAACAAAGTCCACAAAACAACGCAAAGAGTTTCAGCGATTTGTACTTTTGTTATTTTCCTAGAGTCACTTATACTAATGTTGATAAAAGCACAAGAGCTGCAAGGATGTTTGCAGAAGAAATGAATGTACATCATGTCAACAGATTTAACTCAATGACATCCAGCAGTCAATGCATAAAGTGCCTGTTTACTGCTTAATAATCTTACGCTACATATAATCAAACTGTTTGTTTTGTTTGTTTCTCTGTTGCAGTTTATGCATTGATTTCTGAACATCAGGAGATGAGAATGTATTATAATAAGTTACGGATAACTTTCTGTTGAACAGATTCAGTTAAACTGCAGGTGGGAATCATGTCAAATCCTAATATTGACTTTGATCTGATTGACTTTCATTCAGGTTTTACATTTATTTCTATGTTTGTGGACAGAATGATAAACCTCACATGAATCCTCCTTTCAACTAAAACTCTTTTTTTATGTCTTTGATCATGTAATATTGGTACTGATGATTTAGTAAAACTTGATACTTGCTGACAACTAAAACTACTTTTTGGTAAAAATGTACTGACGTGCTAATTTCTTTTTCATATTGAATGACCTTTGAAGAAAAAGCTTTTCATGTGAACAGCTGTTCTTTCAAATTTAAAAGAATGAGGGGTCCACATCTCAACTACAATACAGGAGAACAAACGGTTAGGATGACTTTCACAGTAAACGAATCCATCCACACAACACCATGACACCCGTAGCCAAAATACACTCACGACAGGGGGAGGACAGCCGGTGAGCAAGTGAGCACTGTTGCCTGGCAACAAGTAGTTTACTGAGCAATTTCCAAAAATGTAAGCCATGTCATTCTCCTACTTTCCTCACGGACTCAAATGTTCATTATTTCTATAAAACTTGATGTCAGGGCGAGATCTAATATTAAAACTAAGATGAGTGACCCACATACATCCCTGGATGATATAAAACAGATTTGACCGTCACATGTATAACCAGATATAAAGAACAGATGGCAAATTATTTTTGAAAGTCCCAGTGACATCAAAAATGACAATTATAATTTTTCATGAAATATTGCTGCGTTCATTGTAAATAGTTGATCAATGTGGGTCGATCTCTTTTTTAGATTCGTGTGCCCTCATAATCTTCAGTTGAAATCTGTAAATGCACTTCCTTCCTGTAATGTCTGTCCATCTTAAATGAGTGTGTTAGACGGCTTGGGCGGAGCCTCCGTTAACTCCTCCCCTTCAACTGTCAGTCTGCCGCAAGTTCCATTTCAAATTGCAACGGCTGGTTTTACACATCCAATCAAATCGCAGAGAGAGACGAAAGCCACGCCCACTATTTTATCATTAGAAATTAATTTTTTCAAAATACCGAAGTATAAACGACCGCAACTTCTGGTTCACAGGGACTTTAATCCTTCATTGAATGCTTTTGGTTGTGTTCGTGTCAAAATAATTTTGGATTTAAAGTGAACTGGAATCAAATCCTTCTCAGAGAAAGAAGCCAAAAACAGCTTAAGTCTTCCAGTGTGAATATGTGAAATGATTCAGTCAAGCGGAGATTCACAGCTGCAGAAGCTCAAATGAGCCCACGGGCCTTTCTCTCATCTTTTGTTTTACCTTCATTCAAATCATCCAGATGTCTCGCACATAAAACACCTTCACCATGAACAAACTACAGGGGATTTATTAAGAAATTAATTATTATTACCATCTGAGAGCGACACACGAGACTCATGGTGAAAAACAATCTTGAGTCTCTCAAGAAATTACATTCGTTTGCAAAAACTTGATTGACTTTAGGTCACAAGGGTATCTCAACAGAGCCGTGCTTCTGTCTGGCCGAGTCAGTGGAGTGAAAAGGTTTTGCGGAGAGCCGCGCGTCCAACATAAATTTCATGGGCACTGCACACATTTCATCCATCACAAAACCTCTTCAAGAACTGAACGAAAAATCCTGATCTGTACCAGAGATGCTGAAACCCATGACAAATCCAAGTGACAAAAGAGGATCACAGACATCTGAATAATAAGCAGGAAAATTAAAAAGTTAGAGAGAAACCGTGAGAGTACCGACATTACACCTTAAGAAGATCTAGACAAGTGCATTCTGTGTTAATATGAGATGGGCAATGCAATGGACAAACCACTTTATAATTTGACACAGGACACTTTCTTGCATATAAAATGATGATGTACATTTAAATATAACATCCGTATATTACGTCCAATCGAAAAAGAGTGGGCGTGTCTTTTGTCTGTCTCTACGATTTGATTGGATGTATAAAAACAGCAGTTGCATTTTGAAATGGAATTGGCAGCAGACTGACAGCAGAAGGGGAGGAGTTAATGGATGCTCCGCCCTAGCCGTCTAACATACGTCATCTAAGATGGACAGTCATTACAGGAAGGAAGTGCATTTACAGATTTACACTAAAGATGATGGGGCACACTAACTATTTACACTAAACACTGCAATATTTCAAGAACAAAATAGAGATTTTCAATTTCACTGTGACTTTTAACTAATATACATCTGTATTAAAATAAGCATCCTTAAGAGACCTTCTTATTTCACTTAATTACTGTACGTACAGTGAGCTAGCACCGTTACACCTCTGTTGCTGTTACTCTGCTCGAATGGAAAAGTGAGTTGAAAACGCGTAACAACAGCAGGCCGCTCGAGCACAGCATGTCATTTACACATCAAAGAACAGTACTAATCTAATTTATCACAAAAAGATGGATATTTACAAAATATAAAAACGTGTTTATCACATTTCTTAAGCTTCCGTCCGGTGAGCGTTCTGTGGTGAGCGTTCTGTGGTGAGCGCCAAGGTACGTACGACGTCCTGACGTCATCAAAAATACAAAGCGGATGAAAAGAAGTCGTGACTCAAAAACCGCCTTCTGACGGTTCTCTTCAAAAGCGAAACTGTGTAATTCACACACTGACTGTACAGGCAAATGGAAGAGTAAATGAACAGAGCATCTTCAGTCTGTGGAAATCTGACTTGTTTTTCTTTCATATTCAACAAAACATGCAAACTGAAATGTGGACATAGTTTGGCCCTATTGCACGCAGAGCTCGTGCGTTACGTGCGCAGTCACCTTAATGACGCGGTAAAGAAAACCGACATCACGCCGTACTGTAATGAGGTCAACGGAGACCACAGAAAGCCTCATAGTGAACACATCCTGCTCGTAGCGTCTGAGACGAGGACAAGAGGGACAAGGACTTACTTTCACGTGTCGCTTTCATGTCACGGCCTGTGGTGGTGGTCGTGGATTCAAACACGTGTGTTATATCACAGCGCCCCCTGCTGGGGAAACTCCCTTCTGCCCTCCTGTTTCAGCTTTTCTCTTCTGAAAATATGATATTATACATATACAAATTATACATCATTTGAGCAAATATATAAGAAACGTGAAGAATGAATCGATGAAAAGGCCTTTTCATTTAAAATGGTCTCGTCATTTGATGCACATGTGCTCTTTAAAATACCGGGTAAGCTTAAATAAATTCAAAGTAGGCCACTTGTGTGTGGCAATGCAAGACAACCTCTTAGTCGCTAGAATTTCATACATAATTTATGCGTTTGCATGTGTTGCATTCGAGCTTAAATTTGAGTCTAAAAATGAGCTGAAATTCATTACGTGTGTTCGTCATGTCAGATTTGGGGTTAGAAGGAGACGCCGGTGTGGAGCGTGTCATACATAAACCGCATCTGACCTCTAGTGGCAAATCCCAGAACTGCTCTTTCATCTCCACTGCTCAGATCTAATGTGAGCTCTAAACTTGATCTTTATCCGTGTCCCCTATAGTCTTAAAAAAATAAAGTACAAAAAAAGTTTACCTGATACCGTAAACCTATGTTACACATATGCAAGTAACTTAAAGCACCGGTGGTTTTGAAAGAATTAGAAGAATTCGATTTGAAATAATTGAGATGTTTTAAGCTGAATTAGTTTTTAGTGGACTGTTGAGGATTTGAGATAAGTCTCAATGTTTCCTCTAACTACAAGCTTGTGTTTTGGAAGTTCTCAGTGCATAGTTTGGCTGTTCCACTGGCAGAAGTGATGTGACATTGGTCGTCTGTCCACATGCTTCATGCACCAGCGCAACAAACACAAGTGCACACAGAACAGAAGTTTCACAGTGAGCTCCCACACACACACATCGCGTGTACTCCTGCCCCGTAATGACACTCGCTGCATTACACATGAAGACATCGCATGCCACCCATCCCAGACTGTCCTTTATTTGATGATGCAAGATGGATAGCCGAGAGATTCTATTGATGAATAAATGTGCAAGTGTTAGAATACATTTGCATCTAAATGAGCGACGGCTCAGAATCAGACATTCACAAATGTCTCTTTAAACACTCGATTTGACCCAAGAGCAAAGAGACAAAAGAAATGGAATGAAATGAAAATGAACCTTCATTAGTTTTGATGTCTTTGTGATCGTTTTAAAATTATACTAAATATTTCATTATAAGTGATGTTTGCTAATGTGAGCAACACTACCCTGTTGGAAAAAACAGCATCTGCGGGTTAGGTAAGATTTGAAGCATGGTAGCTGGTTTGTGCTGGTTTAAGATGGTCCTAAACTGGTTTAAGATTGTCCTGAGCTGGTTTATGCTGGTCATGTGCTGGTTTAAAATGGACCTGAGCTGGTTTAAGATGGTCCTGAGATGGTTTAAGATTGTCCTGAGATGGTTTTAGCTGGTCATGTGCTGGTTTAAGATGGTCATGTGGTGATTAAAGCCGGTCATGAGCTGGTTTATGCTGGTCATGGGCTGGTTTAAAATAGACCTGAGCTGGTTTAAGATGGTCCTGAGCCGGTTTAAGCTAGTCATGTGCTAGTTTAGGCTGGACATGTGCTGGTTTAAGCTGGTCCTGAGATGGTTTAAGATGGTCCTGAGCTGGTTTATGCTGGTCATGCACTGGCTTAAGCTGGTCCTGAGCTGGTTTTGGACCATTTTAAACCAGCACATGACCAGCTTAGACCAGCAGACACCAGCTACCATGCTTCAAAAACGACCGAACCAGCTTATGCTGTTTTCTTCAACAGTTTTGCTTACAGTGGTTCAGGGTTTAGTTTGTCACTAACTCATCATTCATCTTTCACGCTTTGTACATCAATAAATCATGCGTTGTGTGTTTTTCTCTCACAAATTAAATTAAATTCAGCTTCCACAAGAAAGTCTGAGTCATTTTAAAGCCATCAGTTACACATTGGGACAAACATTATTTCATACGTATTAAACAACATTATTTCATATTGAAACATTTACACTTAAGAATGCATCACAAATATTCTTATAAATTATGAAAATATTATTAAAAGCACTGGAAGATACATTAACTTAGATGTTTGGAACGTAAAGGTGGAAGCTGTGAAACTGCACCTGTGAGTTCACATTTAAATCAAGGTTACTCACATTGAGTTCTGTAGGTTATTTTTGTCATTTCACATCACAGAAAACTGAACATGGAGTTGTAAAACGCCACCAAAACATGTTCACTTCTGTTGTAGTCAGCACTGCGAAGTCAGATTCAGCTGCAAACGCTGAATGTGATGTGAAAGGTGGGTCACGTCCGACTGCGCTCACCCGGTGAGGATGTCATGTGTCCGGCACTCATGAGACTCCAGGCAAACCGAACATGAATAAAACACAACTACAGCCTCAAGATAAGAGATGAAGGGTCAGTGTGACATCTTACAGCTTCTGCAGGGTCTCGTGTATTTTATCAGAACATTTCATATTCTCATATTGAGATCTTCAATAATATTGACTTTTGATCGCAGACGAGACAAATCTGAGCTCAGTTTGACACATCGTTGACGTCTCTTCTCAAACTCTCATGACAGACACATTTGTCACATTTTGGACTCATTTTTTTCAAGAGAAATACATGAGACTTGAGCACATGTCTCCATTTGCTCTCTATTTAATCTCACTGATGTCTAGAAGAAATAATGAAGGCAGTAAGAGATTTACATCTGGTCATTTAGCAGATGCTTTTATCCAAAGCGAGAATTTAGGAAACAATAAAGCGATACAGTATGCCACACAGGGGCAATAAGTGCTCATGTCAAGTTACTAGATTTTACAAAAGCCAGAACAATACCTGTTGAGAGACAGAAAGAGAGGGTTAGATTTCTCCTGGCTGGAGTGCAATACATGTAAGTTTAAAAATGTTCAATCGTAATTGTAAGATTAAAATAATGAGAAACAGATGAGTCATTATTATTACATTATAATATTAACAATGAAATGATTGAGTCGTGAAGTCAGCTCGCCCTGTGTGTCCGAGCGTGTCATGATGCACCAGATGAACTTCAGGAGTTTCTGCATGCGGTCGGAAGAGTGAAGAAATGCATCAGATGAACAGAAAACGACACTGAAAACAAATCTGTTCATTTATTAACATAAATAAATGATGTGCTTCAGTTGCCCTTAATAAAGTTGTGTTTACTTAGCATTATTTATTGAGACTATTATTCGCTAACAAGATATTAAGTTAACAAAACTTCACATTAATTCAAGATTGAAAATGTTACCGCCCTCTAGCTAACGAAAGGCCCGGCTTTTCTGAACAATGGTATTTACAACAAATAACAAACTTTTCTGAATATCAAAGATAAATGAACATGAAACCCTAACATGTGCTTTTTATTGCTGAAAAACACATAAAACGACACTTAATAAAGAAAATAAGTCTCTAAATGTAGACTTCTGCAAAGCATGATGGGAAAATGTATCATCTGCCCAGTTGTGACAATTCTATGTTAAGTAACACAACACAAATCATTCATGTAGTGCCAACATCAATGTACGAAGTAACATACAGTAAGTGAACATGAAAAAATCATGCTGTGTTGATTTAACGTGTTTAAATTAAGTAAAGTGGACAAGCAGCTAAATTCATTTTTTCAGTATATGACAGATTTAGGACTTTATCAGCTGTGCCATTGGCCGACGTCTCTGTTCAAGAATGATGAATAATGGCACTGGAGAGCGTCAGCGAGAGAGGATCAACCTGCCGCGTTTGCTGGAAGAGAAACATCACAAATCAGATCTCTTGCATGTCGTCATGACGAGATGAAACACAGATGAGATGTTCCTGAGCGCTGGTTTCCAGCTGCTGGTCATGTGATCCACACCAATATTCTTTAGCTCTCGATTCTTGCTATAAGGCAACAGTTTCTCTTTGTACTTCTCCATCTTCTGACTTATGAACGCTCGACCTCTGAGCCATGAAATTGTCGTGTGGCTGGAAAGTTAAGTGCTGTAATAACGGTGTCTTTGAAGACTGCTGGGCTCTCGTGACGTCAGACAGTCTACAATCTCAAGAAGTCTTGCATCAAAGTGGGCAGGAATAATGTGAGGCTCAACCTTTGAGGCATACGCCACATCAATCATACATGTGATGCAGCGCACACACGCAGAGAGGGAGAGAGAAAGTGAGCGAGAGTCAATAAGACTGTGTGCGTGCGTGTGAGAGAGGGAGAGAGAAAGTGAGCGAGAGAGAGAGAGCGTCTGTGCATGCGTGTGAGAGAGAGAGAGAAAGAAAGAAAGAAAGAAAGAAACAGAGAGAGAAAGAAAGTGAGCGAGAGTCAATAAGACTGTGTGCGTGTGAGAGAGGGAGAGAGAAAGTGAGCGAGAGAGAGAGAGCGTCTGTGCGTGCGTGTGAGAGAGAGAGAGAAAGAAAGGAAGAAAGAAAGAAAGAAAGAGAGAGAGAAAGAAAGTGAGCGAGAGTCAATAAGACTGTGTGCGTGTGAGAGAGGGAGAGAGAAAGTGAGCGAGAGAGAGAGAGCGTCTGTGCGTGCGTGTGAGAGAGAGAAAGAAAGAAAGAAAGAGAGAGAGAGAGAGAGAGAGAGAGAGAGAGAGAAAGACAGTGAGCGAGAGACAATAAGACTGTGTGTGTGCGTGTGAGAGAGGGAGAGAGAAAGTGAGCGAGAGAGAGAGAGCGTCTGTGCGTGCGTGTGAGAGAGAGAAAGAAAGAAAGAAAGAGAGAGAGAGAGAGAGAGAGAGAGAGAGAAAGAAAGTGAGCGAGAGACAATAAGACTGTGTGTGTGTGAGAGAGAGCGAGCGTCTGCGTGTGAGAGAGAGAGAGCGTCTGCGTGTGTGTGTGTGAGAGAGAGCGAGCGTCTGCGTGTGTGTGTGTGAGAGAGAGCGAGCGTCTGCGTGTGTGTCAGTGAGACAGCGAGCGTCTCTCCTCACATCCTCAGCACTGGTGTCGTGTCTGTCCGTGTCTCCTTCTCTCGTCTTTTGTTCCTGTGAACGATGAATCTTTGGGGTTAAAGTCTCTTGCGTCCGTCAGTGAGGATCTGTGGGGACGATCTCCTGTGAGTCTGAAGAAACACATCACGTCAGACCTCAGTTTCTCATCATGGATCTGCCATTCATGGCTGCGCAGGTAAGAGACGCTTCCGTGTTTGCTTTTTGTATTTCTGCACATGCGACACGTGAGCGTCACAGCTTCTGGAAGCGATCAGACATCCTCCTTTTATTTCACCAAATGTACTCTGGACTGAGAAAGATCTTCTGACATAAACATACTCCTCTTTACAGCGGTCTGCTCTTCCTGTACATGTCAATGATGTTGTGTTTGACATGTATGTGTTTGCCAGATCATTTAGCCAAAGTGACTTACAGTGGATTAAAGCTACTGTATGTGTGTTTACTGGGATTGAACCCACAACCTTTGCGTTGCAAACACGACGCTCCACAGGAGCACCGAGCTACTGTTTTATTTCTTTGGTTGGGATGTTTCTCTGAGCTCATTCGCTCTTCTGAGAGACATTTTCCTCCGTATATTCTTACAGAACACAATGTCATATTCTTCCATTACTCACAAAACCTTTTTCCTTCTGTTAATAAACTGGAAACGATGAACTGGTTATGTCTCGTTCGACAGACGTGAGTGATTTTCCATCAATCTGATGGAGCGCAGATACAGTAAAGACTGAATTGATGAGCGCGTCGATGCCGCAGAGAAGCAGACATTTACACACACAGAGATGTTGGACGAGCGGATATCAAAGATGACAGTGAGCTCCATTAACCTGCTCTCATGAATCACAAACTCCACATCAGTCGGCTTGATAAGTTCACGCTAAATCTGCTGCGCACACGCTCGCTCCTGCATCTGCCGTCGCCATAGAAACAACAGCGGCGCAAGTGAGCATCAGGTGCTGAACTCAATGAGAGGTTCGGTTTGGTTTGGCCATCTCGCGAGTGGCGTGTTTGAAATCGAATGAATTTTCTAGAAGTAATGTGTGACATCAGAGGCCGGGGGGGTCATCAGCGCGGTGTCAGTGACCCCTGTGTGAGTTCTCTCCTCAAGCACACAGCGGCCGAACGGACACAGATGCATCTCAGTGTGTTGTGCCGCGAGGCTTGTTGTGATGATGGTTTAGATGCACAGTTGTGTGTGTGTGTGCAGTGTGGTGACCTCCTTCAGAGACTGGAGAAAGCTCACACACATGACACTCTGACCTGTCCTGAGTTTCTGAGAGCCCAGTCACACACAAATACATCTTTATGTAACTTTATTGTGTTCAAAATAAACAAAGATCAGGGCACGTAAAATAAATCAAGTGGTAATGAAAGATTACCATTAAATTACTGAATGAAAGATCAGTGTTAAATATCGCCCTTTCCATCTGTCTGTCAAAATGTACTCTGAACAATCTCAATTTTCTTCAAGTCGCTTGGCTTTGCCTTTACTGCACAATGCACAAATAATCAGCCGTCAAAATAGAGCACAATATACGTTATATTTATATGAAGGAATTTTAGTTGTTTTACCTGTATTTTACATTTTGCACTGCATTAAATTACATGTTAGCATTTATGCAAATGTCTGTAAAATGAAGGGAAAATGGACTGGTCATGTTCTGTCGGTACTTTATCTGTTATTTCATGGTTTTTCAGTCTGGTGAATCTTTGAAAGCTCTGTCGAGTCAAACTCAACGCCGAAACATTTTCTGCAGATTTTAACGAATCAACACCATCAAACTCTCTTCCATTCACGCTCTCTTCTGTTAAAAAAACACTGTGAAACATTTGTTGACTTTCGTTTGGTTAATCCAAATGTCAAATGTCACTGATGATCTTCAGTGGATGCAGACGTCCGGCTGTAGTCTCTGTCTGATGTGTATTCATGAAAATATCACTTTTACCCTCAAGCTGTCTGTCGTCTTCTAGTAGAAGTCGGTCATTCTGTTGCTTAAGGTCTGTTTCCATCACTTTTCATCACGTTCTTCATCCTGATGTAGCTTTCTGTCACAAACATTAAAACGCCTGGATGAAGATTCACTGTTGATCAGATGAACTTCAGCTTTACCTTCTCTGAGACGATAAAACCAGTCATAAACAGAAGGGTCACCACATTAACATCATTTCAAAGAAGAATGTTGAAGTCAGAGACCTTTGAATTATTTCTCCCAGAAATCAATGAGAATCAGCGGAGAGCTGAAGTCTTGAGTGTGTCTCAGATATTTCTCACGAGGAGTAAAAGAGTCAGAAATGTGTCTCTCATTGGAGTTTGAGAAGAGACGTCAACAACGTGTAAGACTGAGCTCAGATTTCTCTCGTCTGCGATCAAAAGTCAATATTACTGAAGATCTCAATATCAACCCTGCTGAAAAAAACAGCATATGCTGGTTAGGTAGGTTTTGAAGCATGGGAGCTGGTTTCTGTTTGTGCTGGTTTAAGGTGGTCCTGAGCTGGTTTAGGACCAGCTTTAACCAACGCATGACCAGCTAAGGACCAGTTTAAACAAGCAAATGACATTTACATTTACATTTATACATTTGGCAGACGCTTTACTTACATTGCTTTATCCTATACACTTATACATAGGTATTTGCAATCCCCTGGGATCGAACCCACAACCTTGCGTTGTTAGCGCAATGCTCTTACCACTGAGCCACAGGAAAGAGGACCAGTTCAAACCAGCACAGACCAGCTAAGGACCATCTTAAACCAGCTCAGGACCACCTTAAACCAGCACAAACCAACAAATGTCCAGTTCAAACCAGCACAGACCAGCTAAGGACCATCTTAAACCAGCACATGACCATCTTAAACCAGCTCAGGACCACCTTAAACCAGCACAAACCAGCTAAGGACCATCTTAACCAGCAAATGAAAATCTTAAACCAGCACAAACCAGCTCTCATGCTTCAAAACCAGCATATGCAGTTTTTTTCAACATGGAACTCACACATTTCTCATCAAATGGACTCAAATCCAGATTATTTTACCTCTACGATGTAGATTCATTTCTTCACGTGTTGATTCTGTTTTTATTTCTCCTGTAAGACAAAACAAGTGAGAACTAAGAGAAACGTCTGCGCAGCGACAGCTTCTTCTGGGTCAAACTGCGTCTTGACAGAGAGTGTTGTGTTATTCTCTGTGTTCACCCTGAGACTGCATGTGTGTTGTGTGACAGGACACACCTGATGTGACACTGAGACTGAAGACGCTTCAGAGCGCACATCTCTACACAACATGTCTACACAACATGTCAGAAGAACACACTCCGATGCTGGAGGCTTAATGTTCCCCTTAATGAGTCTCTCTCTCTCTCTCTCTCTCTCTCTCTCTCTCTCTCTGAAAGCCTTTTAACACAAGAGAAACATGCACTAAAATCTTATTCATACGGAGGAAGTTTTATTGCATTCTCGTAATGTTAAACGTCTACATCCAGATGTATTTAAGTTAGCCAGACCTCTTCATTTGATGCTGAACCTTGATTAGACTTATATAGAAATGTGCTGTGATATTCGGACACGTTTGCTCTCGAGTAGTTTCACATTAAAGCGGATCACTCGTGTGGGAAGACTCAATTAGCATTAAAATGAATGAGCTGAAGGATGTTTGATCTTAACTCGCTGTGAAAGACACAGAACTGTGACGCACCTTTAAAAGAACTTCCTATCACAATTGCGCAGGGTTGTTTTCTTTTGCTCACGCGATGTATGAGTTCAGACCCTTCCCTGCATAAATAAAACACCGTTTGTTGTTTTTGTCTATTAATAATGTACGAATCGGCTGAAAACACCTTGGTTTATCATTTCATCAGCTTGTTCATGTGCTGCGTTCTCTGTCGGGGTGGTGTGGTGTCCCACAATGCATTGCGCTCCATCTGACCCTACATGCCCAGTGATAACTTGATTTCAGACATTCATTCGTGAATCATATGGTATTAAATGTCATTCACAATGAAAGAAGGATGTGTTAATAAACACTCAGAACAGCTTTGCTGTCACATAGCGACCGGCGAGTAAGGCCCTAGCAACCACGCATAGCAACACCCCGGCATGCCGAATCTTCTGACATGTTTTGTGTGTGTTGTGTCATTTCAGTTTCCAGTGATGAGCGGCGCGTTCATGGACACAGATGACTGCAGCACGGAACATTCTCTGTTTAACTCATCAGCCAGCGTGAACGGGCCGCCCTCAGCCTCAGCACCGGCCCAACACGACCAAGAGCAGCACGTGTCCAGCGACGCCGTCTGGCTGTGGATCGCCATCATCGCCACCATCGGGAACATCGTGGTGGTCGGTGTGGTTTATGCTTTTACTTTCTGATGTGGTGAATGAATGAATGATGAAGGTTCCCCTACGGACTCATCTCTGTCGGCTCACTTTCAAGGGACATACGTGGTGAGCGTGTGTTTGCAGGAGACGTCTGAAGAACTTCTGAGAGAGGTGTTTACACATTAAAGGGGACGTGGATCCTTTCTGCGCCACGAGCAGCAGCAAACAATGACTCCGCCCAGCCCGATGGAATACTTGATTTTGATTGGTCAGTGATGGTGAAGTATGTTTTGTATAATGTCATGTGTTGGTTTAATATCACTCCATCCTCTGACATGAAATCATTTAGACTCAAATCATTATACTGTATCATGTTTAGTGAGTAAGTGAGATACTGATCCGTGTTTTTGTTAGAATTTCACATTCATTTTTTTCAAGTTTAGCATATTAATATGAGCTTGATAATCTGATAAATAAACTTTTAAATGTTTGGTACAATCATGGCATTTTATCTCTCTCTGTCTCTGTTATTTTATTTATTCACTTCAGTTTTAACTGTAGTTATATTATTAGTTTGAATAATTGTAATTTTTTATTTAAAGTTTTTCATTTTATTGCAATTTTGTGTGGTGCTTTTGTCATTTTATTATAATTTTTTTCAGTGCTACAGTTTTTTATATTTCAATTAACAAAAAGGCTTTTTTTGCTTATTTTTAGTTTTAGCTTTCTGGAGACTAAACTGTTTTGGTGTCTGTGGTCCAATGGAAGTGGTTGCCATGGTGATGTATCCATTTTAATGAGCAGACTCTTCAGGTGATGTAGATGTGAGGGTCACTGGAGGATGACTTTGTCTCATTATTTAGTTTGAGCGGAGACATTATGAAATCAAGGTGACACAACTACATCACTTTTCATTGTTGCCATGGGGACAAAGAAACTGGGACATTGCCAGGTGCTCTGCCAGGTCACATAAAAATATTATTGCCAATTTTAATTTTTGAGTGTGCTTTCATTGAACTGCCGTATCCATTCTGTTCTATAGCACTTATGTGATGTAGGGTCTCAGGGAGGATGGAAACCTGTCTCCGTCCATCACACACTGAGTCTGTATTATACAGAACTATAATAAATAAACATTTAGATATTCACAATACTGTTATTCTCTTCATATATTTGTGTCTTATATAAGAATATCTTATACAGTTGACAATCTATTGTAGAACTCTTCGGACCAATAATTGATGGATTATTAATTGATAGATTTTTTTGTACAGATGTAAAGACTGTATCAGCTGTATTTAGTAGTAAATGAAACCAGTGTTATTTGATCATGGCAGAAAATGTGTAGCTCTTATTAGTAGAGCAGAATAAAAACTGTTTTGTCTATATATTAAAAGTCTTATTTTCTTATTAAAAAGAGTTTGATGGTGGTGCTGGTGTTTTGGGACATGTGTGATTACCTTGATTAATTTTTAATAAGCAATATCATTTTTTTCCAGCATGTCTTGTACTTTTAAATGATGCGAGGATGATTTTCTGATGCTCTGTCTGGGGTATTGAACAAGAAGACATTGATATTTTAACGGAGCTCATCTAGCTGAAATATTAACTTGATAGGAATAGAGCTGGAATTTCTCTATATTGAGATCACTTTTCATGACAGATTTACATCTTTTTATAATCAACATGAGGATAAATCAGCGTGACGTTATAACTTTGTTGAAGTTGACATTGGTTTAAAAAAGTGTTTGACTTTTGATCTCAACATGATCTGTTATAATCTGACACAACTGCCTCCGAAACACATCATTGGTTCATTACATACGGTACCAAACATCACCAGAAGAGGGAGACAGACAAACAGATTGGATGTTTCTGACTTTTACAGTATTACACACGGTATTTAGTTGAATAAAATCAAAAGTAATTTATTAAATTAGAGAAAAAATCTGAGTAATCCCTTACTTTAGGGGTAAGTAATTAAATTACAGTAACTAATTACTAATAACTAGTTACACCCAACACTGCATACAGTCATGCCAATGAAGTATCTTTAAAGAGAGAGAGAGAGAGAGGAGAGAGAGAGAGAAGAGAGAGAGAGAGGAGAGAGAGAGAGAGAGAGAGAGAGAGAGATGCACGTTGCCATCAAGGAAAAACTAATAAAGAGAGGACAGAGCTATTCACACCCCGGAAAACAAATATTAAAGAATAAAGAAAGAAAGACAATGCAATAATTGCACATGTGCTGTATGATGGCATAACCTCTGAAGACAGGGCTTAAATAAAATCCTGAGATTTCATCATAACATCATCAACTTCTCTGTTTATAAACACTCACATACTTGTGCGATGTGTGTGTGTGTGTGTGCGCATGTGTGCGTGCGTATGTGAGGATACACACTGATGTGACATCATCGGTGCACAATGCTGGAAAACAACATTTGTGTTGAAAGGTAAACAGCAGCACACTTAGTACTGGAGGCGTTTACTATGGTACTGACCTGGTGACCGTGACCATATTCATATAGTATCGATTTGACCGGTGATAAGTTTTTATTTTGATGTTATAGTAACTAAATGTTGGCATGACCAGATGACATAATGATCGCACCATTTTTCACAGCGATAGCATTACAAAGGTACTTTAAAGAATACAAAGAATATAGGCTTATATTTATATATACATGGCTCAAAGACGAAAAAGGGTTTAAGCATGAAAACACAAAAATGTTACATCATTTCAACCAAATTTTGACATTTTATTTTGACTAGAAAGTAGACATTTATTGTGCTTTCATTTCTTTCGATGGCGACATCTCAACGTCTTTGACCCATAATGAATTATAATGGAACCATATTATAAAAACAAGGAACAACCTTGGTAATGGCATGAGACATTTGTAATAAACACACACACATAACATGTGAAACCCCCACAGTAACAGCATGGTTGGTTTTGTCAGATGAAGTTATATTTTCATGTCCGAGTGAGATTCAGTGTAAAACTGAGCAGCTCTTGTGTTTGTCGAGGTCGGGGTGGCAGAGGTCCACAGCTCGCTGTGGGTGAGACAGATATTATAAAACATCCCAAACCCTCCACGTGTCCGTCATCCGCCGCTGCCGGTCGCTCACACCCGTCGTGATGAATCTCAGACATGTTTTGCAGCAGTTTGTGGTTTTGGCTGCCGAGTTAAATGTGGTACCGTTGGAAAATTACAGCAGTGGTTTCGTCTCTTGTTTGGATTTCTATGCTCCTCAACACAATTCAGCAAGCATTTTAGCTCACGTTTGCATTTTCTTTTTTTACAGGAATATAAAAAACAAGAGGTGACTGTAATTTCATATGATTGTCGCTCAGTGTTAGTTTAAGTGTCTATTGTGTCAACATCAACGCTCGGTTCTCAAAACTTTCCACAGCTGAAACTCTTTGTGCGTCTATTTTTAAAACCTCAAAACCACTTTAAAAATATATTCCAGACTTAAAATCAACAAATGAAAATGTTCTTCTATTTCAACATAGAAACGTAGTGCTAAAGACTATCTTTCTGTTTGTTCAAGATACGTCAAGTCTCTTTATCCATTAACAAAATCTAATGTGTACGGTGAAAAAATAGAATAAATAATCAGTGTTTTGTTCACTTCCTCTCTGTTTAATCTCATTATCACTCGAAATGACTGAGAGATTAAAGTTCTAATTTCTAATTTATTACATTTTCTTTCTTATGGTCAATTGGGATACGGGACACACATCATCATCACTATCAGCTCACTGCTCTGTTCATTTAGGAAAATGTTCCATTATTAAACCCAAGAATTTATATCTGTACAGTCTGAACACCATACAAATGAGAATTCTGTCATCATTTCTTCAACCATCAAACCTGTATGAGTTTCTTTCTTCTTCAGAAGACAAAAAATAATCAAATGACACTGAACCTGTTGTGTTCCACTGAAGAAAGACTCGCACACAGGTTTACAACAACATGAGCGGGAATAAATGATGACAGAAGTTTTCGTTTTAAACTTTGCTTTTGGATATCATTACAGTTTATATTCTGTAAATACGTGTTGCTCCTGCATTAGCGTTTCACATCTGCTGACTGCTGCATTTGTACAATAATTATTCCCAACAGATCAATAAAACCTCTCACAGTATACAGTTAGTATTTGGGAAGTGCTAAATAGGCCTTTTATTTTGTGCGGATGGAAACATGCTTCTGGTGGTCTCTGGAGTACGGCTCAGCCTCAGTGATGCTTTCATCTCATCCACTTTCTTTCATTACGGTTTTTGAATAAAAATGTCTTGAAATGTTGAATGTTGGTGTACTTTTATTTTTCATGTATTTACTGATTTCACTTCGTCAGGATATCTCAGAAAACATCCGTCCAATGTCCACTCCTGAGCTTCTAGAACCCCCCACAAGACAAACGTCAGCAGAAAACTGATCTAACTACAAATTCTCCCATATCTGCAGATAATGATGTAAACAGCAGTTGGATTTCTAACCACTTTCAGATGGTCATGAGATCATTTATAATCCACAAATAAACAATCAGACAACATTTAAACTCATTGAAGAAAGTGAAGAACTGCAGTTAGTAAGAACATGTGAGTCAATGTAGTGTAGTGAATATATTTCAATCCAGACTTCTTCCAGTAAAATAAAAAAGGGAGTAAAAGCGGAGGCAGGAGGAGAGATCAGTCTCTCGTTTCAGAATGACATCACATAAACCTTCAGCTCTCTCTCTCTCTCTCTCTCTCTCTCTTTAAAGAGACAGGCCGTGCCGAGCGCTCACTAAAGCTCGGGACAGCCGGAGCAGAACATCTGGATTTGCTTTCAGTGAAAGAGGTACGTGCTTCATCATGTCAACCAAATGTTCTTTAGGTGTATTCACCTCTGCGCCGCTTTACGTTCTTTAACTTTTTCTTTAATCAGGATTAGATAAGAACTAGTCCAGCGTGTGCTCTCTTCATATCTGAAACTTTTACAAGAAGATATGAATAATTGTGAAGGAAAAGTCACTCGTGTGACACATTGTCGTCCATTGTAATGTGTCAACACAAAGGTAACATGTTTAAACTTTCAGTGTCATTTGAAAGCTTTAAAAGCTAACTACAGTTTGTTTATCAGACATCAAATACTGTCAAGGAAAACATGTGTCCAGCTTTTTGTGTTGACTCAGTTTTTCCCAAAATTCTTTTATGTGTTTTTATGGAAGGCTGTAAAACCAAACACACTTACCACATACATACACCCACAGAAACAATTAAGAGATTATTTGAAAATGATTTTCAGTTCTTCTGACTTGAATATTTTCGGGTATGTGTTAAGGTCAAATAATCATTTTTCTTCCAGTCTGTGATCTAGAACTGACGATTAAATGAACATTTGGAATGATCTCTTCCTTTTCCCCAGGACTGTAGATTCTACTTTATGTTTTTTGGACATGCAGCGATGCCACAGAAGAATCATTTTGGGTTCATTTTTTATAAGACTAACTTTTCTACAGTATATAGTCTGTCAAACCTTTTGTGCAACTGGCTTTTTGTTCAATCTTTTGTTTTTCCTTCCCTTGTAATGTATTTAGCCAGACATATTCCTCCAATCAATCTGGAAACATTCTCGTATTACCAAACACTCCTATGATTTCATTTGCCGGAATTGACAAGAAAGACTTCTGTGTTAGTTCACCTCAAAGCGAAACATCTGTTCTGGTTTACTCATCCTGCATGAATATTTCTTCTGTGGTTGAGCAGAATGTTTTCTTGACAGAAGGCGCATACAGAAGTGTGTTTGGAAGATTGGTAATCACTAATTCTTCATTATTTTCCCAGCAGAAACATGCAGCAAAACCTCCAAGAGACGACACCGTCGGTCTTTCCTCCTCTTTCTCCGCACGTCTCCGGCGATCTGACCAATGAGACCCAGTGTCCACACTTGGAGATCTGGGACTGGTTACACGTCATGCAGCCCGCGTACATGTTCATCATCTGCGTTCTGGGAATCCTCGGCAACGTCTTCGTCCTGCTGGTCTTCGGTCTCCACAAGAAAGCGTGCACGGTGGCGGAGGTGTATTTGGGAAATCTGGCCGCAGCGGATCTCCTGTTGGTCGCGTGTCTGCCCTTCTGGGCCGTAAACATAGCCAACGGTTTCCACTGGCCGTTCGGCTCGCTGATGTGCCGTCTGGTCAACACGGGCGTCAGAATGAACATGTTCTGCAGTATTTATTTACTGGTGCTGGTGAGCGGCGATCGCTTCGTGGCGCTGGTCCACGCCATGTCCCACGGGAGAATGCGGCAGCCGCGGTACGCCAAACTCAGCTGCGTGGCCGTCTGGTGTCTGGGGCTGGTTCTCAACATCCCCACGCTTCTTTTCAGAGACACCCAACACATTCCCGAGCTCAACGTCACGGCTTGCGTCCTGAAGTACCCGAGCGCAGAGGTGGGCCTCGCGTGTGACATCTTACTCATCTTGCTGGGTTTCATCGTGCCGCTGGTGGTGATTTCCTACTGCACGTGTAAGATCGTTCGAGCTCTCCACGCGCAGGTTATGGAGCGCTTTAATGCCGAGAACACCGAGCGCAAGGCCACGTTCCTGGTGCTGGTGGTGCTGACGGCGTTTCTGCTGTGTTGGGTGCCCTTTCATCTGGTGACCGTGCTGGACATTCTGCTGAGGCTCGGCGCTCTCGGTGGATGCCACGTTGAAGCGGGTGTGGACATCTCCAATCAAATATGCACGTATCTGGCTTTGAGCAACAGCGTGCTGAACCCCGTACTGTATGTGATCGTGGGCAAGAACTTTAGGAAGAAGGTGAAAGAGGTAACGAAACAACTCACAGAAAGAAAAAAAGACACAAGTGGATCTACGAGATCACAGACCACATCGACCATGAAGACGTTCACAACATGCTAGATTTAATCTGACGAGATGGAGGAAGAGGTCCATAATGATCTTAGTTGATATACACGTGTGTGCTGTGTCTCTGTGTTTGCTGGTGAGTTTGTGTCCCGTATGTTGATGCTGGAGGTTTTTTAATGAATGTTGAACTTCAGAAAACAAGATTCTGAACCGTAATGCTGTTGTTCAGTGGCTGTTTCCTCCTCTATTCTTATTCATCTCATTTGATTCTGTTTTATATATATTGACTGGATGAGCAAAGATTGTAATGGACAAATGAAAACGGTTTGACCACAGCAATTGGACATTCCAACCACACTTCCCATGATATGACATCTGGACAGAAAATTCAGAAAAACTGATTTTCTTTACAAAACTACAATTACAGACTTGTTTATTTATTCACATTATTCTGTCTAAGAGTTTTTATAACTGGACTCTCACTGTTTTTTCTTTTTTTCAAAAAATTCTGTTCTTCATTTTTTTCTACAGTATATAAATGAATAATAATGAAGTTATGTTTATGTTAACTATAACAAGTTAAAAATGGCTGTTGTTTTATTATGTATTTAATTACACATTTATGTAGAAATTGTAATCTTCTGCCTAATGAACCACATTACCCGAATGATTCCCGTATACAAATAATAACATTTTACTATCACTGCTTTAAAAAAAAAGTCAACTTTATGTATATAGCGCTGTTCATAAAACATATTGACTATAAGCAAAACATTTAAAGCACACTGTAGCAAAGGTTCATTAAAAGGAAGGAAGGAAGGAAGGAAGGAAGGAAGGAAGGAAGGAAGGAAGGAAGGAAGGAAGGAAGGAAGGAAGGAAGGAAGGAGGCGGGAACCGGCAGACATTTAAACATTTAATAAAATAATAACAAAGTAAGTTAACAGCCGGCAGCCCCTCGCGGACGACTGCCGGCAACACAAACATAAATCAACTTAACATATGTCCGAGCCCGGTCCTCTCTCATCGACGGTCCGGTCGCTCGTTCCTTTTATATGCTCCCAATCTCCTACGTGATTCGAGCCCGGTGTGCGCACAGCTGGCGCTTATTCACAATTACTCACCGGTCTCGAACCACGGTCTCGCTCCGCCTACTCCACTACACACACATTTAAGATAAGGGAGAGAGAAACACAGACTATACATTCCTATATGGAATATTAATTAAGTAAAACTTTAAAATAAATAAATAAAGCAGCCCCCCGGCCAGGAAAACGGTGGAGAAAAATAAATATATTTTATAGCTAAAAATATTGCTAAAAGTCCAAAGAAGGATGATGTGGGTTTTAAAGAAGATCCAGAGCGTCTTCCGGAGCATGAAATTGTTAGTTGGTGAAATGAAACAATGTGTCACATCTTTCCAGTGTTTCCTCACTGTGTGGTTTTGAATAAACTGTGTTTTCCAGCCGCACCTCGTCCCAGCGAGACTGAGGTTGGTAATACAGAGAGTCTAAATGACACTTTCAGGATTTCTGCGATTCTGTCTGGAATCTACCATCTGTTCTCTCTAGTCCTCTCTCAAACACAAAAACACTGCTCATTATTTTCTCTCGGCTACATCTGTGGTGTCGGTCAGTACGTCTACACCAGCGTGTGAAATTCAATCTCATATTTAAAGGCACTATTTCATTGGCTTCAGGGTTTTCTTCACATCATGTGTTTTTAAAGCTGATTACTTTTATTCTTTCACCAAAATCAAATACCAGACATCCACAGGTCACCACCGTATCTACACAGACCTACGGACAAATGCTAACACGCCATCTGTAAGTGTTTATCCAGAGTGTGTGTTTAATCTGCAAATGCATGAAGTGTGAAGTCCATCTGCTCATTTCACCTTCACGTCCATTAAACCAAACGTGTTGATGGTGACGGAGTCTTTACGTCTCGCTGCTTTTCCTTTCATCTGTCAAGGGCCTAAAGAGCTCTTTTATATTTCACATCAATCACTGTACCGGGAGGATGCCGTATATATATGAGCTGAGCTTCATTCTCAGTGGCATCAGGCGCGCCGTCGGTTGCTCAGAATTGAAACTGCCAAACTGAAATCCGGCCTCAGGTGTGATGGCTTCCAACACAACGGCGCTTGACCTGACGGCGTGTGAGCAAACGGAGGCCTGGGATTGGCTGTATCTGATGCAGCCGGCGTACATGTCCGTCATCTGTGTCCTGGGTCTCCTCGGCAATGCCTTCGTCCTCTGTGTCTTCTGCTTTCACCGGTGCACGTGCTCCGTGGCGGACATCTACCTGGGAAACCTCGCGGCGGCGGATTTCCTGCTGGCGTGCTGCCTGCCCTTCTGGGTGATCACGGTCACGCGCCGCTTCAACTGGACTTTCGGAGAGCCCATGTGCCGTCTGGTGAGCATGGTCATCGCCATGAATCACAACTGCAGCATCATGTTCCTCAGTCTGGTGAGTCTGGACCGTTACCTGGTGCTGACCCGGCCCGTGTCCGTGGCCCGGTTCCGTGCCGTCTGCCGAGCCAAGCTGGCGTGTCTGGTGATTTGGGTGGTTTCCTTCCTCCTGAGTCTCCCGGCTCTGCTGTTCCGCTCGGTGAAGTTCTTCCCGGAGTTTGATGCTGAAGCTTGTTTCATCGATTATCCTCACGGCGCCTGGAGACTCCGCTACAACGTGACGGTGAGCGTGGTGGGGTTTCTCATTCCCGTGCCGCTGGTGTCGTTCTGCAGTTATCACATCATCCGCGTGCTGAAGGACACGCGGGTCAGGAGGAGTTCGTCTTTCAGGGGCGAGCGGAGGGCGGCGCTTCTGGTCCTCGTGGTTCTGGCCGTCTTTATTCTGTGCTGGCTGCCGTATCATGTCTTTATCTTTCTGGACACGCTGTATTACTTCGGGGTCGTGTGCGGTTGCGTGTGGATTCGCGGTTTGGACATCGGCAACCAGATCTCACGTACATGGGTTACAGCAACAGCTCGCTGAATCCCTTTTTGTATGTGATCGTGGGAAAACACTTCAGACAAAGAGCTGAAAGTGTGTTTGAGAGGATGATAAAGCGCCAACACATCTCACCGGTGATGATGAACTCAAACGAGCGCTGCACAGAGCTCACCAGATTCTGACCTCTGCTGGCCAATGCTTCTCATTACAAGTCAAAACGCTTTTAAGTTGAAGCAAATCTTTTATGAATGTATTATTTCTTTCTCTTTTTTTATGATTTGAACTGCTCTGCACTATTTCTGATTCATTTCCTCGACTGTTGAAAATGAACTTTTGGCTTGAAAAGTGTGTTACTGTGTAAAATACAACAATAAAAAAATCTGTGTGTAAATCGTTTATAAACCTTCAGTAACTTTATTATATTAACGTATTCATTTAGCAGACACTTTTATTCCCAGTGATTTTAAGTAAACGACAGCGAGAAACAACATTTGACATTTTGTCTAAATCAACGCATGCAGCAGAAATGGCATGCAATAGAAAAACAAATATAATTTATATAAATATATGATATTATAACAAACATTTCAAGCATTAGTATAAGATATACAGTTGGGTCTGAGACGTGAGCTGCTGAATATAAAGCTTGTTCGTGTCTGGTCAGAGGTTTATTGGTGTGTCAGATGGAGAAGTATAAACAGATGTAACTCGCCGGCTGTGGGTGGAGAAATGTGTTCATGTCGACAGGACTGTTCTCCGTCTCTTCTGGAGGATCACACAATATTGGGAGGTGAGGAACATCACAAACAAACGCTCCGATAGGAAAACTGTAAAAGAAGGTAAGACATTTCTTATTCTTTTTACAATGTATAAATGTGCACTGAAAACCTCATCGGATAACAACCTCTGCAGACAGACAACACTGGAGCTTTTCACAGAATCGTCACTTTTCTGATTCCCATGACGTGATTATTAGTGGATGTATGAAGTCTCATGAGTGTCTATCATCACACCTGTAGATCATCGCATGCACATCATCCCCAAATCATTTGAACTCTCTCTCTCTATGGATGACCTTGAACAGAGTTGGGTACAACGGGCTAAAGGCTCCATGGGGTCAAAGGGCACTTTTGATTCTCTTCACGTGATATTCAGCCGATCTTTGACACGATCGCGGCAGCAGCGTAAACTTGATTTGGTGCTAATTTGATCTAATATTTGATATTTTTCAAAATGTTGTAGATTTAGGACATGAGAATGTCTAAAATGTCTCAATATATTTTGAGATAAAGGTCATTATATTTCAATTATTAATCATATAATATCATAAAATATCATTTATTGTTACTAATGAAAATCTATATTAAATTATAATGAGATCTCAAACACTTTCAAAATCTTTATCTAAATGCGTATCCGTTTTGTATATATTGTGATATTAACATATTTTAATGACAGTATGTTTATTGAACAAAAACTAATTATATTATTTATTGAACTAAAAAGAGAGTACAAGCTTTGCTAAAGCGATTATTGACTTAAACATTACTAAAACCATATTTTTTTATTTGTAATATTTGTATCAATATTGTGTGACTTTTGCCCCATGCAATTCTATTTATCCAAGGAGTAACAATATATATCATGATCATTAATCCTATTGGTTGTGGTGCCAACATGTTTTCTTATATTTTTACTGCTAAGTTTATTTTATGGTTTAGCTTTTCTTGATTGTAAGTTCATTTGTATTGTCAGTGACAAATCTATCTATTTTATTCTATTTAATATTATTAATTTACATTCAGAAGATTCAATTCATTTTTAAATGCTGAACATTTTTGAACCAGTTATCAGTTTAAAACGATGATAAAAATGGTCAATGTTCTGTAAAGAAATCTGCAAGTTGAAATTCTGTTTTTATTTTGTTCAAAACCCATTACAGTGAATTGAATCGTGAGCTGAGTGTATCATTACACCCATAAAACACTATGGACCGGTTTCACAGTCAAACCTTAGCTTACGCTACAACTATGCCTTAGTTAAATTAGTCGCTTTTATTAAAATGCCCAGAAATAAGTTCTTTTCAGACGGCTCAAACATTTCTTTGAGTTTGGACCTTAAGCCTTGTCTGAAACCAAACATATAGTGTATATCTGACATGAATTTCCCATACGAACAAACCTTCATGATTATAAACGTTGCAGTTGAATCCCTTTTGTCTTGTAGGATGCAGCCAGAAGAGCTCGTGTGGTCTCCGACACTTCAGCCCTCGGGTGCAAACGTGACGCCGCCATATCTGGATTATTTCAACACAACGGAGTGGCGGCTGGTGTACTCCATCATCCCGCCGTACATCTTCATCGTGTGTCTGACAGGGATTCTGGGAAACACGTTCGTACTGCTGGTGTTCTCGCTGCAGAGGAGCCGATGGACCGTGCCGGAGATCTACCTGGGTAACCTGGCGCTGGCCGACCTCCTCGTGCTCGTCTGTCTGCCGTTCTGGGCCATGAACATCCTCAACTACTTCATGTGGCCGTACGGAGAGTTCATGTGCAAGGTTGTCAACATGTCAATCATCGTCAACATGTACACGAGCATCTACATGCTGGTGATGGTGAACGTAGACCGCTACCTCGCTCTCGTCTTGACCATGAAGGCCAGATGGCTCCGGCGCAAACGCTACGCCAAAGTCTTCTGCCTTTCCCTCTGGGTCTTTGGTCTGGGAATGGGCGTCCCGACCGGCATCTTCAGAACACTCCAAGACATCTCGGGTGACCAGGAGGTCCACTGTATTCTCCGTTACCCCCACGACTCCTGGAGGATCGTCCATCACATCCAGCTGAACGTGTTGGGCTTCGCTTTACCTCTCCTGGCCATCACGTTCTGCTGCGTAAACATCCTCCGGGCCCTCAAGCTACGTCGATACAACGGTTATTGGGAGGACAGAAGCGATAAGAAAGCCACCGTACTGGTGTGTACGGTCACGCTATTCTTCCTCATCTGCTGGGGTCCGCTTCACGTCGTCACGTTCATGGACATACTCTGTGACTTTCAGGTTTTGGATGAGGAGAAGTGGTTCCATGTCCTGGATATCGGAGCTCAGTTTTCCGTCTACGTGGCCTTGTCGAACAGCTGCTTGAATCCGCTCTTGTACGTTTGCTCGGGAATTATTTCCGGAGAAAAGTGAGCAGCATCTACAACAGAAGGAAACAATCGAATGTGTCTGATGTCACCGCGATGCAGAGAACCGTTTTAACAACCACCACCACCAGCAACCAAATCCAACCTGTTGTGTTAGATGAGAAAGATGAAACCAGAGCAGGTTCTTGAGCCACACTTGTGTTGGGTTGTTATCTCCTCCCTGTTAATCATCAACATTCACTCACTAACAAAAGTCACTGACTGCAGCTGTATCGTGTCAGAGGAGAACTGGCGCTCCCGGCTGAGACGGTTCATCATGGGACTTTTGCTTCCTTGCTCACCGGGAGATCGCTGATGTTTGATTAACTTCTGCAAATTCCATTAAAGAGTACATAACTAGGGATTTTTAAGGTCTTTATAGTGTCCAATAATTAACATGAATAGGCATGTTGTTTGTCACACTAAATGTTAAGCCAATGCACACACAATAACACATTTTGGTAAATATTCAAACACTTGTATAGGAAGAGTTTGGTTCCAAAATGAGAAAACTCTTATAAATCATGTTATTTTTGTTGTGCATTCCACTTACTTTCAATCAAACTGCAGTTGGTTTGTTTTGATTTAATCCATAATAACTCAGCTAACTAACACAATAAAAACATAATAACATGATTTTTGAACAAATTCAGTTTGGAACCAAACTCTTGAGGTAAAATAGTTCAAATACATGTTTACACATATGGAGCTGTGTCCTAAATCCAATGACTTTCTCTACCGTGTGTGACTATGTACACCATACTACATAGGCAGTTGACTTCTTCAAGGGAACACCCAAATATTTTACCCATGAGGTAGTTTCTCCCAGAAAGCAGCATTACGTTGCAGTACATCTTGAAGAGTTAGTGTTGTGTACCCGTGTTCTGTCTCATGGCAGATTTATGTTTTGCTCTTTACTCTTTTGATAAATGCGGTGCCTTGCACAGCGAACAACTGTTGTGTAAAACGCCTAGAATAGTATGAACAGCCTCACTTTTCATTAGTATCATTATATAAATGATATGAAGTAGAGAAATTCTCCATATCTGACCTGTAAAGTGTCTATCAGTAAAGTCAGGTGTGATTAAACAGTAAACAGGAAGATTCCGTTTACAGGAAAAGAGATCGAGACAGATGAATAAAACCAAGATGCTTTATTTCCTCAGAATCATTTCCTGCGGTGCTCGTGGTCACACATATGCTGTATATCGGTCAAAGGTCTGCGAAGATTAAATGTGGAAATATGAACACAGCAGACAGGAGATTCTGACAGCTCTGCAGGATGTTTACAGACCCAAACACATTGAAAGCCATGAGTAACATTGAACATAGTTTTGTGCTTTTGTTTGTAAACCACTGAATCTGCTCTCAGAAAGCTGTTGTACGTTCTGAAGAAAAACTGCTGAACTCAACCAAATATGGTAAAGACCAAGTTTAAAGATAATATTTACTCCAAATCAGCCGTGCTGACAAATGTCCTGTTTGTACTGTAGATGAAGCCAAGGGCTTGTCCTTCTAAAACACGTCCAGGTTTGAATATCATCACGTCCATCATTACAAATAGTTTCCGAAACTCAATGCAGCAGCTCTCATCAGCTGTGCCGTGTTTGAAAGAACACAGCGACTGCGACCCGGCCTTTATCCCACAGCACAGCGTGGCAGAAACCAACCCGTTTGTGTATAAATAACACACTGTCGGTGGTTTGATCTGAATAACACATTTAAAGCGGATATAAAAGTCAAATGATACAAAGAGGAAATAAACATCAACTAAAGAAAACTTTATACCTTCTAAACAAGTTGAATCATCTTTCTACCATCCATCTATAGCACAGGGGTTCCCAAAGTGGGCGTCGCAAGATGATTTCCAGAAATAAATGTTTTATTAGAAATAGCGTACGTAATCAATAAGAGAAACAAAAATATATAAATATAAGTTAAGATAAAAATAAAACCAGGCAAATAAAAGCCACACATGATTTCTCCCCTCGATCAGGACCCCTGAGGTGATGACGTCACGACATTAGCAGCCGCAGGTTAGGAGCAGCACAGCACCACGGTAAACAGTCCCATGTGCACGCAGATTATTTTTCACGCTTTAAGTTTAGGATATTTAAATTTGTTGAGATAAAATGTTGATTAATATCGACCAAAGACATTGCAGAGAAACCAGCGGAGGAGGGCGGAGAAGCGCCGCAGTCCTCAGGTACCAAAAGAGGCACAGATCCATCAGCACTCACATCAGTTTGATGACATTCCACCATGTCAGTCACAGTTCATAGTCTATGTATAACAACAAGTAAAGTAATGAGTAAATAACTATAACATAATATGATGTTAGACTGTGCTCTTTCGGTTAAGATGTAAAACGGATAAAGTACACTAGTAGTCATATGCAAATCTGATTTCAGTTGAAAAGTGAAACACAAGAGGAGCAAACATATACAAACATTCCAGATCTCATCTAATAGCTCAAATACAGTATCGCAGACATCTGTACTTAATCCAGACGTGTGCTACAGGGTTACACTGCGTGTCTGCACTTCATCAACCTTAAGAGAACAGAAAACATTGTTCAACACTATTCAAATGAAATGAGAACAGATCTGTTTATGGTCCAATCTTTATCAAGTAACAAGACCACGACTCCGAATATTCATCGGTGTTTGTGCATGATGTTTGTAAGGATGAGCAGAGACACAGTTGTGGCTGTTGTTACTTCTAACCATCAAATAAAAAATGATCCAAAATAGAAAACCACAGTCTCCAAATACAGGCAAGACCAGAGTTCCCAAAGAAACCCGTCTGGAATCATACCTCAACACCATATACAGCACTTTTGCTTGAGGTCCATATACATTTACATTGATTCATTTGGCAGACGCTTTTATCCAAAGCGACGTACAAGTAGGAGAGCATATGAACATTTTGTCGACACGCTAAACAGTTCCGTTAGTTTTCAAGACCGTGACACTAGAGGATGAAAGCTGGAGTGAGCACAGGAGAGGATTAACATAAGAGGATCAGTGAATTTAACAATCATGTTTGTTAGGAGACGTAACGTTTACAGTAGACATGGGCTGGTGTGAGATTTAGACGGTGTGATAACCTTAAGCCACAACATCATGGTTTCACGCTATGGCAGTAAGTCGGCATGAAATTAAAAATGATCATTCTCATTGTTTTACACAGTGGTGAAGTATTTATTATACATGATTTATCCGCGCACGTCATTATTTTAAAAAATGAATTTGCACTTGTAATCTTTAATAAAAACGTGAAGCTCCTCCCCCTCTGGAAACCACCTGGAACCAGTAACTTTGTATTGGCTCTAATGTATTATGGCTCCTGTATGACATATCGCTTTTGCTCCCTGAGCTCTCTATAAGTCGCTTTGGATAAAAGCATCTGCTAAATGACTAAATGTAAATGTAAATGTGTTCCATTGGGAGACATCTCAAATATCTGTCAGGGCGACCCAGAGGACTGGAGTTGGGAGCCACTGGTTTATCTGAATTAGTTGGATGATTGTCACCATTGTTGATGTCCAAGTGTGTCAGTATTTCACAGGATTGTTCCATTTGTTAACCAGAACATTTAAATCAGTCATGAAAGATCTGCTTCAACATTATTTCTCATCTCTATAGCAGCTTTACACAAGAGTGAAGTATTTCAAGCCTTTATTTCTTGAAATGTAGATGATTATAGCTTACAGATAATGAAAACCCCATAATTCAGTGTCTCAGAAAATTTCAAGAAATAAAGGCTCTAAATATTTCCCTCTATATGTAATGAATCTATATACTATATGGGTTTCACTTTCTGAAATGAGTGACAAAAAATATTGACCCTTTTCACGATATTCTATTTTTTTTAGATGTACCTGTATTCACCATAGGATTGAAGTTGTGCAGGTGTTTGAGGACAAACAAAGTTTCTTTTGTGCGTTATCATCTCTGTGGCTTCTCTTCCTGGAACATCTATCACAGCCTCCACCCTCAAAAAACCCAGTTGTTCCTAGAACATCATTTGCATGTGGAAGTAAACATTCAGAGACGGCAGCCATCAGAACAACATGAGCTTTGAGTTGAAGATGGCCGACAACACCTCTCTAAACGGGACCTGCAGCACATGGAACAGCGTGGTGGAGACTCACATGTACCCCACGGTTTACTCTTTATTCTTCATCGTTGGGTTTCCAGCAAACTGTTGTGTCTGTACGTGGCCTGGATGCTTACGAAGAGAGGCAACAACCTGGCGGTGTATCTCATCTGTCTGTCCGTGGGAGATCTTCTCTATATCTTGACTTTACCCGTCTGGATCGCGATGGCGCTCGGACACCCGGTGGACGACTGTCTGTGCAGCATCATCGCCGCCGTCATGTACAACAGCTTCTACGTGGGTTCTGGATTTCTGTGCTGTATTTCTATGGACAGGTACTTGGCCATCGCGTTTCCTCTTCATTTCTCCAGGGTGAGAGAGGTGAGGACGGCGGTGCTGGTGAGCATCCTCGTCTGGACGCTGGAGATTGTCGTTCACCTGAGCCTTCTGGCTCACACGGGGACCATCAGGATCTTTTGTGGCAGTCGTATGTGCGGGTCGCCGATGACCATGAGCGTCGCCGAGCGCCACGAGGCCATGATCCGAGCCGTCTTGGGATTCCTGATTCCAGCGCTCATCATGACCTTCTGTTTTCTGGAGATCAACAGGGCGCTGAAGAAAAGCACCTCTACTGTATTCAGTGAACGCAGGAAGATTTGTTTTCTTCTTCTGTCTCTCCTCTTCACGTATCTGGTGTCTTTTACGCCCTTCCAGGTGGTGATGTTCATCCGGGCGCTGCAGGAGAAGGAAAACGCCTGCACCAGCCAACTTATGAGAGATCTTTACATGGTGTTCGTGGCAACGACCACAATCAACAGTGTTTTGGATCCCATCATTTACTGCCTCATGAGTGAAAGTGCCAAAACGGAAAATGAAAAAACTTTTCCTGAACTGCGAGCAACAGTTGAGCAGGATTTACTTGTCTGTTGTTAAACCACAGTGACGATGGAAAGTCTCCTCAAAATATGAGGTGTATGGTACAGAATAGAAAATAAAACACAACACTAACGGTGTGTATATCATGAGATAAAATGAGCATCAAATACTGACTTTGACCATCCATTTTAATCTTTGATAAGGCATTATTAGGATTTCCGGGTGACGTGTACAACGGTCGCTGTAAGAATTCATCACGACCGACTAAACGCTTAATTCTTAGAAGTTTGCGAGGTTCACAGCATAAACTTATAATCATTTTGTTGCTGTTAACGTTTGTCTGCTGCCAGTTTCATTTCAGAAAATCAATGCAACAGCTATTTTTACACATCCAATCAATTCACATTAAAAAATTGGCATCCAAACTGGCAGAGTGCACCAAAGACATAAAACATTGGATGACTGCTAATTTCCTTCTTTTAAACTCTAACAAAACAGAAATATTACTTATCGCACCAAAAGCACGTAAACAGAATATCTCAGATTATAACCTGCAAATCGAAGGCTACACTGTTACTCCGACAAATACAGTTAAAGATCTAGGCGTTATATTAGACAGCAACCTGTCATTTAAAAACCACATCTCAAATGTCACAAAAACAGCTTCTTCCACCTTAGAAATGTTGCCAAATTACGAAATATTTTATGTGTTGCTGACGCAGAAACGCTTATTCATGCATTTGTGACCTCAAGACTTGACTACTGTAATGCTCTACTTAGTGGTTGTTCTGTGTCATCAATAAACAAACTACAGTTGGTTCAGAATGCAGCTGCCAGAGTTCTAACCAGGTCAAGAAAATACCATCACATCACCCCAATGTTATCATCCCTTCACTGGTTACCCATTAAGCATCGTGTTGACTTTAAAGTTCTTTTAATTACTTTTGAGCCCCTACATCCTTAACATCACCTTACAACCCATCACGCTCTCTAAGATCTCAGAACTCCAGACTTTTGACTAAAATCCACCAAAGGGGGCAGAGCTTTCTCATACGCAGCCCCTAAACTCTGGAATAGCCTTCCCATACTATTCCAGGGTCAGACACACTCTCCCTATTTAAATCTAGATTAAAGACGCATCTTTACTTTAATATGTGTGTGTGTGGAATTGACATCAAAATTCTAAGTCTAACTTTAAAATCTGTGCTTTAATGTATAATTCTCACATTTGTAATACTTTGGTCAGTTAATAAGTCAGTTAATAATATTACTTTATGTAGTTTTATATTATTTATTTGAATGAAAAGAGCTGTTTCATGTCTATGCTTGAATCACTTCACTGATCAAGGTTGATGTAGGATACAGAAAGTCATTAGTAATAAGTCATTAAATACTTTTTGGAGAGAGACATTTGTCCAGTAATTTAATGACACTATTGAATATGTAATTAGTAACTAGTAATTCATAACTTATTCAGAGTAAACTTGCCCAACACTGACGGGGACTATGGCTGCTTCCAAATACCTCCGCTTGCGGTCTTTGCACTTGACCACTTGACTATTTTCATGACGTATTTCCTGTTTTTGCAGGAAGTGTTCTAGTGGGGGTGAAGATCCCAAGAGAGTATGTAGTATTTCTAACCCGATACACTTAGCAAGTGTAAACATATAACGTTAATTAATGGCGTGTTTCTAATTATGTGATAAAAAACTGTTTTACATCTGAATAGATACAGAAATCTGGAGTTTTCACCAAGAAAATGTGCATCATTATGTTTTACTACGAAATGATATGTAATATCTAATTATATAGTAAGTCTAGTCAGATGTATTATTATAGCGCTATATTTGTATTGTATCATAGCAGCTGAACCCAAAAAAAGCAAAAACAAAAGAAAAACACGTGTTAGCCAAACTGTGCACGCCACTGCTTTGTGATACTTTGTTCCAATGACTATTATGACACTACACTACATGTAAATTCAAGTGTCCATACTTTGTCTGGCAGCGTGTGTGTTTGTGCAGTGGTGATATCAGACGTGATGGCGTGTCACAGGCATGCAGACCTGTTATCAAAGCATCCGTTATCACGGACACGTGCTTCACTTTGGTGAACTCAAGTTAAAGAGACGGTTCACCTGAACATGCTACTGTTTGTCCACTACATCACCATTTGCCATCAGTTTCATGTGCATTCTTATAATAAGAAAAAGTTATTTTAATATATTTGCATGTGTGCGTACATCATGGTAATATTAAGCCCACTGTGGTGGCGACATGCTGACTGTACAAAGACATGTGTGGGATCATTTTACATTTCTGATCTGTCTTCCCCGCGGTTTCAAGACGAACATAAAGGAAGTGATGTCGTCCACACACTTCCTCTCATCTGAAGCACAAATGTGCAGCAGTTCCTTCTTTTGCGACTTTCAGTATCTTTTTCAGTTTTTCACCTACAACACACATTATTCTGAATCATCTCCACTTATGGTGAGTTTGCATTTCATAAAATCCTCTCCATGTATGGAAACCTAGACGCTTTTGCATTTCAAATGTTGTGCTTGTATATTTCCTCATGCGCTTTTTCCTCCTTTTTAGTAATTCTGTTTACACATAATATTGATCAAATGAATGCTTCATGGAAAATTCACCCAAAACAGAAAATACTGTTATCAGTTTCAGCTTGATTTCATTTTGCCCACAGAACCCAATGTTCTGAAGATGAGTTACGGTTGAATATTTCAAATGATGTGGAAGACCGTAAGAAAGCAACGTGACGCATGAGATCTCTTTAATATCTCAGTTATTTCTCCTAGACATCAATGAGATTGAAAGGAGAGCAAATGGTCTAATCTGCGTCTCAGATATTTCTCCTGAGAAAAAATATTATTGAAGATCTCAATCTCAACATTCCTCTTCAAATTTACACAGATCCAGGTGATTTCACCTCTACAATCTCCATTCATTTCCACCTCCAGACTCTTCACGTGTTTACACTCTCGTTTGATTTCTCCAGAGCAACTTCAAAATGAAAACTCTGTCATCATTTCCTCACCCTCTTGTCATTTCAAACCTACTTGACTTTTTTTCTTCCGCAAAAAAAACACAAAAGAAGATATTTTGAAGAAATGTTGTAACCGAACAGCGCCGGACCCCAATCACTTCTATTGTACCAACACAAACCATTTCAAGATAATGGGGGCCAGCTAACAACATTGTTCTAAATATCTTCTTTTGTGTTCTGCGGAAGAAAGTCAGTCATGAAGGTTTGAATAAATATAAATGGGTAAATGATGACAGAATTTTCTTTTTTGGAGGAGAAACTAAAGCTAGAACGAGAACCCTTTAAGCAATTACATAACAGCTCGGATGTCAACATTTGTTTTGTGTGAGAAATACTTCCTTCTACTTACAATATAACCACAATTACAAACCATAAATGTGTCTCCGCAGCTGCCTCGAGATGAACTCAACTCCTGTGGAAACGACAACCCTTCACAGTCAGAATGATTCAGATGATTGTTATCCATCCGCGAATCCCGAGAAGCAGCTGTTCGTGGGCCTTTACCTGGCCGTGATTGTGCTCGGCATCCCGTCCAACGTCTTCTTTCTGTTCGTATCGTGTCAGCACATCCGCCAGAAGAACGAGTTGGGCGTCTACCTGTTCAACCTGGCGCTCTCTGACCTCCTGTTCATCGCGTGTTTGCCGGTGTGGCTTCAGTTCGCTCTTAATGATCAATGGCTTCACGGCGAGACCGCGTGCATCGTCTGCGTCTTTCTTCTCTTCACCAACTTCTACTCGAGCGCTGTTCTGCTCAGCTGCATCGCCGTGGATCGCTACTTGGCCGTGGTTCACCCGCTCAAGTTTTGCACTTTTAGAAAGCGCAAGATGGCGGTGACCGTCAGCGTCGCGGTGTGGATATTTACTGCCGTTTTCAACGCCATCACTGTGAGTCCGGACAGCGTCTACGACAAAAATAATCTGATCTGCTTGGACGTGCATCCCTTACCCAAAACACAAAGGAGGGTAAACATCGCTCGCTTCATGGTTGGATTTCTCATCCCCGCGGTCGTGGTGGGATTTTGTTGTTGGCGAATCTGTCTCGACGTGAAGAGGAACAGGACGCTCGAGTTGACAGAACGTCGGCGTGTGTTTAGGGTCTTAGGAAGCGTTCTGATCACCTTGTACGTCTGTTTCGGGCCTGTTCACGTCCTGATGGTTCTGAGGAATCTACTGGAAATATGTCCATACCCCAACTGGCTCTTCATCGGCTACAAGCTCAGCATCATCTTGTCAACGCTCAACTGTCTGGCCGACCCGCTGCTGTACTGCTTCACGAGCCGCGCGGGTCAGGCCAGCGCTTCCAACGCTTTACTCATCCTCAAGAAAACATGCAAGAGACAAATATCACAACCAAATGAGCCAATCTCAGGAAGGGGTAGATCACCGGATACGAAGTGCTTTATAGAGGACACACAACAGTCCTAGAAAGCAGTCTGTACACAAGTACACTGAAGTAATTCCACCTGGTGGCAGTAGTGGCAAGAAAACAACACTTCAGGTTTAACTCCAGAGAATTCCCCTGGATGGAAACATGGATGCGTTGCTTCATTTGCTTTGCAATTGATTTGTTTGCTCATCAGATTTCTATTCTGAATCCAAACCTGTCCTCTCATTCAGTGCAGCGACCTGATTCCTTCAGATAATTGTACATATAAAGAATTGATTCAAAGACACCTGATTCAATTGTCAATTACAGAAAAAAGAAAGTCTCATATTTATAACGACATTTGGGACGCTGGACCATACAGCACGGGAATATGTGTAGCAATAGTCAACAAAACATTGTATGGCTCAAAATGATCCAGTTTTCTTTTGAGCCAAAACCATAAGGATATGAAGTCAAGATCACGTTCCATGAAGATGTTTTGTAGATTTCCCACTGTAAATATATAAAAACTTTATTTTTGTGAGAGGATGGAGCAAAATCGTGAACAAAAAACACACTGAAAAGAGATATTATAAATTTGATTATAGTTTTGGAGTTTAAGATTTGCTTTTTTTGTATTTATAGTAAATTTAGTTAATGTTTTGAATTTTTGGTATATGCTTCTTTCGTTTTATAATTTATTTGTTTATTTTTTATGTTGCTATAATATTAATTCATTTTTATTTTTGTTTATTATTATGATTCTAGTGTTTTAAACTTATTTCAGTTTGTTTTTGAGGCAACCTTTCAATGTTTCCTTTAGTTAAGTTTTTCCCAATCATTTTTAGGTCAATATTTGATTTGATTTCAATGAACAAGTAGTTGAAAACTTAATTTCAGCAAATTAAAATAACCTTGTTACCCACTCAAGTTTGACATCTATGTGAAGCTTAGAATCTCTGCTTTGGGGTTCATGTCCTCTCCGCAACATCATTACATGGTAAGCCAAATGAGAGCCGTATGACTGATTTTGTGGTCCAGGTTCACATTTTAAATCTAGTAGCTTCTATTTGTCACTTTACCTTCAAACAGGAAGCTTTACGAAAATAGCTTCCTCAAAACTGCAGCACTATGAGTATTCTTATCTGATACGAAACCTCAATGTGATTTTGTTCAGTTTAGATCATGCCATAGTTTCATTTGCACTGGCACCTTTACAACCGGTGGTCAGAATGATCAATATAGTCCACGCACCAAACGTTATTCTCTATTTTGTGTATTTCTACACTTCCTGTCTAATATTTTGCACAACACAATAAATCCATTAACAGAGTTTTTTGTGTTCTGTGTGATTTGCAATTTTGCTTAATTCTTAAAGGCAACTGATATAGATCAGGGCTGTGTTTCTCAAAAGCATTGTAACCTTAAGTTGATCTTAAAAGCATTGCCACCAGCGGAGCAGCTACGATCGACGGAGGCTTACGATGCTTTGGGGAATCGCAGCCCAGGAGGATCTTTCTCCACTGAGCCATCGCTCCACAACATAACCTACTATCAACCACAAAACATCGCCCTGCCATCCACCTACTGCACACAAGGATTCTGGAGCGTGTTTTTACACAGAAAAGCTCCAAAAGTGAATGAAATGTTCTTCTAGATGAATGTGTAGGGTTTTGTGTGAGGTAAAGACAACTGACAGGTGTAGATCTTGATAAGATTCATTTCCCTTATTCGACGTTTGTGAGCTGTAACTTACACAGCGCTGTAGTGTAAATGTCTCATCGGATGAGTCATAGTTTTGTTGTTTCGTGGTCAGAACATCTGCGACACACTTACAGGAAGATTTCATCATCAGCACCTAACGGCTCCTGACAGCCTCATAAATCCAACACACACAAGCACACACGTGACATGATGGGAAACATGATACAGAGATGGTGAGAGTGTTAAAACGCTTTGAGTTTACTGTCATTGACGGAGTCCTGCTTAAAAACAAGTGCTGTTTTTCTCTGATCATTCTGAAGGATCAAACATTCAATTCTTTGTGTGGTTTAGGCCTTTGAGAATATTCTGATCCAGTAATGTCCTTGTGCTCCCCGCAGTGAGGTTAAAAACCTTGCACAGATCAATAACATAACATCTCTCAATCTAACCCTACATACACCTCCATACAGAGATAACTGCAGCAAAGCTTTATTCTGTTTTGTAATGAATCAAACTTTAAGCTTATGCTTCACCAAATGTTGACTAGTTGCAAATGAGCATAGCCTCGTATTAACTATGAAGTCGATTCGCAGTACATGGATGTAAGTGTTTTCAGATGTTTCAGTGTGGATGGACAGCGTTTTGAAAACGAAAACTCTGTTTTCAAATAAAGTCTTAACATATAAGAAAGCTTAAAGACCGTGTATCACAGGCAGTTTCTGCCAATCTCAAATGAATCTTGAGTGTCTGTACAGTAGTGTTGCATACGTCATATCTTAGTGGGGAGAGTGGGATGGAACTACAGCACGAACACACAACACATCATCACATGAATCCCTTCGTGTTTTGATCATTATGCAAGTACACACGGATTGCCAACAAAACACAGACGTATGACTCGACTTACCGCGTGCAGTTCATGTCCGGCATTGTTTGGCACTGTGACCGCTCCATCTATCAGTTTCAAACCATCTCCAAATCCAGCGTTATATCCAGTTTATATAACATCCATCACTGAAATGCCCTGAACAAACAGACACACCTAAACTTTACTATCGCAAGATTATCGAGCCCATCTTGCCCATGCAGACAATCTTGATGGTCGGCTGGCTCGTGGTCGGCTCTTTCGCTTTGGAAAGGAATGGAATGAATAGGGTCCAGGGATCCAGAATTAGAAAAAACTTTCCGAAACAAGTTGGAGTGCTGGGGCAGTGAATCAAGTACAGAAATGTTTTCTTAACAAGTTGACCATGTAAAGCATGAGAAGCCAGTTAACAGTGTAAACATGTCAGAATGCATGACATAGAATGTTACCTCATCTTTAAAATAACATGATGGTGGATTATGCAAACGTATGTGGCCTATTGAGTCGCTCGGGTTGACAGTCAAGGGCAGTTAACTCTATGATGTTTGTATTATCCTAATGACTACATGTTGCTCTGCATGAAGTCAATATCTCTGAGAGCAGTTATGCTAACAGTCTGTAATGCACATTAAAATATAATGATATAAAACATACAACCATGATAATGGTTTAATGTCATCTTCTGTTTGTCTGGCTCATGTGAAACACAGTCTGCCCGTCTCTCCAGCGTGTGACAAATGTGTTTTGTCAAAGCTAAATGAAATGATGGTTTCCATGGAAACCTCTCCACAAAATATCGCATGTCTTTCATGTTTCACACTCACAAAACTCTTTTCAGCAAGCAACAGTCCCAAAGTCATTCAAACGCTGATGGAAATCTGCTGATGTTTGAGTTTACAGACAGTGTTACAGGGAAGCCTTACATCAGATGTCAACTGTGAACAAACCACCAAAACAGTAAAAAGTCAGGATACATTAACACTGAATTCAATGAACACACACACACAGCTTCCAAATGGACTCACTTTGATGCCAAAAAAACACATCTATGTGTTTGAAATCAGGCTGTAGAGATAACAACTGAAATAAGAAAATGACTAGGGCTGTGCCATAGTCATGAAAAATGTGATATATGATATATATATATATATGCAATACAATATTTGTTTCTAAAATCAATTTAAATTGCTTTAAAATGGATTGAAAAAATGATATAACCAATTGGGCTGCACGATATTAAAGGAAGATATACAATCGTTTGCTAAATAATGTGATGTGCGATACTACGGCTTTAACTGAAAATTATATAACCAACATCCATAATTGACTTTATTTCTGATTATTGATCATCTTCCTCACAAGTCTCTCTGCTATCTGCATCAACCTCTATAGACTATAGACCCCTTCACAAGATGTAAACACTGGGCCAGAATAATCAGGTTACCTTCCGTCCATTCCATATTCGTTTTCGAATCAAGAACGTAAGATGAGACACAAAATTAAAAAAGAAATTATTACCCGTAGTTTAAACTGGGAAAATGAACGAATGAATATCTTAAAATGCAGTTTTTTAACCTTGAGCTACAGTAGGTTTTTTATGTACAGTTGCAAAGGTCACCAATAGGGGGAGCAAAGATGCTGCTAAGCAACTACAGTCCTTCAGATCCATTTACACAAACAATTATGGCATTTATCAGGACGTGACCAAGAGATCCTCAGCAAGAACCACTTACGGACATATTTCTGAACTAGACAGCAGTGTACATGATGGCAGTGAATATATGTAGCCAGACTTACCATAAACGCAGAGAATATTTCTAAAAGTTGTGTGTAAAGTCACTTTGTTCAATCTTAATGCATGTGTTTGTTATTTGATGGTGAAATTTATATCACGTTTCCAGATCTCACATTTAAGATCTCACATTTAGGCTAAATTTCGCCATAACAATCACAAAATGAAGGCTATGTAAAAAATGTATCATTATTTTTATTCATTTTAATGTCAATACAGTTACAGTAGACAAAATGTCACAGAGAAAATAAATTAAAAACATGAAATACAACGTCTTTCACTCAAATTATACAATCTAAAAAATGGTGCTATTTAGCACTAAAAGTGGTTCTTTGCTTCATTTTTTTCTAATTTTGTTCTCTGTTTTTGATTTGAAAATGAATATTGAATGGATGGAAGATACGGTGATTCAGAAGCACTTCTGCTTTCAGTTTTATTTGTTAATAATTGAATTGATTTTAAGATGGTCGTTTAACATTTTGATTGGGTTAAAAGTTTTCTGTTAGTTGCATTTTGTGTAGTGTTAAAAAACTGAAACAGGAAGTTCTTTGGACCAGCGGTGTTTACATCATCCAAAGTGGTCTATACACAACTTTTAATTTTTAAATAATTCAGTTATTGCAAAATATTGCTACATGAATATTGCGATTCTCACATTTGCGATTGGGCATGGGCCGGTATGAGAATTTCCCGGTATTGCCATTACAACAGTAAAATGTGTTATTTTCATCTGGACATAGAACAAATATGTGAGGTAAAAATAAAGCCTGACAATTATAATACTCTTTCAAAAAAAGTATTTTTGTCATAGCCTATACATCAGACCTAAACATCAAACATTGCATTACATGACTTAATTATGTATTCTTGTGTAAACACGGCTCATACCTTAGAAACGGTATCACAGAACATTTTTGTGATTTTGAAACCTTGACTAAACGCCTTTACCGGTTCCTCAGTTCCGTTGATGTGCGCATGTCTGACAGCGCAGTATTAAAAGTCCAAACGGAAGTGATAGTAACATAACACATAAAAGTCCGCTCTGGAATCACGCAGTTGATGTAGAAATGAAGAACTATTGTTGCATATGCAGGTACTGCGGACATGAGAAGACATATAAACATAAAGCTTCTGACCGGTTTCCCGCTTCAGTTTTAATGACTAAACAGACCATCGACTAAACCCGGCATCAAGTCTCAAACTTCTGTGTAAACACGGTTTTCTGCGTAGCCGGTTTATTACTATGCATGTAAACATGGGAATACAGGTTTCATTTTAAGCTGATTTTTGATAGATCCGTTTATTTTGTGCATGTAAACGCACTCATTTTGATGTGCTGAATTACCGGTCTCAAGGTTTACTGATCACGGCTGTTGGATGAGCTGTTTCATCAAAGACAGAACGAAAGTCTAGAAATCCTTTAGGTTCTGTGCTGTTTTTTGTTTATTCTTCATTTGTTGTTAGTTGATCTGCATTTAATTGATTTATATTCATATATTTATGTATGCATGTAAGTTTAAATACTGAAAATGTTTAACCCAGACATTTGAAAGAACACGTTTTAAAGCTGTAACACGTGAAACCGTGATATTTTGGATGAAGGCTATCATACTGTCAAAATGTCATACCGGCCCATGCCTAGATGTGTATAGTGTCGCATTATCAAATGAACCCAACAACACATGGAATTGAGTTTGCATGGCTCGAATTGTGTGTAGAGATGCATACAACCTTGCCAACCGAGTGTGTTCCTCCAATCAAACTCAATGTCAGCTTGCAGTGACCTACTGAAGCCTTTCAATGCAGTCAATTCAGCCGCAGTGGTCATTTATTTTCATAATGTACGTTATCACAGGATCTTTGACACCACATTTAACATTCTGACCTCCTGCCGTAAAAAAGAGCCAATGAAAACTCACCCATGACATGATCTGAGCTGAATGCATGACCGGATGAACACACATGATCTATTACAGGCAGATTGAATCGAGGTTACATTAACCTTGGACACCTTCAGCTTTCAACACACAATTGACTGCTGTTCCTTGAATCTGATGATCTGACGTATTTTGCTCAGATAGCGATGCCACATCCCTCATGATCATGAAATGAACCATGGTTTTATTTCAGTAGATCAGTGTAAGTGTGTTTGTTGGCAGATTGATTGAAATGACTGTTTTTACTACAAATTTAAAGGCAGAATAGGTGATCCTGTCCAGAAGTATTTTTCGTCATGCTGGTTGGAAATTACATCCTGATAGAAATCATTTAGTAAAGTGGTACAATGATATTTTTATAATTATATATCGTCTGTGAAAGGCAACGGACCAAAAAACATTTACATTTAGTCATTTAGCAGACGCTTTTAACCAAGGCGACTTACATGAGGGAAACAATGGAAGCAATTGGAACAACATAAGGACAAAAAAATGCATAAGTGCAGTAAAACTGGCCTCACATGGCCCAGCACAGTATACAGATTTATGTTGTTTTTTGGGGGCAATGATAGGTCGTGTTTAAATATTCAGTCAACGTATTTTGCATCCCGCTGCGCACCCTTTTCACGCAGACACCATACGCCATCAGCGTGCTCACAAACAGCCGGACCTTTCCCCTCTGTAAATGTGTGCTAGGGCTGGGCGGTATATATATATATATTGCGATTCACGCTAATTATACTTGTCTAAATCGATTCTGCAGTCAGTTCTGTGTTTTCTGCACAGCTCTTCTGTGAACTTTGGCTCTTTGATCAGTAGGAAGTACTGTATGATCTAAAATCACTACAAATTGAGTGGTTCATAACGTGTATTTGAAAAAGCAACACTCGTCCATCATCATTACTATAAATCAACTTTATTTTCATGAAAATACCTGAAAAGGTTTGAAGAACAGCGATAGAATATGACCACAGACTTTTCCTGGAACTAATCGTTCTTCTTCTGTTTCCCATATTGGAAGTATCTGCGCAAGAGCGCCCTCTGGCTTTCCGATGTGGCGGCATGTAACCGCAAGTCATTGAGAAAGTGAGAGCATACCAATCGTACGATATATTGCCCAGCCCTGTGTGCAAGTTGCAAAGGACGAACAAAAATAATGACCGTCTTAAAAATGACCACGACTCTAATCAGCAAAGAGGTGAAAGCAGAATTCCATTTGGAATTCCGGGGTGCCTGTCGGTGGGCTCGCGGTCGCTTTCCAATGGTTTCCCGCTCGGTCTGTTTGCGATTGTGTTTCGGAGGTTTCACAGGAGATGGGTGTGAAAACGGGAGTGTTGACAGGAATGATTATAATCAGTGTTGCTTTTCCGCGCTGGGAGCAGCTACGGGAGTCAAAGATGATGCCATGGTCACTTCTGGACAGGTAGGTACAGGATATGATTGGATTTTGATTATGTTGCCTATGTAGTTTGTGGACCATTATGTATTACATCGTTACCCAGCATCTAGCGAGAACTATGCTGCATCTAATCCCGTTTTAAGCTGCTGTTTTCGCTGTAGTAACGTTATTTACTTTGTGTAACGCGTCCTCGCTGGGGAATAAGACATGACTTCATCGTGTTCTGGTTTGTGCGCGTTCATGTGTTTTGGAGTAGGCGTGGCTTTGGACGGCGATTCGCATGAAGGGTGCTAGCAGGCTAAGGTTAGCATCTTACCAAATCAGCCATTCCTCCTTTAACACCGAGAACATGATTAGTATAGTTGAACCATAGTTAGTTTTCATAAGGAATAGTAATAAGCACCGCTGTGTTCGGAACAGCTCTCTGCAAGCGTAAGGCACTGAATTCATCTGGTTCATTAACTGAAAAACACCGACTGAGACACAGCGATGTGTGATCGACATCTCACCTGAACAGCACAGAAAACAACTGAGCTCATGTCTCACATTTCCTTCACACTTGAGCCTGTTCGTCTTGTTTACAACACTGCATTCGTTTTACCCGCAACAGCTGAAAACATCATCCAACAGAGCAAATGACATCATCGAATCAACATAATATAACATATACATTTAGTCATTAGCAGACGCTTTTATCAAAACCGACTTACAAGAGGCAAACAAGGGAGGAAACAGAGCAGAATGCACAAAGCATCGAAAACTGGACTCAATGTGCTAAACATAGTATAGACTACTTAGCTAGTTGTATTATTTCGTTGTATAATTCTCTTAATGTGTTAATTAGAAAAGCGTAGAAAAGAAATCATTTCAAAAAGAAATCAAAAATCATTTGGGTTCAGCTGCCAATATTTATTCGGGTTTAACATTGACCATAGGATTCTTTGTATTTGCAGTAAAAATAAAAACATGGTTTATTGGTTTGCCAATAGCATGTGCAGAAAAAGCCAATATGCAGGGATATGGTTGTCAAGGCGTTGCTATGCGTTTAAGTCCTTCTCTTACAGGCTAAATGTTTAAATGTCTACCAATCTGCTTATATTTCAATACTGGACGTACGAAACACAACATCTCTGAGATCAACTGAGGCGAGTAACGTTACACACATTTCAACAAATGTACCTTTGCCATCTTATATTAAATGAAATGTTTAGTGCGATATGTGCCTAGTTGTTGGTCCCGCCCCTCCTGCATTGTGATTGGAAGGCTAGGTAAATGTGACTGTGACGAGTGCCGCGTGCATTTTCCTCAAAGGTGTGTTCGATACGTTTATATTTCTTTATTACGGTTATAACTGCAACCGTTGTTACTTTTTCATGTTTAAAAAGTAATGCACTGCGACAACGATCGCGAGGCCGCGTTTTCTTCAGCCGATGAGCGACGCTTTGTTAAAAAGTGCGTGTTTATTTCGCGCCACGCTGCCGAACGTCGGATTTTAATGTTGTTAATAATATTGTCTATTATATGTAAACATAGACCACAACACCTCAGAAAACCGGTGACTCTCAAACCTCAGAGGAAATGCGTCGCCTGGACACAGCTGGCCACGCCCCTTTACCTGGGCTACATTCGTAAACTACACGTGCATGTATTACAATTTATAAATCTCTAGATGAATTTACAGGTTCTGTTTACATTTATTGTTTATTACAATTTTCAGTGTTATTTAAAATGTAGCACCCTAAAAAAGTAATCATGCTTTCACTACAGTAAACACTATATTTCTAGTTAAAACTATGGACTTACATCATTTTATGTAACTGGTGTCCACGCTTTCATTGCTGACATTTACATTATTTGTGTGCATAGGTTTGCCTTGAATGTTGTGTTCATTGTCATGGTTTAATGACTTCAGTCGTCCAATAACGGTACGGAGTTACTGTAGGTGGAAAGATTCTTCTATGTGTGAGATCTTGCGGCATTAATATCAGGTAAAGATCTAATCTGTGCAAAGACAGATGTGTGATTTGCTATATAATGATGGGATTGTGAATGAAATGCTCTGCGTAAAAGGGCACATTTCCTTTTATTATTTTTCCCTGAGGTCTGTTTTACAGCGTGAATCCATCCTGTGGTACAGACAGCTTTCACTCTTGTTCTCATCTGCACAACCATCTTGTTTATCAACAAGACATTGGATTCTTACGTTTACACATTCGTTGATATATGAGCGCCGCGTTTAATAGACAGAAAACTCTGTTGAACAATCATGTATACCGTAATGATCTTACTGTACAGAAGAAATATGCAGCTTTGTTAAGTGCTTGTATTTAAAGTGTACGTTTGACTTTTCTTCAGAGGGCAACTGTTGATTTTGTGTAAACAGATGTTTATGTTTGTTGATGTTTATGGTATCAATGCACACACATGGTTAGTCACTGATTCTGGTGTTGACACGTGTTACACACAGATGTCATTGTAAATGCATTGCTGAAAACATCATCTCTGTGTGATAGGTCTGAGGGTTGAACTTAAATGATGTTCTTGTTGAGCTTCACAAGCATTAAACACAGAACACTCCTCTCAAAAAACAGACCTCAGATCTTCAGTTCCCCAAATATGAATTGTTTTAAGTTAAGTCTCACAAGTTGATGTGGATTCTTTTTAAACATCCTTCACAGATTCATCTGATTCATGAGAGCAGCAGGTCAGGAGATTCTCCTGCGGGATTTTCATTCCCAAGATGCTTTAATTTACCGTCAGCCAAACCCAATCCAGAGAGTCTTTGTTGATGAGTTCTGTTGTAAAAACCTGTACAGTAGTTTCGCGTAAGATGACGTTTCATCTCCGTTGGTCCTTTTGGCAGTTTGGAAATGTTCATTTGGACGCAAACAGCAGTTCATCGCAACGAGTCAAGGAACAGAAAGGCACATTTTCTGACATCGGTTAAAGAAAAAATTCACCCTGAAATAAAATGTTGTCGTTCCAAACCCCCTTGACCTTTCCTCTCTGTGTAAAAACACCTTGTCATGTGAATATCCGCTCGGCTCATGTTTTTGAAATGTTGTTTCTCACAGCTGACTTCAGCCGACTTGAGAAATGAAAACACGTTGTTGAGGTTTGCCGGTGTTGACCGCTTCAATTGTCGTTTCTTTTTTCAGGTTCCACAGAAGAAGAAAGGTGAATGATTTCTTTAACCCTTTGCCTTCTGCCGTCTTCGCTCCTTCTAAGGCTGATGTTCTTTCTGCTCGAGTCTTTTGTTTCTCTCTTGTTCTTTGGCCTGAGCCGGAGCGAAACCGTTCTGCTCTTTGGATTCCTCTGAATAGTGCGGCAAACAGGTGAAGCTGGTGTTTGCCTCCTTTTCCGTCTTCTCCTCCGTCGTCTCCTCTTCATCTTCTCTTCTGTCTTCTCCCAGTGTGATGTTGCTGCTGTTACTGCTGACGACCTCGCCGGCTCTGCCCGTGTCGTCTGGGATGTTCCTGCGGAGGTCTTTGCTCCTGTTGCGCTTGGCCAGTTTAGTGAGCGAGCCGAAGCGGTTGAAGATGTTTTCCTCCGAGGACATCTGTTGTCCGCCGGCCTCGGCTTTGAGTCGGAGGTTGTTGAGTTTGGTGTCGATGCTCTCCTGAGAGGAGGTCTTGAAGCGGCCGGCGTCCAGGCTGGCGAAGACGGCTCTTTTTTCCGGCGACAGCATGTCGAGCGAGTGAGCGCGCTGCTCCAGACCCAGACGTCTGCGCTCCATGCTGCGGATGGTGGCGGCTCGCTGGAGTTTGTCGTGGATCTCGCCGCTGAGACGTCTGCGTGTTTCTCGTAACTCTGCTCGGACGTTTGCCTTCCATTCAGCTGCGTGAGCCTTAAACCCCCCCACCTGTGATGAACACAAGGGATAAAAATATCTCTTTAAATAATAATCAACACGTCACATCTTTTCTGAGTGGTCGGGAAATATGTTTGACTTCATTTTTACACCACTTGACGTTTTTACAGTCAAAATGATAAAAATTGATTTAAAAGTTCTTTTTAAAGGGATAGTTCACCCAAAAAACGGAACTCACCTTCAAGTTGTTCCAAATCTGTATAAATGTCTTTGTTCTGATGAACACAGAGAAAGATATTTGGCAGAATGCTATAACCAAACAGATCTCAACACCCATTGACTCCCATAGTAGGAAAAATACAATGGAAGTCAAAAGTGCCCCAGAATTGTCCTATATTCTTCAAAATATCTTCTTCTGTGTTCAACAGAACAAAAAATTATTCAATATTTTTCCTACAATGGGAGGCAAAATCTGTCTGGTTATGCACTATATTTCAAATATCTTTCTCAGTGTTCATCACAACAAAGACATTTATACACATTTGGAACAACTGGAAGGTGAGTGAAGGATGACAGAATAGTCATTTTGGGTGAAGTGTCGTAAACATGCCACATTTGTTTGACTTCATGTTTACACCACCTGACATTTTTAGAGTCAAAATGATGTAAATGGATTAAAGTTCATTTTTAAATGGAAAGTTCACCCAAAATGAAAACTCTCTCATCATTTCTTCATCCTCATGTCGTGTCAAACCTGTATGAGTTGCTTTTGCAGAAGACAAAAGAAGATATTTTGAAGAATGTTGATCATCGAACAACACTGAACTCCATTGTATGAACACGAAACCACCGAGACATTTTTCAAAATATCTTATTTTGTGTTCCACTGAAGAAAGACTCTCATAGAGATTTACAACCACATGGAGATGAATAAAAAGTGCTCTTCCTTTAACAACATGACACATTTGTTTCTCGATAAAACAATGTCTCAAAAGATGTTTTAGCGGTTCAAACACACTTTTCTGACATTTACTCATTCACCAATAATGCTACGATCATAAGGGTTTGTGTTTGTTGTAACGCTTGATGGCAGCTTTGATATAAATGAGATGTTTTGATGTTCTACTGCACAGATCATTTGAAGTCCCACATTTTACCTCCTCTTTCGTTTTCTTGGACAGAACCCTGAGCCAGTCTCCTATCATGCTGAGAACAGCTGCGAAGTACGCCAGACCCACCAGAATCCAGAACCACACCAGAGGTTTGTACCATTTCATGTATTCTTTGACATGGTCTCCACCTACACAACACGGCACAGGGTTTATTTCGTTCTTTAAACGTGAAAGACGCTTTTATATTCTCACATCCGTCCACATACCCGCAACATAATCTCCGATGCCGACCGTGGTCAGAGTTATGACAACAAAGTATATGGCTTCTAAAGTACTCCAGCCCTCGATGTGTTTGAAGATGAACGCCGGTATGGTGACGAACACGATACAGCCCGCCAGAATGAAGAGAATGGTGGAGGTGACGCGGATTTTGGTCTGACTGATCTGCTTGTGTTTCTGCTGCGGGGTTGAATAACAGAGTAACGTGAAATATGGCTGTATGAAGTAAACTCAGTTTGCATTGATTTCATGTGATTGACTTTCGATCAATTGGGTCAAAAAGCACCTGAGAATACTCACGAGAATCTTTAGGAACACGTGGCACTTACCCTGAATATCTTTTCCACCTTTAAGATGCTCTTTATAAACATGGTGCCGAGCTGATCGCCGATGCCAGCCAGCAGGAAGCCGAACAAAGGGATTCCAAATATGGCGTAGAGGATGCAGAAAATCTTTCCTCCCTCGGTGCTGGGAGCGATGTTTCCGTAGCCTGTCCGCGTGGGTGTAGAAGACAAGAGGTTATTTAATCCTTCTCCAGAACAGCAAACACATACTCAAGGAGAAAATGGTTGGCTTGCCGGCGAGAAGACGGCAGAAATTATACACAGACTTCTGACAGGAGAAACTAGACAAACTGATCAAACGCCAATGTCGGCTTGAATATGAGGATGATGAATGTGGTTTTGTACCTATAGTGGTGATGACGGTCCCGGCGAAGAAGAATGCGCTACTGAGGTCCCAGTGACTGTAATTATGGGATGTGTTTCCAACACCTCCTTCCACCCATTCGCCACCAACTTCACACGTTATAAACAAGGTCGCGTTTTACAAACTACTGAGCATCTAAATCACAGACAGCTATAAATAACTAGATGCCTCATTCAAGCGTCCAGACACGTAGACGCGTCACTCACACTTTGCTAGACTGCCACGACCTTACAGCCATGGCTGTGCATTTTAATTCCTCAAAAATGGGACACCCTCTCGTTGTTGTCATGTGTCTGTGTAGCAAATGTCATGTTTGAGTTGACACAACGACAAATATGTCTTCGTAATCATACACAGTCTGCTTGCTCTGGAGTGTTAATGGACCGGCTTGGCAGGGTTGCCAGATATGTGAAACGAAATCCTTCATCACGAGCCTAACGTCCCTACTCCAACCAACAGAACTTAACATTCATAAATATAAATAAAATCTTAAGATTGACGAAATTCTTCCACTCCTAACCTGTGGATAAAACAAACCGGAGCAATGGTTTCAAAGTAGTCTCGCGTAGCCAGACCTTCAGCCAGCGTTGCGTGACGTCTGAGCCTGAGACTAGTAACAAAATAAGTCAATTGCCACGGGAACGCTGCAGACTTGGCAACACAAACTGGCTCGCTCCGTTCCAATATGGCGGATGACCTACGTTTAGGGGTCCATAGAAACAGATGCTAATGCTGCATCTAGTTATTTACATCTATGTTCTAAACCCCATTGAACCACTGTATTTGTCAAAGTTTGGTGTATTTGATAAGCCGGAGCTGCAGTTTAAGAGGATTAATCTTGTGTTTGGTTATGTCTCTGCACAATGTCAGGAAAAGAAGTTCAGTGGAGAATTCCCATTCACTTCAATACAAAGTGTCGGTGGGGGTGTGCTCTCCGTCTTGTAGTAATTAGATCTGGTTTTGTGATTTTCAGACTCGCTTGGGAATAAAGGGCATAAATGAACAAAGATGAGTAAATTCAATATATGGGTGAGCTCGGTCTCAACCTCTATGGTGTCTTTTGAATTTGCTTTTCAATCTCGCCGTTATATTGTTTTAATTTAGTAGCAATAGAATTGGTCTTCACATGCAAACTATAACAGTAAATAAATCACAGGAGTCAGTGAAGGCGATGAAACAGCCTGCTGTACTCCAGAAAGCCATTTTCTCTGAGTCATATTTCTTCTGCTGTGATAGAAGCAGCCAAATGTCCTGATGAAGAATGTATGAGTCAGACTCCGTTCACGGCCAACAACACCAGACGGCCGTCTCTCATGACTGACATGATCTGATTCTGGACATATGAAATCTGCCCAAGACTTTCAAGACCCTTAACTGAACTTATGAAAGTAAAGGAAGCTGGTGGGTTTCCCAGAGTCCCGTTGTGAAGAAAAATCACAGATAGGAGCAATGAAATGAAATGAAATAGAGAGCAAATGCTTATACATGAGTGAGAAATGTTAACAATGTTTAATGCTAACAGACATTATATACAAACACTTTTTTCTTAAGTTACATGAATCGTGCACAATAGAATAAATGCAATGCAAATGTGACCCTGCCTGTGAAAACCCAGCTGAAGTCTTTTTTTTTGTGATTCTACATAATGTAAAGAACATTCTGTACAAATATATCATTGATATATTTAATATTGACATAGTAAGACCACGTCAAAGATTGAAATTATCAGGTGAATCAAACTTTAATGCTTGTTAGCCTGCTTTTCACAGGCAGGGTCACAAATAGTCAAATACTTTTGTTTGTTTAAGTGTTTGTTTTGAAACTGGTTCCAGCACATATGAATGTTTGTTGTGTGGATGTCTACTGTATAAGAAAATCCCAACACGTGCCATGTGGGGCTGTGAACGTCTTCAGCAGGACTTTACTCTCTGGGGTCTCTGCCTTCATTGGGACGGACAATACAACATTGATTTGCTGGAAACACGTTCTCTGAAACAGGCCCAATTGTGTATGGAAATGGAGAATTGATTTCTTAGGCACGAGTTTCATCAGCAGATGTCAGGCAGTAAGAGTACAAAGAATAAGAAATGAAGAACAGACGTTCAGATCTGACCGATCATGCGTGAGTTATTGTCAGGTTTCTTTTTCATAAGAAGCGCTTAAAGAGGCCGTGAAAAGTCACAATGAAGTCAGCTTTGTTGTTTGTCTACACGCGTGATAAAACAACATATTTTGGGTTCATTTAAGCTCAACACACAACACGTGTTGTCTGCATCTCTGTGTAATTTCTAAGCCAACACATTTTGTGTTACTTTTAATACATGCAGGGGCGGACTGACCGGTAGGACATTCTGTCAAAGTCCAGAATGGCCGTGACCAGGGGCGGACTGGCCATCTGGAGTACCGCAACTTTTCCGGTACCGCTAACCTATGGGGCCGGAAATGGCCGCTTGGTGCGGACAGACGGACGTATTATAAATGCGAATGCACGCAACGTGAAGGACACCTATGCATGTAACGCAATGACAGGTTACATACAACAGAAATAGTGGAATGGCCGAATAATCTAGGGCTGATTTTGCTTCTCAGTCCGCCCCTGAACACATGTGTTGTCGCTTACATTTATTTGACACGACATAAACATAAAATGTGTTTAATAGGAGAACACAAGCAAGATGATTTTTAAGAGTGAACCTCATCAAACTACCAGCTTACATAAAATGTTTTAAGTTAAAAAACATTTGCTTGTTACGTTTTTATGCCTTTTATATCTTTATTTATAAGTTAGTAGTGACAATGACATAGTGTGTTGATTCTGAGAACATTCCCCGTTAGCTGTTTATATATATCAGGATATATATATTATGAGTTGTTGGTTCACCAAAATGGTTTTGTTTTAACCCTAATTTATGCATTTTTGATCCTTTGTCCAGGATGATGACTAAATGCTAATCTCTGAATGTTTGGCTTTCTTGTAGCTGGACATGTAGAGCGAGGTGATATCAAACTCAAGGTCACGGATTGGATGGCTGGGGAATGGAGGTCTTTTTAAACACTTTAGTCACATATCAAATATAAGTCCCTTCCAAATGTATAAAGGAACAAAACATGCAAAACAATGAGATGAGATGATGTGACGGCAAGCTTGTGTTTGAAACATTTAGCCTCACACGGTGTGTACTGCTGGTTTTAAATAGTAAACAGGATTCAGTTTACAATCCTCAATGTGTAGTATCCTAATGCATTATAGTTATTGATCTCTGTTTATAAGTGACCATCTGCTTCACTGTTTTCAGAGATCCCTGGACATTTACATCATTTGCATGACGCCACCTCACTGTCTGCTAGCTACGGTCAGTCTTGATACATCTTTTCTTTGTTATATAATAGACTTCCTATATATCCTTCCAGTAATGTCCTTACTACGTAGGATGTTGTGCCAGAAATCAATGCATGATGGCAGCACATTTTCATTTCTTTGTATGTGAGGCACATGTGTCTACCCGCTCAGAAGTTACGCAACAAGCAGCGCTGCTTTATCACATTACACAAAAGTCTGCCTAAAGTGAGTTTATGTACCGCACCGGCACATTCACAGCCCATAATCCTGCCAGATGCCGGAGGGAATTCATGTCTTAGAATGACATTTAGTGTTCGATTAGAGTCGTGCGCTGGCTGCGAGAACACAATAAGAGTCGTACGGTTCAAGAGCTGGTGGGGGAGATGATTCTGATGGTGACACGTCCAAAAAAAAACTTTAAATATCAGTTTATGTGTTTTGTTAAATAGGAATATATGCACAACAGCCCCAAAATAAGTCTTTTCATCTTGTCATTGTATTTTGAGTATAGAAATTAAGTTATAATACTCTAAAATGAAAGGTGCTTAAAAGGTTATTCACAGCGATGCCATAGAAGAACGGTTGGTTCCACAAAGAACCATTGAGTCAAAGGTTCTTTAAAGAAGCATCTCTTTATACCTTTGATCTAATCTAAAGAACCTTTTATCGCCACAAAGAACCTTTTGTGAAACAGAAACTTTCTTCGGATGTTAAAGGTTCTTTATGGAACCAAAATCGAAGAAAACCTTTTGAAGCACCTTTTGTTTTTTAAAGTGTATCTTAGTTATTTCTCCATCAGTGAGATGAAACGGAAGCATTTGCTGAAGACGTCAACAACGTGTCAAACTGAACTCAGATCTGGCAGTCTCGTTCGTCTGCCATCAAAAGTCAATATTATCAAAGATCTCGATATCAACTCAAACATGTCTCATCTCTTCTTTTTCTCATTTCTTTCAACGCTCATTTGTTTCTCTGTTTATTTGAGAAGAAGCGTCTGAGAGGAAGGAACCCTGTGTATCAGACAGTCTGAATGTACCTTAATAAGATCCTCCAGCTCTGCCGGGGAGACGCAGGGGTTCCTCTGTAGAAACGAGGCTTTCTCTTGCGTGATGTTGTCTTTCTGGTTACTCTCGAAGGGTTGCTCCAGCGCACGGAAGGCCAGCCCGCCGCACACCAGATAGACCACCACCACCACGAACACAGCCAGGACCGTTTTCCATTTCATGACGGTGTGTGGAGCCGATCCGTCCGCTCCAGAGTCTATTCCTGTGACCACGCTGGCCGATCGAGAGGCGATGGAGAGACGTGGCAGAAGACAGTGACCGTTCACGGACGTGTCACAGCCCATCGGGTTCTGTATGGCGGCCACGCTGGCCTGAACCAGACTGGCCTGAACCCCACCGGCCTGGACCTTCTTTGGTGGAATTATGTTCGTCTGAACAGCCACTGGAGAAAAAGAGAGAGCGCGTATGAGGATGATGCTAAAAAAGAGTTGTTCACATCGATGCCACGAGAGAACCTTTTTTTATTCTTCCACAAAGAAGCGTCCGGTCAAAGCACCATTTCTAGTCGACCTTTCGGCAACTGAATTTTAAAGGTCCAGCGTTTTAGGAATCTTCGTTTTTAAGAGTACTCTCCCACGTGACCCGGACTGCACACATCTTAGACACAATTACATCCCTTTCACCATGTGCTTATAGAAAATGAAATAGATCAGAAAGAGAATCTGAGGTGCAGGAAACATTAAGTGTATGAAAGCTGTTATAATGCAGGCCATTAGTGGCTATAGATCTTTCAGGAGGAGATGTAATGTAATTGTGCGGTTGAGCAATAGTTATTCCTGTTTCAGGTTATGATTTTCATCAGATTTCATCTGCTTCACTCTTTCGCTCATTACAGTCACACTTTAGCCCGGTAACGATATGAAACACACTGTAAATGGTTCTAACATAATCCCAAATGAAATCATCAGTGTTTTGTGTGGCACATTGTTGCTCTAAATAACAGAATGACAAAACTGATGATCCGTGATATCTCGATTCCTCCGTCTCAGTTTTTCAGTATCTCAAACTTTTACACCCCACTTTTTCTCCGTGCAACAATGAAATACTTGTTTTGTTTATGCGATGCACCAAGTTAAGTGCGGCTAATGATTCTAAACAAGGGTGAATGTGACCAATGGCACGGTGAGATTGAATCTTTCTATTAGACGTTGCAAGGGCATTCAAGAGATGCTACCGGTACATTACTTGACAAATGGATTGTATAATTTGATTTGGAGAGCTTCTAGTGTGTGTTGAGAGTGGGGCTAAGGAGGCGTCTGTGTTTGGAAACATTCATATACTCACACCAGAGCAGCTGGGTGCAGTCACCCCTGTTTAAAGAGAGACCCCCGCTGGCTTTGTGGGGGACAGTGGGCGGGGCCTGTCTGACAGAATGATGTAATCCTGAGACCATCCCATTATTTATGCAAACTCCCCCCTTGACCATGTTTCAATGGCTTTAAACAATGAACAGACAAGGTATTTTGGGTCTTCTTGTTTAATGAACTAAACATGTTTGCTCCTCAAAATGTCAGCATCTGTTGTCAAGTGAGCAGATGTGCATCTGTGCGTTTGGAGTTCTACAGCATGACATGGCCCAGCGATCCATACATACAAATGGACAACCATAAATTTAGACTGAGTGACTCAAGGATGGCGGAGAGCTGACATCACTACCTCAATAAAGTCGCTAACAAATATTTAAGAATTACTCCCATGAGCATTTAACCGGAGCAATTCTTTTAGCATTTACACAACCATTGTGTTGTCTTTGTTTGATATGCAAATTGCAATCAGACAACATGATTACACGTATAGACCCACTGGAAGGAGTACAGTATGTTTAACTGCTTTCTAAGTTTATATTCTCTGACTGTGTGTCGGTTCTGTCATTTTTCTTTTTTCTTCCAAATGACCTAAAACCGAATCCATGCCTTATGACTAAATCCTTGCTTTAAATATTTAAGAACACACAATGCAGGTGCATTGTATATAAGGTTACATTGTGTGAACATATGACGACAGCAATTACGCATTACACTAATGTTAACTTGAATTCATGGATTATTCTCTCCATCATCAAATTAGTTTTTAGATAAATGCACAACTTTTAAAATAACAAAATAGTCATATTTAACTAACCTTGTTCCGGGTCCCAATTCACTTGCTTCCTTGGGTTTTCTAACGGGAATTTCATGATGCACATGCACCTCGCCCAGCGCGGGTTTCCGACACTAATATGACAGTAAAGCTATCCAGAGAATATTTACACAAACCAACGACACTAGACGAGTCTTCATTATCGCGTATAATGCTGGATGCTGATCAATAAGGGCGAAGAGCGCGCTGCGTGCAGTGGTACCCTAATGATGCGAGATCACGCCTCACTCCCTCCATCCAGCCCGTCGATATAAGACCACCCAGCCCCTCGCACACTCATCACTTCACACCGAACACATAAACCCAAAAGAACCCAAAATTTGAACAAATTCGTGTCATTAAACAGAGAATCTAGTGCGTGTCAGCATTGCTCGTAAATCAGATGCGTCTTTCCTTTGTTTCAGAATCACAGCCTTTGTTTCGTGCTTCCTTCACGCATTTAGTCGTAAACGAGGTTTTCAGTCATCTCGTGGTCGTCGTGTCAGTGAAATATGAAGGTGTTGTATATTGAGAGGTTTGTAGAGAGTTTTACTCACTGATCGTCGGGTTTATCCGTGTTAGAGAACCGGCTGCCACATGGAGAACAGGTGCATGGAGAGGGTGGGCGCATTATTCGCATCAACCAGAGGAGCGCACATATACATTATTCATTCAAAATGTACTCTCTTATCATCTTAAATTAACGAATTGAATTGCTACTGAATTTAGCATTACATTTAATATTATATTAGAATAGAATATATGATATGATATTATATAGGCTTGGCGATTCAATATATTTGTTGTTTGATGCTATGACTATATAATATTTGACTTTAAGTTTGAAATGATTATAAATTCACATATAGTGAAATAACGGTGTGATTAATGTGAAATAATGATCAGTGATCATACTGATCCAGTGAATATAAACCACAGTATTTATTCATTTAAAATGTATAAGGTCTAACTAAAGGTTAAAGATCATAAAGCATAACGTTACGTTAAATGCAGCACATTTTTCTTGTTTTAGCCATCTGTAGGATATAGCATAAAATGATTGGGAGCCCAAAATGATTCTGTACAAATCAGACGTTCATATGTCCTGTGAAGTATTTCATAGGGTGCAAATGTGAAATCTCAGTGTTTGTTTTGTTTCGCCACCACAGACAGCTGAAGAATAGAAGAATACTGTATTAGCATTTGTTGTGTAGCTGCTGTCTCATACTTTTGTCAATTTTACCTTTACAGAAAGGAAGTCACTTGACTCACAGTGTGTGTCATAGCATTGTTGAGGTTTGTGCTGCACGTGTTGAGCTGAACCACCGGGAGTCTCCACATTAAATATGAATGAAACTCTCCAGCTTCCTTAAGCCTCAGCGTCTGTTAGTCGTGACATGTGAGCGCAGAACACAATCATAAACAAACGTGTCGTTTTGTAAATACCCTTTTAAGTGTGGATAAACACACTAGCGGTTCTCTATTTCTAAGAATTATAATATATGTTACTGTAGCACAAACCCACTATATTATATACACTATAATCCACTTTACGCAAAAACTAGCATTTCCGAATGACATCAGCAACACGTGGGCGGGATTTAAGAAATCTTATTTGAAAATATTTTCTAAATAAACGTACGTTTCCTTTAATTTGCGTGATTCCATCGTCAAAGACGTAGTGACGTCAGACGCACGCATAGCAACCATCATGGCGGCGGTGAAGCTTCGCTGTAGCGAGGTCAGCTAGCGCATCACAACTGAGCTCCGATATCTGTAAAACAACAATGAAAGGCTCATTTATTAAGCGTTGTCGTTATGGCCGCATTACCTCAGGCCTTTATAAATGTTGATATGATGACTTCCGGTGAAACACGAGTGTTTTGAGCATGGGAGTCCTGACAGAGTTTCTCACCATGGACACAAAACCAGGTCAATGATGTTAACTAAACTAAATATTGTCTTTTGTTTAAAATCAGTATGAAGTACTTAGTTTATTCTTCGTGACAAGAGTTAAAACAGAGTTAATAAACACAACCAGAACTCACCATGGTGTATATACATTTGTCACGTGACCATAATATCAGCTTATGGTAAACGTGCCAATATAACAGTAAGCAATGCAATACATGTTTAGCTGATTAGTCGATATTGGGTTTTTCTGGGAGGGGGTGGTTGTTTATTGTCTGTTGGTGTAATGTGTCTCTTATTATCAATACAATGATTGCTGGATTATGGTCTGTTAATATCTCAATATGTTTCTTTCAGGGTATTGTCACGGCTCATCTGGTAAACTGATGAATCAGTACATGATTAAAGATCATATGCTTTCACATTACAGAAAGCTGTATTCAGCCAAAGGTAAATCTGCTTCTTTGGTTTTAGTTCATTTTAGACACTCAATATGTTGTTTTGTTTATTTCTGTGTCTGTCTGTTTTATCTGTCTAATGGCTTGTTTTCTTATAGCTGCTGTGGATTGCTCTGTGCCTAAAAGCATGCAGTGTAATGTCAAATGTAAGTGACACTCCCACGTCATAAGTATGTTTAATATAGAACGAGAGCGTTTCAGGTGTGTGATTTTCTTTGGAATTCCCTTTTTGTTTGCAGATGTTGATCGGAAACGCAGTGAGCAGCTGAAGAAAGACTCACCGAGTCGCTCTGGAAGATCTGAGTCACAGAGAAGCACCAGGTTCAACTCCAGAGCCTCCTGTTCTTCTAAAGATGTAAGATGTTAAAGGATTCTTATATCATGAAAACATTGAATCTAGAGAGAGGGTTCAGTCTGAATCTCTTCGTAATGTCTGTGCTTTCAGAGCGGAGCCTCGGCTCACGGCGATAACACCTTGGACCATTCAGTGATGTCATCACCCAGGATCAGCACCTCATTCCATTCCAAGCAAATTGTGTATCCCTCTCAAACTGTTCTTGCAAATCATTTCCGGTCTTCCTCCGAGTTACAGGGATACAGAAGCCCAAACCTTCTGTCGGGCCATTTATCTTCCGTCGGTCAAAGACAATACAAAGCCTTTCAGGATCCGACACAGAAGACCTACAGCGGTGACGTGCTGTTAAAACACGCTCATCGCTTCACGCAAGAGAAACTCTTTACACCGAGAACCTTGAAGTCCAATCACAGTTCTGCACTCTTACGATATCGCTATTACACACCGCCAAAGAGGAAGGACGAAGAGAAAAGGTCTTCCTCTTTTCAAATGACTCGACAGGAGAGGTAAAGAAAGTAAAAAAACACAGTCATATATGCAGTCACAATACATTCGGATTCAATGTGATGATTGTTTCTGTTGCCTGTAGCTCACAATCCAAACGAGGCTTTTCACCGCAGTTAGATTCACCACAGGCAAGTCATCATTTCATTCAATCACAATATAATTCACTGTCGGGCACACCGTGATTGGTCACTTTACATGTCATTCAAATCTTATTGCCCAGCTTGATACAAAATATATATGAATTATTACATAAATTCAGTAAATCTTTAAATTTTCTAAAATGTTCAAATAAGTTATTAGATAAATATAAATGATATTTTTATATACATTTCTTGACCAGACTTATGTTTTACATAAACCTTATAATTCAATTTGTATTTAATTTGATGAATTACTTTTATATAATTATGACTGGTAGTGTTTGTACAAAAAAGTGAAAGAGAGAGAATATATACCATAGATAAAGTCAACACAAAGCAAAGTCTTTTTCTGTTTTTTTTGGACAGGCCTTTAGTGTTGTTCACGAGTGGTCGGATGAGGAATCAGATTCATTCAGACGTCACAGGACAGCAGATTTTCTTCTGTCGTCCTCCAGGTAACAGCTCCATCAGTTTTCTGTAGATGACATCACATGTTGTTGTGTACTTGTAATGACCCTGTGATGTTTGTTGTAGGGCTTCACCAGAGGGCATGAAGTCTCCCATAATGAGAAAAGTTACAGCGGAGTGAGTTTAATTTCCTTGCACCAGCCCTGAAATACAATCACAGTAATGTAGCATCGAGATCAGTTATTTCATCTTAATATTGTTTTTTTTTAACCAGGGAAGAAGAATTAATGTACCTGGAGTTTATTACAGACGTGACGAATGAGATCTTAGCGCAGGGTCTTTACTCTGACAGGTGTGGGAGTTCACTTCACGAATCATTTCAAAAGTGATGTTCAACAGTTTATCTGAGTGTGTTGAATCTAATGAAACGTCTTGTGTAACAGGGTCCTGAAGAGGGTTTTTAAACGTCACATTGATATGAACAGACATCGATTAGATGAGGTGAGAATTCTGTGTTTTATACAAAGCGATATTAAACTAAAACTAAAATGTATATTTGTTGTAGTTTAATAAATATAAATTTGATTTAAATTATTTGTAAAATTGTGTTATATATGTGCTATTGTCATTTTATTATTATCTTAATATTGATATTTGAGTTTAATTTATTTTTATTTTACTTTTCAATTAGTTTATTACAAATTAACTATTTTAATGCCTCACCTTTTCTCTCTTATATCTCTTGTGTACCAATGGTACTTTAATAAAAATCATTAATTTGAATAAAAATATAATTATGTTTAGTTTGGGTAATGGGGGAAAAATATTTTAAGATATTGTTTGCTTTTTTGTGTCAAGAAAATTGTTTAAAACAGTTTCCTCACACAAACTCACAACTCTTGCTAATATTCCCAACAGAATAAAATGCGCCACCTCCTGGACAACCTGCATAATGACCTGCAAAAACCCTCTGATGTGTCTGTCTCATTCCTGAGCATCCATGAATCTGACAAACCTTTAAACCTCAGACAAGAGCTGTCATCAGCGATCAGAGACCATGCTGGTTTTATTTCTCATTCAGTGTTCGATGAGGTCAGAGGTCAGAGAGAGAACATCACGTCCACACCAGTGAATGACAGTCTGATGGAAAGCTCTAGTTCACTCCATTTTGAGAAAGTTGAAAAGGAGCCAGAGGTAAATCTTGAGATTAACCCTGACGCAGGCTGTGAAATGTCTCTCAATGATGATGAACATGTCACCTGTCCTGAGGAGCATCTCAGAAACACTGCACGTGATAATGAACTGTTGGAACAGGTAGATGAAATTGGGAAAAGCATGAGAGAGTTGTTAAAAGTGTCAGAGATCCAAAAGAACCAGTTTAAGAAAGAGCAGATGACAGACAAACTCAGTGATGATGAGATTTAAACTCTTTCAGTGTTCAGTGAAACTTCTGATAAATCTTTATTTTCTATTTTTTAAACTTGGCAGAATTTCTGTTGGTCTTAAGTTTTCCCCAGTTTCTTTTTATTTGTTCATCTCTGTAGTGTACACACAATCCTATAATTGTCATCAAGATTTGTTCCAGTTTTTTCGACACCATATTTTCTGCTGTATCAGTTGTTATTGTTAGATTTCTGAAGTTTGCTGCTTTACATTTTTTTGTTTATTAATTTAAGCGTTTATTGGTCATGTGGTCAAGGTAAGATTCAGATGCCATCCAGTGTGATATCAAGCAGAGATTCTTTTGTGTTCAGTTTGAGTTTTTCAGTGTTTTAGTTAAAGAAGCACATGACAGGGACATTTGCAGTATTAATATAGTGATATCTATACTAGACTCAGTGGAGAAAGTGGAGTTACAGTTAAACACTGAAGTGTACACGGCTTTTACTGCTGATTTATTGTACACTGAGTATTTTGAAATAATATTTTATTGACTTTGACTTATGATGTATATTTTCTTATTAGTTTTAACTACCATTGTAAATGTAATCAGCTCTTTCAAAACCATTCAGCCGTAGACGAGAGTTCAGTCGGAAGCGATTTGTTTATTTCATTTCTCTAATATTTATGTTTGTTTGTGCTGAAAACTGAAGTTTTAACCATCAGTGGCTTAACACACATCAAGTGTGATACTCCATTATTAATGCTGATCGTCTGTGACACTGAAACACACACAAATGTCATTCAAAAATGTATTCTCTTTTGTACCTGCTGATTTTCTGAACTGCTGACACGTTAAAGAAAGTCATTTTTATGTGTGTGACAATGTGCTTTTTTAAATGACTTGACAAATGTGTTTTGATTAACTGATAGTGAATATACATAATAGAAATGCTGTTGCAATCCCATTTGTTGATGTTTATTTTTGTGTATTTATTATTAACTCAAGTTAACAACATAAAGTTTTTCTCTGTTTCAATGACACATTCTGTTTAATTGATAACACCATACAAAAACATTATGTGTTATGGGGTTTTAGACCTTAAGAGCAAAAGCCTTTATACACTGTTGTTGAAATGTTTAGGGGCATTTGTGTGAAATGTTTCTCTTGACCTTTTAACCCCTTTTTATTGAAGACTGATTACATTGATGATGATAAAATATAGGCCATAATCATTTGTGTTCTATAATGCTGGTATGTTTGCTATTATTATAAAATGCAGAATAAATCATTATTGTGACCGTAAACTAGTGTGTGTACACATGACTTTACTGAGACTGGCTCATTCCACACATTCCAAGGCTCTGACGTAATGCGCGATCAATATCATGGATCAAATAAATTGTTAAAATTATGCATTTTCTGTCAATCTGCTGTTTAAATCTCATCCTGTGTTTGCTTCTGCAAATCTCGTACCATCTGTGCTTCACTAAAGCCTTCACAAAAAACTCCCGCTTCATGACTGTGCGAGAAAATAGATCCGCGGATGGTTACAGTCCATATCGACCGGATTTTCTTTCCGCTGGTATTCCCAACGGAAGTGACGTCGCAGCTGTAGCGTGACCTCAAGAACCTCAAACATGCGTCAATCCCGAAAAAAACAAACTTCACCAAATATCGGATTATGACTACCGTAAACTTTCATTTCAACATTAAAACCCTCCATGTTATAAAATAAGGACTCAACAGACTGCGTCATTGATCAGGTGAGCTGTCTGAATGACACTTTTACAGATTTATCCCACAAAAGTGTTAGCGGAGTTAGCCGTCTCGCGCTCTTATAGCGTTATTTGTTAAAAAACACAATCATCGTTTTAAAACACCCTTTATGATCACGCTTAATCCTATATTTACATATAGCGGTGTGGGATTTAATGCTTTCTAGGGGTTTTCCGGTTTTGCGGGCGTTTGTGGTTACTTGTTGCTTTAAAAGTCAGTCAGACACTTTGTGTGTTTTTGTTTGTATAACAACTTGAGCAACAAAACCTCCCAGTAAAAATAGTTATAATATATTTAAAGGTTTAAATTGACTTTAAATGCTTTTTTTCTACATAAATTCTACAATTTATGGGTATTTGAGTGTTCCGCTCTAAACCAGAATCTTTTTATGTGGTGTTTATGCTTCGTTAATAAATATGCAAATGTGCAACAATCTGTGTTTTTTCCCCAGTATAAGTTTACAGTAAACTGGCATTTGTTTGTTTTCTTATTGCTTTTGTTGTTTGTTTGCCTGTTGTTCCACTGTTACATTAATTACTGTTATTGGTGACGCAGTCGAGCAAACACGTGGTCTGTCACTTCATAGAAATGCATGTAATTGTGTTTTATTGCACGTGGCTTTTAATAGACGAATTATTCCAGTGATGTTTTTGTTCCTGGACCCACAATTTTGCATTGGACATCAAGCAACCAAACATACACCACTATTATGTGTTCTGATAAAATGACATTTAACTAGAGATACACCGGTATGTACATTTTGACCGATAACGATAACCGCTACTTATTAAACACTAGAAGCCGATAATCGATATATTGCATCCCCTGGGACTGAAACTGAAGGCAGAAAGTGGACAGCTGCTTTTATTTGAAAACATTCACTGCAGAAAACAAGGTAACCGATGGTTCTCCTTTTCCCCCGAAAATCATGTACCAAGCCTACTTTTACAGTAACGAATGGTTCTTCACTTTTAAACTTGTCTGGTAAAGTGAGTTTAATAGCCACATGTCTAACATGTGTCAAGACAGAAAGCATTCAGACCGCAATCGACTTGAAGAAAATATGCTTTCGTTCCTATAATTTACACATCCATATCTACATACTGTACTAACATTAAGAATGTTTTGCTAACAGCAGTAAGTGAATGAACATGACAGAACAACAGTATTGTAGTGGGTTTTAACTGTGAGCAGCATGCAGCTGAAGTGGTTTAACCAGAGATTAATTTATCGGCCTAAATTTTATTATCGGCCGATACCGATAACACTCAAATTGACCTTTTATGGGCCGATCATTTATCGTGTATCCCTTCATTTAACATCTAATAGAATTGAAATTGTAGAAATGTACTAAATGTTTATGCAACAGATATATTGTACGATTAAACACATGGATCATAAAAGAAAATGACCCCATTAATAGAAGAATTTACACCAACAATGACATTTGTATTCAATATGACTTTGTACAGACCTAAGCAACAAAGATATCAATTAAAAGTGTTTTGTTCTTTCTTTTATACGACTTTGTTTTTATATGCAGGATTCATATTTTGGAGCCATTTTTGCATCCCAGACGGCTGCATTATTCTGTAATGATTTGATCAGAGTATAATGATATCGCCTCTGAATGTTTATTCTGTTTTTGTCTGTGAACCTCTTTGTAATCTGGTTCGTCTTTATCCAGGGACTCATGCGTGTGTGGGGCTCTGTGTAATCCAGCGCTTCTCCATGGATTAACTGTCAAGAAACGCTGAATCAAGTCATTCTTCTTAAGGAGGGCCGCGGGACGAGTGAAACATGCCCCTTCCGTTCGGATTAAAACTCAAGAGAACCCGGAGATACACGGTGTCCAGCAAGAGCTGCCTGGTGACCCGCATCCAGCTGCTGAACGGGGAATACGTGGAGTTCACACTGTCGGTGGAGAGCACAGGGCAGGAGTGTCTGGAGGCGGTCGCTCAGAGACTGGAGTTACGAGAGGTGGGATGCTTGTTGTTTTCCCTGCTTGGTTGAATCTGGTAGAAATCACCTTAACTCACCATGGGTGTGTGTTTACTTTAGCCTGCTGGCACTGTCTGGAGTCTCAGCCATTCTGGGACCGCAACCAAAACGCTGTCAGACGCCTTAAATGCACGTGTGCCAAGAATTAGGCCTGAACTATGTGCTGTTCGTTTTACTGCAGTCTGCTGCGAGATTTTAAGTAGTTTCCCACAAAAATCACGTTTTCTCCACCGTCTGTATCCAGTTATCATTCCTCAGCATCTAAACACAGTTGTTCATGGAGTTCAGAGGTCGCGTTTCTTCATTTGACAGTAACTCTGTCATTTACTTGAAATCAACACTGGCGTGGGAAATTAAAGGGGTCATTTTAGATTTATGCAATGTGTATACATAGGGCTGGGCGATATATGGTACGATTCTTATGCTCTCAGTTTCTCAATGACACATCCGAAAGCCAGAGGGCGCACTTTGCGCATAAACTCTGAATATGGGAAACCGAAGAAAAACAAATAGTTCCAGGAAATCGGGGTTTTTGGGGTGGTGCCATCCTGACCTTGTACACACACATGTAGGCCTACCGTATCTTTAAGTGGCTTAACCAAAGTGACTTTGAGTTTGACATATTAAAAGTTCTAATAAAATTAAGTTATATTAAACATTACTTTTATTCAACCAAACAGACTTTTTTTTATCATTTTCAACTAACTTTTCAGCCCACAATAGCCAACTGAATTAACCAGACTAACTAAATGAGCAAATCATTCACATCTTGCATTCTCTGTGGTTCACTTTAAATGATTCAATGATCTCTTATATTCGCTAGTGACTGAAAAATAAAAAAGTTTAAAGGAATCGGTTCAAATGAGTAATTCGTGTGCGAGTCGTTCTGAACGCAATGTGCGTTCATACTGACGAACTCGCTGTGTACAGCGTACGCTTATTCAACGATCCAACTGCACATCTAAAGAAGACATTACAATGATGTACGTCATGTTCATTTAATACATTTCAAGAAAGTAAACGTACTTGGAAGCAAAACAAACAGCCGTGAAACACAGGCTGGCTCTTGTTCTGCAACTCTTTTTAGCGCCTCAGTGCGCTGATAACGAAACGGTGTCACCGCTGTGGCGTAATGTCGCAACTGCAGGACTTACGACATTAGTTTGGCGAGAGCCTGAGACGGCACGACATTTGACGGAGGCGGCTGCCTCCAATCTCTCTATGCAGGAATAACCCTGGAAATGTCTGTGGTCATGTTCTATCGCTGTTCTTCAAACCTTTTCAGGTATTTTCATGATAATAAAATTGATTTATAGTAATGATGATAGACGAGTGTTGCTTTTTTGAATACATGTTATAAATGACTCAATCTCGTAGTGATTTTAGATCATACAGTACTTCCTACTGATCAAAGAGCCAAAGTTCACAGAAGAGCTTTGGAAAAAAACATTGAATTGAATCGATAATTTTTGTGCAAAAGTACGATTTGATGTGCTTTACAATCAAATGAAAGACTTGGTAGTGTTTATTGTTTAGTTGTCTTAGAGATTTAGAAGAGATTCTGTTTGTGCTTTTGAGTTTGGTGTTTAGCATCGTTCATAAGGGCGGTGCTTGTGCTCAGGTCATGGGAGAGCTCATGATGTGTGTTTCTTTAATCCGTGAACAGTTATGGTGCTAACGCAGTCCTGAGACAACTCTCAGCTTACTTGTACATCATATATGTTGTAATGTAAACAAACAATAATTAAAGTTAAACTGAAGTTAAAAAAGATCCTGAAGTTAACTCCAATGCTCAAATTAGTATTTCCTCTTTATTTTTTAAAGTTGTCATGTGGTGTGTGCTCAAATAATTGGACTTACATCACATGGTTATGCATTTTAATACTAATATTGGCATTTCGTTATATGCTTCCTGACAGTAAAACAGAGATCGAGACCCTTAGCGCAATGCTAAATGTTACATTAGCTAACCCTTGTGCGCCGTCGAGCAAACCAAATGATCGTTGCCTGGTCTTTGCTGTACGATTTCCCACACTCTCTGATATTTTAGCAGTATTTTGTTTTGCTGCCATCCACTATCGATATGCTCCATTACTCCTGTGTTGTGCGTGTGTTTGTTGCGTTCACAATGATGCTGCGGCAGTAGAGAAGGCGCAACCATGACGATAAGTTTATAATCCCCATCCACTTTGAGGTGCTACTAAACTGCTTTGGAAAAGCAAAGTGAGCCGAAGTGAAGTGGGCTGTACCGAGCCGAGTCGTATTAAACCTGACGGTACCATGCGGTGGTAAAGTGCCACTATACTCAGGATCTACTCGGGAATGATCCTCCCTGTTCTGTCTGACGTGTGAAATTCTGTTCATTCTTCAGATAACGTACTTCAGCCTGTGGTACTTCAACAAACAAAGCCAGCAGAGATGGATTGATTTAGAGAAGCCACTGAAGAAACAGCTGGACAAGTATGGACTGGAGTCCACGGTTTACTTCGGAGTGGTTTTCTACATCTCGTCTGTTACGCAGTTGCAACAAGAAATAACCAGGTTCATGACCAATATCCCTACACACCCATTCCCTCCACTGTCTTGTGTTGATGTCCATTAATTCGCTTGTTTCTTCCTCACAGATATCAGTATTATCTCCAGCTGAAGAAAGATGTTCTGGAAGGAAAGATTTCTTGCTCTATTGAACAAGCCATTCATCTGGCCAGCTTGGCTGTGCAAGGTATTTTGGGATTGATTCTCAGGCTGATACTTTAGTTCTGCTTGTTCGGTGCTGGTCATATTTACTTTCATTGTGTACAAAAAAGCAGCACAAACATGAATATCATGCAAGTAAAAGACGATGTTGCTTTGATGTCGGTAAATCACAGGGTTTATTCTGACTATAGGCCGTAAGTGCAGAAGAGGAGAGCCCACTTTTAGCGTTCAGCCAAGAGAAGAATCTCGTACGCTGTTGGGAAAGATAAATCTGCCTGCAGCCTGGTGTTAATATAGAAAAAGATCTGACATCACTCACTTCAGACTGTGTCACGCAGACACGCAAAGGGAACTACCGTCACGTGTGCCCACATTTGCGCTGTCAACCATCATGATTGATGCGAGACTAAAGTTATTTCTGTGTACGGTTGTTGCTGCGTAAGGAAACTTAACGCGATGCTAATGCTTGGGATAGTCGGAATAGCTGCAGGTGTTTGTAACTGGCCGGTCGGGAATGCTGTTAATGTTGAACCACTATGGTTACAAAGGCTAAACTAATTCCCCTCATTACAAAGTGTTTTCTAAAATTAGATGTGCAGTTGCTTTAAATCACAAGATTAAAGGCGCAGTTTGTAATATCATATATAAACACAGATATCTTCAAAACGACGACAACAACGGCGTAGCTTGACGACGCTGTTAATGAGCGTGGAATAATGAGAACTGTCGTCCTCAACTCCATCGTTAATAATCAATCAGATGTGAATGAGAAGTCACGTTTATGGATGATGTATTACTTTATTACTATTTAGTCAGATGATCCAAAAGGATTACTGCTTGTTCAGTTGATCTATTCATGGCACTCGTGCTAAATTAAAGGTGCAGTTTGTAATAACTTTGCAGTAAAATATAAAAAAAACACTAAGCTAGTGTTATATATTTTGTTCAGCTGAGTACTTACAGTATCTCAAATGTTTCCAAATACTTGTAAATCGTGAGGAAAATCTCCATTCTAAACAGTGACACAGGGCTGTGCAGTCGCCTGTCAATGGCGTAATATCCGCGTTACACTTTGTTACGGCCTTTACTGACATAGAAACCGCATGACAACAGTGTCGTGGACAAATGCAGAAGTGGTGTCTAGCAAGCCACTAGCTTGTTTCGAGCAGTCACTTATTTATGGACCACAATTGTTCGAAACAATTATAAAACTTAAAAAACAAATTAGGGTTGGGCCGATAGACGACGACATCGTCCATCACCGATGGCTGACAGCCATCACGATGTTGGGATGGCCAATTTGGTAGACTTCGCCCAACCCTACCGCTAACATGATTTCCCGTTCCCGTCTGATTAATGGCCATCAGCAGTGGAGTTGAGCTACGCATTGTTGTTGTTTTGATCCTGCGACCCTTTACAAACTGCACCTTTAAGAAAAAGACATTCAAACAATAAGACTCACCTCGTTGATCGATATATTGAATCATAGGTTTTCTGTCAGTAAAGGAATCTAAACAGTGGCTCACCTGTCTAGTGAAACACATGCAATATCAGAGTCTCTGTCTAGTAAAAACAGTAAAGAATAATTGTGCTCCATTACGACTGCAAAACCAGATAGTTGCTTGATAGACGCTACAAACTAAGACTTTTCACAGTCCAAGAGACTGTGTTGTCATGGTTTCTACGGCAGTAAAAGCGGAAACCAAGGGTAACGCCAGAGACAGTGTTATTAGGGTGATGGAAGGTCTGGAGGAAGCATGGATCACGTGAAGCACCTCAGCCAATCATGTAATGGCCTCTAGTCTGCTTTCCTGCATTCCGCTGAAGGTCGCAGACTTTCCATCTAGTGTCTTTGGTAATGCGTGTCTGCCAAATGACCATTTTCTCACCATTTACATGTAGTTGGAAACATTTGAGATATTATAAGTTCTCAAATGAACTAAATATATAACACTGGCCTAGTGGTTTTTGGAAATTTTTTACTGCAAAAAAGTTGCAAACTGCATCTTTAATAAAGACACTTTGTTTGTCTCAGTTTGACGTGTACAAAACAATCATTCAGAACACCGTAACGGCTGCGTAGAGTTGAATGCCATAGAGACTGCATTGCAACAGGCTAAAAGATGCTCAGGATGTTTTGGAAAACGCAATGCACATCTTGACACGCACAACTCATCCCAGCTATTACATGAGTCAAACCATACCAGACGTCAGTAGTGATGTCGAGAAACAGATCAGTGTAGATATTGTGTTAAGGTTTCTGGCATCTAAAGGTGTGTTATGTGATTGTTTACAGCTGACCTCGGAGACTTCGATCGATACGACTCCCAGGAATTCCTTCAAAAGATCGTGCTGTTTCCAATGGTGAGACAACCGTGAACACGTTTGTCAGCATTAGAGATATGCATCTTTAAAGCTGTTCTTTCTGCTCTTGTTGGTTAGGCGTGGATCCAGGATGAGAGGCTTGTGGAGGAGGCCACTCAGAAAGTCACCGCGCTCTATAAAAACTACAGGTGAGACACACCGAACGCGTCTGCATACATCACATCTGCTTCGTTTTCCATTGAGGATCAAAGAAGATTCAGATGGTTTCTGTTAGACACCCACAATTCATGAGCGCCCTTCAAGATGTCATTTGCTTTACGAGCAGACTGGAAGGAAATGGAATGCTATTGGCTCTAAAGCTGTTCATCTCTTTATGTGGAAGGTTCACGTGAGATTTGCATGAGCTCAGTTGTGCTCAATACATATATTATATATATATCAGAGATTTGATATATATATTAATGATGCATGTTTGCCTTTGTCAATATCAAATGTTGAGTATAGGGATGATTTGAATTCACTTTTTATTAGGCCATCTAATCTTAACAACATAAGCAAACGTTACTGCGCATTCGCACTTTTGTGACCCCAGCAGAACTTCCGGTGCACATTCACAAACAACAGAGCGCCTGAAGATTATTTCCGATGACAATCAAAGGAAACCGAGAAGAAGTTACTTGACTAAACTTGTGTCTCCAATATTTTGAATGTAGACTGCGATACCAAGCTCAACCGCTAGATGTCAGTGTACCATATGCTTTCTTTAAATGCCACCGAACTACAGGACACATTCAACAAATTGTTTATCTAATACAGTTATTATACAATAAAATAATCATACAAATTAAAATTAACATAAATTAAGTAACATATAAATAGTTACAAACTGTGTCACCCGTGTCTGATGAAACGGTCTATATATTTCATTCATTCATTCAGTGTTTTCTTCATACAGTATTGGTTATTTATCTAAATAGTTTTGTGTTATTCAAAAAGCAGTTGTGTGTCGTGTTTTTCAATGCATGTTACTATTGCTGCGTGTTTCTGGTTATGATGGTGAACCCAAATGAAGGTGTGAAGGGTCATCGTTCCTCGTGTTTGTTTTATGACAACATTCCTGAAGTGATGAGTGCGAGACCGTGGACCAGATGACGGTGTTAAATGACCTTTGTGCTCTGATGTGTGTGTTGAGCAGAGGTCTGTCCGCACCGGAGGCTGAACTCCTCTACATGCAGGAGGTGGAGAAGACGGAGGGATACGCGGAGGAGAGCATCCAGGCCAAGGTAAATCCCTCACCGGCACACAAGCTTCATCTTTGTTTTGTGTGGAACTCCTCATGGTTCACATAGGGAGCTTGTGACCGGATTGACCATTTAAAAGCGTGAAATACAACAGCCACATGAGTGTGAGCATTAAGATAAGCAATTGATGTGACGGACCGTTAAGACAAGAACAGAAATCATGTGGGGAAATGTCAGCATGTCTAACAGGTGTGCTTCAAATGAAAGCGTCCCAAACAATGATCAAATGTATGCCATCTTTTTTATTCATCTGTGACTCGTGCTAACGTGTGTGTCTGTGTGAACAGGACAGTCAGGGCACAGACGTGATTATCGGCTCCTGTCTGGACGGGATATTTGTCAAACACAAAAATGGAAAAGCTCCTCTCTTGTTCCGGTATGTGTGTTTGCCGAGTCTCTCGCATGCTTTCGTGATTCATTCCGGAGGTCTGGTCGTGTGTTTGACTTGAACACGTCATTGTTTCTGTAGGTGGAATGACATTAATAACATGACTCATAATAAGTCTTTCTTTGCCCTGGAGCTGGCCAACAAAGAAGACACCCTCCAGTTCCAGGCCGTGAGTTCACCCCGCCCCGTCTCAGATACCTCACATGCTTTCTCTGCCTAAAATAACTCGAGACTAAAAGTGTCACATAAACGTCCATGTGTATGTCTGTTCAGACGGTCTCTCAGGGTCATGGGAGAGTCACGAAAATCAAAACGTAGAGTTATAAAATCAGACAATACAACCTTAAGCATAGATATTTGTGTATTGTAGTCATGCTCCGCTATAAAAGACTTCAAATGTAAATGATGAATTTATGAATAATGAATAAACACCAAACCTATTCAATGATTTGATGGAACTGGCGTGTACAGAACGCTCTGCGGTTATTTTCTGGAACACGTGAGCTTGTGTTCCAGACTAATTGGATTGTGTCAAAATGTTCCTGCTCTTGTGTTTCAGGAGGACATGGAGACGTCCAAATACGTGTGCAGAATGTGGCTGGCGCGGCACAAGTTTTACAAAATTAACAACAGCAGTCTGTAAGTGGACGGGTGTGGCTTGTGTTGTGTTGTGTGGTTTGTGCGTCTCTCTGGTTTCACTTCTGTGTCTTTACTGTGTGCAGAGAGCCGTCCGACGGCCCGTCCTCTGACGGCTCCCAGAGGTCCATTCTCACTCTTTCATTTCCACGCTTTCCGACGCTCCTGCGTCCCTCTCTGCCTACTAACAAGGGGTGAGCGGGGAAAAGCCTTCCCATGATCCCTCTCTAGAGTCAGTCTCAGCAGAACAGTCACGCTGCATCCTACATCCAAAAACCAAGTTAAAAAATGATAATGAATGAAATGAAATATTTTCTTATTTTTGTCTTTGAATTGTGACGTGATATATGAGCTGTTCGTGTTTTTCTAGGAGATTGACTTGAAGTGTTTGCAGTTTATCGATTGTTGCAGATCATATCAAAATGTCGATTTGAGTGTCTGTGGTCCTTAAATGATACGAGCTGATGTTTGTCTTGTATTGTGTGGTTTTATTACAGACAAACACAGGCCGCTCCTGTGAACCCGGTGAGGAGACGATCCTCTACAAGAATGTCTCTGGTCAGCATAATGCCGTTGATTTCTGGATCACACATCAGTTTTACACCGAGCTTGTTTCGCTGGATGTTTCTAGATTGGTGTTTGTTGGCTTTGTGAAATCTGAGTATAGAAGCCACCCTTCGGTTTCTATGTGAAAGGGCATGAACGCGCCTGCTATCTGCTCATTGGTTTGTTTAGTTTCGCGTTCACACCGTATTAAAGCTGCTTTTGTTCTTTTCCTGCAGCCAAAACCTCAGCCGTACATGATGCCACCCCAGATGCACTTTAATGGTCATTATAATGAACCCTACACATCATCACAAGGTAGAACGTCCCTTTCCACAACAGTCTGATGATACTCAAGCTCCTGTCGTGACCCGTGTTTGTTTGGTTCTCCGCAGATAATCTTTACATCAACAATCAGAACGGTTTCTACTACCATTCTCAGACCAGTCTGGACCGCTCTCCACACGAGTATAACGGACGCATCCGCAACGGCAGCGTGTACAGCGCGCAGAGCACCAGCTCCCTCAACAACCCCCAGCACTACCTGCAGCCGTCTCCCATGTCCTCCAATCCCAGCATCACAGGAAGTGACCTCATGCGGCCCGACTACGTGCCCTCGCACCGCCACAGTGCCCTGATCCCTCCCTCGTACCGCGCCACGCCCGACTACGAGACCGTCATGAGGCAGAAGAACCTCGGGATGGTGCCGCCCGCCGAGCGTCAGAGCCATTCGATGCGCAATCTCAACATCGGCAACTCTTACGCCTACAGCCGCCCCGATCCGCTCGTGTACAGTCAGCCCGAGATCCGCGAGCACGGGGCGGGTCACTACCCGTTCCATCTGAACTACAGCTTTCACAGTCCCTCCCCGTACCCCTACCCCACTGAGAGACGCCCGGTAGTGGGTGCCGTCAGCGTCCCCGAGCTCACCAACGTCCAGCTCCAGCAGGCTCAAGAGTACCCGCCGCCCAACATCATAAGGAATCAGGTGTACTGGCCTCCGCCCCCGTATCCGTACCCTCACCCCCGACCTGCCAACAGCACTCCGGATCTGTCGCGTCACATGTACGTCAGCAGCAGTAACCCGGATCTCATCACGCGCCGCGTCCATCACTCGGTGCAGACCTTTCAGGAGGACAGTCTGCCTGTGGCGCACTCGCTGCAGGAAGTGAGCGAGCCGCTGGTCACCGCGCGCCGTCCGCACATGCACAAGAGGAACTCCATCGAGATCGCCGGGCTGGCGTACGGACTGGAGAACATGAGGCTTCAAGAGAGAAAGGTAGGAGTGTTTTTAGGAGAGTCTCAAGGTTTGAATTGAAACTTCTAAACAATACGTCACGCATCTGCTGTCAACAGGTATCGGCATCTACAGCCGAGACTCCGCCTCCCGTCGCCCATCCGAAGCCCCCCGCCGACGCAGTTCTGGAGGTCTCGAAGCCGCAGGAGGCCGTCATCAAAGACGACGTGTGCTACGGTCACAAAAAGTCTTTGTCCGACGCCACCATGCTGGTGCACAGCAGCGGTGAGGAAGAGGAGTTCGAAGACGACGGCGGCCGTCACACCCCCCGGTCGCAGGACGCGGTGAGCCCCGAACATCACCTGACGCCCATGGGTCGACCCCTCGGAGATCCGCCCGCTTACCCGTTCAGCCACAGCGTGGACACGGTTCCTCTCTCGTACCAACCCCATTCTCTCGGCCCGCTGCCGGCACTCCCAGAGCCTGGACACCTGGTGCCCTCTGTGTCTGAAGGAGATCTGAGCGGACAGGGACGATCCAAATATAAGAGAGACGTCTTTAAGAAGCCCGTCTCTGATGTGCCGCCCGCCAGAAGAAACATCGACGGACTTCCACCGCCAGGTAAGTTCCCTTCCCTTAAAGTCACTTGGTGTCTTATTCTGCCATCATCATTCGTCAGTGTCTCGCATGTTTGTTCTGTTTTCTGTTGATTTGTGTCATGATCTCTGTGCTATTTGGGTCACGTGAGCTCTTTCTCTTATGATCAGAACAGTCAATGTTTAGTGTTGCCACCCAGTGAGTTCAAATCACTGTTCGTGTTCTCTCAGAAGGGAAACCAGAATGAGCATCAGTCCTTGTGTAATGAACGGACTGCTGGCTGCTGGTTTCCTCCAGATTAAAGCAGTTCTTCAAATCTCATGATAATTCACTTGCCCCCACATGGCTGTTTTTATCGTTGCATCAGTTTGATTTCTGAAATTGAGGCTTTTGAGGAAAGCTTTCCAGGGTTCTTCTCCGTGTCATGCACTTCAGCACAGGACCTCCAGACGAGGTTTGAGCTCATGACCTCAGGTTGTGTCGTATGTTTGAGCGCTCTGTCATCTTTGAAATATCTCTTTATGCATGATCATTTATTATAGTGGTAAACCATGTGATCATTCCATCTTATCAAAGCTCTGCTACATCAGTAATAAAAACCAATAATGACATTGGTAGATTTGTAGAATTCTACTAATATTCTACCTTTATTCAGATGTTTTTGTGGAAATCATGAGATTGTCTGTGGTGGCGGGTGGAGAGCACTTGTTCTGAAAAGTTTTAACACAATCACTTTCTCTTTTAAAATAGTTCCACCCTCGCAAACAAATTCCATCAATTCCTCATCAAACTGGATGACTTTCCTAATCTTTGTTCAGCTTTTTAGTTTTATTTTCATTTATATCACATCTGGACAGGCAAATCGGCGATCTGTTGTATGATTTAAATGTGAAAATCTCCTTGGCTGATATGATGAGAAGGTTAAGGTTAGGTGGGTGTGTTTGTACTCTGGGTGGGTCTCAAGGCTGAAGAATGCTACCCAACAGGCCGTTCTTCGAAGATCTGGGATCTGGTTACCGTCCAGGACACATCAGGGTTGAAGGACCTCAGATCGAGAAGAGGCGGAACCTGCTGTCCTGCCTTTATGAAGCTAAAGAGACCCAGAGTCGTGTGATGCAGTTGTTGTTGTGTGTGATGAGGTCACATGGTGTGTGTGTTGTGTTCCTCGTGATGTGTGTGTGTGTGTGGTTGTGTGTCCTCGTGATGATGTTAGTGTTGTGTTCCTCGTGATGGTTGTGTGTTCCTCATGATGGTTGTGTGAGTGTTGTGTTCCTCGTGATGGTTGTGTGTTCCTCGTGATGGTTGTGTGAGTGTACTTGTACTTCTATCTTTTTTATGGAGTTTGAGACCAGCAGAGTGAGGACTAAGAGAGTAAAGTGAGGACATTTTGTCCGGTCCTCACTTTCTGAGACCCCTTTAAAGGGCTGTTTGAGGGTCAAGACCTGGTGTTAGGGTTTAGGTTATAATCAGGTTTAGGGTCAGGGTCAGGTTTAGGGTCAGGTACTCACTTCTGATGGTTAGGGTGAGGGGCTAGAGATTGCATTGCGTCAATGTATGTCCTCATGAAGATAGCTGTACAAACATGTGTGCGTGTGTGTTTTTGTTGTAATGGTGGGTAAAGTGTGTGTGTGTGTTTGCGATCTGTGTGTTCATGATGTGTGTGGTGTTGTTTTTGTGTGTGCAGTGTAAGATGCTGGAGATGCGTATGGAGCAGAAGTTGGTCTTCACGGAGTACGAGCAGATACCCAAGAAGCGTCTGAACGGCGAGTGCACCATCGCTCAGATGCCGGAGAACAGCGACAGGAACCGTTTCCAGGACGTCCTGCCCTACGACGACACGCGTGTGGAGCTGGTGCCCACCAAAGAGAACAACACGGGTTACATCAACGCCTCTCACATCAGGGTGAGAGACCAAACCCCAGAATAAAACCATCCATCACCATCGGTTGTCATGGTAACGTGCTGTCTGTCGCTCTGTTCACCAGGTTACTGTCCGAGGTAAGGAATGGAGTTACATCGCCTCTCAGGGTCCCTCTCCAACACCTGTCAAGACTTCTGGCAAATGGTTTGGGAACAAGGAGTGGCCATCATCGCCATGGTTACAGCAGAGGAGGTGATTTCAAATGAGATCTTGTTGCATCGCGTGACTGAAGTTGACTTGTTTGTGTCACGTGGTGTTTTTAATGTGACCCGCAGGAAGGAGGTCGTGAGAAGAGTTTCCGCTATTGGCCTCGTCTGGGCTCTCGCCATAACACTGTTACATACGGACGGTTTAAGATCACCACACGGTTCCGTACGGACTCGGGATGCTACGCCACAACGGGCCTGAAGATCAAACATCTTCTGACGGGGCAAGAGCGGACCGTCTGGCACCTGCAGTACACCGACTGGCCCGACCACGGCTGCCCGGAGGACTTTAAAGGATTTCTCTGTGAGTACAACACACATTAGCTGTGTCTGAAACCACTCGCTCCTTCACATTCGAGTGCACTATACGGGGAAGAAGTGAATGAAAATGAGAGTGATTTGGGCCACTGGCGTGTAGCGTGCGTCTGACAGAGCTGTCGCAGGCGTTCATCATGAACACAACGATGAGCTTATATTACACCTCTGTGGCTTTGTGGAGTGTTTGATGAATCGCTCAAATTCAGTTCCACGTTTACCGTATTAGTTTAAAATAAAGAGAACAAGACGACCGTCACAATTATGTGCAGCCATGCTTATTTATCACGGTAATTCAATTATTTAATATATTTCAAATAAAACACAACTGTTTATCTCATTCATAATTCATCAGTCTGGTATAATCACACATACGTGGCATTAACGGTCAGTGTCCTCCAGCTGATTCTAATCAAGCGTCGTCTCGTGTTTGTTTCAGGAGACAAAGTCTACATCAGATGTGCAACCGTCACATGTAAACCGTCACACTAACCCTCTCTTTCTCTCAACAGGTGGTGGTCTGGCTTTTGTTGAAACCAGTAACTTTGTATTGGCCCCTAATGTATTATGGCTCCTGTGTGCGACATCGCTTATTGCTCCTAAACTCTTTGTAAAACGCTTTGGATAAAAGCGTCTGCTAAATGTCTAAATGTAAATGTACACTCCACATCAGAGTGCATTGTGGGTAAAAAAGAGTAAATGAATGAAGGGTCACTCAGGTTTCGAACACCACTACAAAATGGCGGACACCCGATGTCGTGCACTATATAGGAGATAGCGAGCGGTTTCAGACACAGCTAATGTCTTGTGTTCACTTTCATCAAAACACACTGTTTAGTCATGTTCATGTTTAGTATGTGTTTAAAATATTGAATAAAATAGGAATTTTCTTACAGTGTTTGTATCTCATTCACCTCACATGAGCCAGTTTTTATCTTTGAGCAAACAGGCTTTTAAATGCAGAGGGTCTTTCTTTAAACATTTCTAAAGATTTATTTGCTCAATTTAAGTCCCAGTGAAATTCTAAATGACTTATTTTTTCATGAATTATTGCAGCGTTTATTGTAAATAGTTGATCAATGTGGATCGTTCTCTTTTTAAAATGATCAGGCACTTCCTCCCTGTAATGACTGTCCATCTTAGATGATGCGTGCTAGACGGCTTGGGCGGAGCCTCCGTTAGCTCCTCCCCTTCTGCTGTCAGTCTGCTGCCAATTCCATTTCAAAATGCAACGGCCGTTTTTACACATCCAATCAAATTGCAGAGAGAGACGAAAGCCACGCCCACTATTTTACTCATTAGATATTTCTTTTCACTTGGAAATGCGTCAAAATACGGAAGTAAAAACGATCGCAACTTCCGGTTCACGGGGACTTTAGAGATATTTCAGCCGATGTGAAAAGGACAAAAAGCCGTCCGAGCGGCCACTGTGATATGATGTCGTGTCAGTACTTTGACCAGGTGTTCATTTGTGTTCTAGCGTACCTGGAGGAGATCCAGTCAGTGAGGAGACACACAAACAGCTCCAGCGATCCAAAGAACACAAATCTGCCGGTTCTGGTTCACTGTAGCGCTGGGGTGGGACGCACCGGTGTGGTCATTCTGTCTGAGATCATGATCGCCTGTCTGGAACATAATGAGGTACAGATGTCCTTTAAAATGAGTTTAAGAATGTTTTAGCATACGTTGAAGCTCAGAGAGAGTGTGAGGGGGACTGCAGCAATCTGATGTCTCCGTGCTTCTCCTCACAGGATCAGGAAGTGCCGGCGGTTTTGAACCTGTTGCGACACCAGCGTATGATGATGGTACAGACGCTCTCGCAGTACACCTTCGTTTACAAAGTGCTCATTCAGTTCCTGAAGAACTCAAGACTGATCTGAGTTCAGCGCTGGCCTGAACAGCCCTATCTGAAGCGCTCATCCCGCCGGGAGGATCAGACTCCTCGGTCCGCTCGCAGTATTACTGAAGGTCGGGGACGTGAGCCGGGGCAAGTATGAAGGATTCTGCACGGCAGGCTCCATTTCAGCAGTATTATACACAGATTCTCCTGTGGGCTTTGACACGTGACCCGGCACTTTTATTTCGCTGTGCATAGCAAAGCGCACTCCTGCTGCAGATCTGATGTCATATTTAACACTGAACTGCGTTTCTTCTTTGCATCTGGAGTCTTGTTACAGTGGAATGATTTTAGCATGAAGGACTGAAAACACGCGTGTGAGATGGAAGTCTCGAGTGAATCTCACAAGTACCCTGTAAGATATTTCAGGTGAAGTCTGTTTTTACGACCGTCGCTGTCATTTGGCATTGTGATAGTTTCATGACAAATTAAGCACATTTTAATTCACATTAATGGAATGAAGTTTGTTCACTATTTTTAATGATTCTGCCAATCATTCTGTAATGCTTTTTTATTTAATCTAAGTTTACTGCAATACAGCAAATACCGACGTATAAATACTTGGATTATATTATTGCAATTTTTTTCTGCGAAATGTACCTGATTGTTATGAACACGATGTCACAATGCACAAAATGTTGATGGTCTTAAAGGCTTTGTCGTCGTCTTTAAACAAAATGTAATTGCATATTTCTGTATTTGAATCGGAGGTGTGAAATGTGGCCCACATGATGCCTCTCGGTGCATCATGGGAAGTGTTTGTGAGGAGCGTGAGAGTTTGTTGATATGAAGGATCACATGCAGTGTTATGGGACATCGGTGAGGTTTGATTTTAATCTGTCAGCGTTGGAACGCAGCCAAAGAAAAGACGGTTTACCTTTAGCAACCTTTAAGTAATTTAACATATTATGTATTCAACTTTATATGAAAACTTTCAAATGTTTTCTACATGTAATCATCAGAAAAGCTTTCTTGTTGCATTAGGGATATTCTTCAGATTCCGCCAGCGTTCTCAAACCCGCCACCAAAGAGCGTCACACAGTTTGTACAGTTAACAGTTCAATAGCTTAAACATGATGGTCTACCAAAGAAAATTCGACCAGTCTGAAGTCTTAAAACACTGTGAAACTCCATACGTTCATTGAATGAAATGAAATTGTAGTTTGAAGGATTAGCTTGTGCCATAAAGAGTCACGTAGGCCCCCGTCTCATAATCTTGATATGAACACAAATATAAGCTACATTCCACCAGCAGCTGTGCGTCATGATGCGCTCTGTAAAAGTTCTAATGGTGATTTAAAGTGTAAGTGAAACCAAAATATAAGACTTGTTACAGGTGAGTGTCAGGAGGTGTCTCGGTCATATTTCACTTGAAAATCACAAACTTAAGGAAGTGAAATATGAATTTAAATTGTTAAGTACAATTGTAAATACACATTATGGCAGTTTGATGCTAATTTTATGGAATGTTACTGTATTACGGTATTGAGAGAACACGTAAACGTGCAAAACATGTTCATTTTGCAAGTGAGATATCACCCAAATATTTCTCTCTTTTCTATTCTCAACAGTCCTACAGATAGAAATAATGTGCCGGTGTTGGATTGAATGTTAAAATAAATATAAGAATGTTGTGTTTTTTGTGAAGGACAATCCTTTGGTTTCCTCTGATTTCTACACATCATGAAGTTTAATGGAAGGAAAACAGATGGTAGCCTTTAAAAGCACAATTGTCTTGACTACACCATTCATTACTGTTAATTTCACAGAAATGAAAACTGGACTTAACAGATCCTCCCCGAGATGCTTTTGTTCTTTCATGTACATTAATAGAAAGTAGTGTTTATACTGCAGATTCGGAGTGTGAAGTTTGAGATTCAGGTTGATATGATGTGTTTTGGTTGTGTGGTGCGAGATGCCGGCAGCTGCAATGTTTGTTAGCTGAAGATGTGCGGCTATCAGAAGAGCTCAATTTATATCCCTCTGTAAACAACTATATTTTTCATTCAGAAAATAAATATTTTAAATGATTAAAGTACCGCATCGTTTCTTTTTGAAGATCTTATTTGCAAAAACAGTTCTTTTTATTGTGCTATTTGTATTTTTTTGTTATTACCATATTAATATCTTTGGTTATTACTTAATCAAAACAACCCAACTGCAGCGTGAAAACATGAACATTTTTAAGAGCCAAGTTATCTGTTTTTGTATAGAAACTCTTCCTTACTTTTATACTGATGTATAGGGTTGGCACGGTACCATAAACATGTCTTACGATACTATACCAGCTGTAGGATCACGATGCTTTCCCATATTGTTCAAATCTATACAAAAACACAGATTTAGATGAAACATTTTGTATTTACCATAGTAAACTGTATTATACTTTCCACTAGAATGTTTTGTTGTATTAACTGTAGTATACTTAAATATTTACTATGGGGTAAGACTCAAAAACACTAGTGTCTATGAGTTTTAGAGTTTTAAATACTTTTTTTTCACACAAATGTCATTGATACAGCAGTCTGTATAAAGGGAAATATTAGGTTCACTTTAAATGCAGAACTAAGACGGCCAGTAGGTGGCGTACATTTTCCACTTAGTTAGTGAATCATTTAACTAACTCGTTCAAAACGCCAATTTGAATCATTAACACGTCCGAGTCATTCAAAACACACATTCGTTTAGGTGATAAACACCGCGAAAAGGCAGATGTAAGTGTTCAAATGAATATTAATGCGCATATGCAACTTTAACTACGGTACTACGATACTACCGTTTCATAAATAGAGAGGCATCGCGGGTATTTTGCAGCTTTAGCATCGCGACGGTACCGTAGCACCGGCACACCGTGCAACCCTACTTCTGTATATATGTTCAGTTGAAATGAATTGACAAACGTCCCCGTACCGTGGTATTAATGTAGAACAAAGTACAGAATAAAGTACTCATGATAATAATAGCTGTACTATGGTTTCCATCAAACAAAAGTGTATTGTTTTTGGTAGCAATTTAATAATTTTTAACATTTTTCTTTAGTGTATTATTTCGGATTAGAAACCGTACACACAATGCAGTGTTCTTTTAAAAGCCTCAGCAGTGATGATGTATTTTTATTTGATTTAATTTCAGCGTGTCTCCACAAGAGGGCGCAATGACTCCATGTGTCTCTTGACAGAGGTTCAAAGTGACATACGCCGGACTATATTCACAAAACATATGATCTTAACACTAAGAGCTCTCCTGAACAGCAGTAAAGGTTTTTATTTCAACGTTTCCACTTAAAACCTCTTCACAACGCTGCCGAGAGCAACTTGAACTAAGGAACAGAAAGAAAAGGGCGGGGTTGACCCCGTTGCTATGGATGATGTCAGCAAGCGTGCTGACTATATGACCACAGTGATTGGCTGATATAGGATGGGTCTCTGTCAGTCATTTAATCATAGAAATATAATAGAATGCGGTTTCATGGATGACATATTTACATTAAGATCTTAAAATTAAACTTTTGTCATATTCAAATAAAATATGTTTCTATATAATGATTGCCGTATTCAAATGAAGATGATAAAATATACACTCAATTATTGATTCAACAAGTGAAGAGTTCATTTGCAAAAACAGATTCCAATTCATATCAATCAAACCGTTGGTTTTTTACTGTTTTTTATGAAGTAATCTTTTGCAAATAACCAATATGTTCATATAAAGTATGTTGTAGCTAAATGTAAGCATTTTGTCCATCTCAGAAACAGTTAGCAGATAAAAGTAGTCTTTGTGGCTAAGCTCATTGTCATGAAATCTTTATAAAATGTTCATATGCTACTTTATCAAATTATGCTTCCTCCGTTGAGAACAGGACTAACCCCTCGCAACCCAACGCAACCCAACGCAACGCAACCCAACCCAACCCAACGCAACGCAACCCAACCCTTAAGGCCCGTTCAGATTGGCCGCGAATATTCGAACTACACCTGCATGACGCTTCCACCAACCCAATCACAGCACGATGGTAGCAAAATTCGATTTAAATCGACACAACACCGGTGTTGCAGATATTTTAGGATTGTTGCGAGTTGGTCTCAGTGAGTCAGGCGTCCTCTTCGCTACTCATAACGTCCGCGGTCAGCAGCTCGTTTCAGCGCTAAAGGCTTTGGGAAACACTCTTAGCACAAACATTAGGAGTCCTAATATTAGGACAGACACGCCCATTATTCGGAAGAGTTTCTCATAAATCAGCAAGTTAGGGCTTCTTTAAGCCTTAAGATGTTTTGCAAACACGGGCCCGCTGAATTGAATACAATGATATGATACAATCTATCATAAGTAAACTGATTTATGAAACTTTATAAACATTGACAGGCAAATAACAGGCTGGTGCGACTTTATGAGGCGCCGCAAGAACCGACAGGCGGATGACGTCACAGCTCGTGGCGGATTGCAAACAACTTTTAGGTGCATAAGACCATAACGTCATGTCCTCATCAGGGCCGTGCAGAGAGAAGGGGCAGGTGATTTTAATGAATCAATCAATCAATCAGAAAGGGGGCGGAGCCAGATACATAGACAGCTTTATAATGGACAGATTGACTGCTGGTGTTAATCGTGGCTCTTTGTGATCATGGAGTCCATGCGCCGTGTGATCCTCGCGCTTGTGTTCGTGTTGTGTCTCTGTGACGCCTTCAGACATGTGTTGGGCCATCGGAGTCTCGGGAGCGTGGCACGGAGACCCGACCGGTCGGGCGTCTGCGCCTCTCTGGAAGTCTTTACAGGCGGCTTCCCCGCAACCCTCTCCTCCGGCCTCCGACTCCCGGAGACTCGCACAAGATCTTCTAGGAGTTCAATCTAAACCGCTGTTAGAGGGTCTCGTGAATCCTCTGGTCTGGAGGTTTCCTGTGACCCCTGAGATCCAGACGGATGTGGCGGTGGGCTTTGAGCAGAGACAGCCCGTGACACCCAGATCTATTGCCGTTCTGTGCGGCGAGAGCGCCGTTCTCGTCGAGGTCAAGCAAGACTTGTTTGGTAACGGTCAGTTGGTCCGGCCGTCCGGCCTCTCGCTCGGCGGGTGTCCTGTGTTCGGTGAAGACTTCGGCTCGAAGGTGTTGATCTTTGTGTACCCGCTCCATGAGTGCGGCAGCGTGTTGATGGTGAGTCCTCGGAACTTTACTAGCAGATGATTGTCACTTAAAGTCCCGGTGACACTAAAAATTATCATTCTTATTTTTTCATGAACTATTGCAGCGTTTATAGTAAATATCTTAAAAATAGGGGTCGTTTCTGTTTTGAATTCATGTACCCTCATAATTTTCAGTTCAAATCTGAAAATTGACTTCCGCCTGAAACGACTTATTGGAGGCTTGGGCGGGACATTCGGTAACTCCCCTTTTTCAGGGTAGTAATATTGCTGTTTTTACACATCCTCCAATCAATTCGCAGTGAAAAACGCAAGCCACGCCCACTCATTTTCTCCTTTGCAATTCCTTTTCACTTGGATACGTGTCATAGACTGAAAACATTCAAGCAATCTTTCTTGAGTCGCTTGGCCTTGCTCATTGTGATGCGGCATTGCATACCCGGAAATGAGCCCAAAGTCCAACGGCCCTGCCCACTCCGTCTAACTGATGTCATCTGAAATGGATTGCCACTAGAGGGCGGAAGTGCATTTTCAGATTTTGATTAAAGATTGAGGACGCATGAATTTTAAAGTGACCGGCCCACACTGATGAGTTATTTATAACACTGAAATGGGAATTGTTGTTTTGAATTTCACCAGGACTTGAAATATCTGTTTTCAGATGACTGCAGATAAGCTGGTCTACACGTTTGAGCTCATGTACACTCCGGAGTCGTTCATGGGCACATCTATAAACCGAGCTGAAGGAGCAGTCGTTGGCATTCAATGTCACTATCAAAGGTCATGATTTTAGCTTTCTGCACATAACCCTGTGGTTGGCTGTCTAACCAGAGTTTTGTCAACTTTGAGACTAACAGGCTCTTATTTTAACATGCAGGAAACATGATGTGAGCAGTAACGTCTTGATGCCGACATGGGCTCCTTACGCCTCCATGCGGGTCGGCCAAGAAGTTCTGCCGTTCTCCCTGAAGCTCATGATGAGTCAGTGGCGGTCTCTTGAACTAACTTGAACTCCCAGCGTGTTGCTGTACCTGTAGTGTTCCTTCTGTTTTCAGATGACTGGACGTTCCAGAGGCCATCAAACCTTTACTACCTGGGTGATCTCATTAACATCGAGGCGTCTGTGAAGGTTTACGATCACGGTCCTCTGCGGGTCTTTGTGGACGGCTGTGTGGCCAGTCAGGCGCCTGACGTGAGGGTCCCGCCGATGTACTCTTTGATTGAGAATAATGGGTAGGGTTTCTTCACGTCAGCAGTCTGGATGTTCTCGTGGCGGGTGGAGTTGTGCTGTAATAGTTTGTGTTTTAGGTGCTTTGTGGATGGCAGGAACACCGGCTCCAGGTCTGGGTTTCTTCCTCAGTCTCGCAGTGATGTGCTTCAGTTTCAGCTGGAGGCGTTTATGTTCCGGCAGGGAGACAATCCATCTGTAAGAGTGCCACGTCCTGTGCTTGCCACCATGGTCTGGTCTGGTTTGTGTTTGATGCTTTCTTGCTCTTTCAGATTTACATCACGTGTGTCCTGAGAGCCACTCTTGCCACAGCGCCCTCTGATGCCCGACACAAGTCTTGTTCTTTCTATGGCGACAGGTCAGTATCTGCTTTACTCCTGTGTTCTGTGCACACGTGGGTTTATAAAGCTGTTCTTGACTGCATGTGTGCACAACTGAGATCTTGGACTTGACCATTTTCTGTTTGTAGGTGGTTTGCTGCTGATGGAAACGATCAAGTTTGTGGTTGTTGCGACTCGACGTGCGGCCCGGAGACGACATATACAGGTAGGGTTATTTAGTCTGTCTATTTAAAGGATTGAGGTAAACTGCATTTTGTTTTCCAGGTATTCAGTGGGAAGGTCAGGTGTCCCTCAGTCCCCTCGAGGTTCAGGAACGACAGAAGCTTGGTTTTTCAATAAAACTGTGTAAAGATGATTGGTTTCTGTGACTGATTTGTCATTTTATACACAAGAATCTCACTTTCTGCTGCTTGTGCCCATCGATGGACTTAAAGGCAGGGTTGGTGATCCTTCACCGAAACAGTTTTGGAAATCTCTTCAAATCCTGATGGCAATAAAGTATAGTGGTCAACTAAAATGGTTATCATTTTATATCATCGGTGAAAGGCGTAGGGCCAAAAACGTTCGCCCAATAAAAACGTTCAGGCCGAACACTGTCCAGTCATGTGTACGTTTTCAGCCAAAGTATTATGCATACCACTGTTCACGCAGACATCATGCGTGCTCGCGTCCGCTATCAATGTAGAGAATAGAGGACAATCAAACTTTCCTGCGGAACCGACAAACTAAATCTACAAAACCAAAGTCAGTTTTTGAAAAAGCAGTGACAGACGTCTGGATTATGAAATATCAGTTCATCTTTACTGCTCTGGCAGGCAAAGGATCTGAAAGACGATACCATGGTTGCTGTTTCGGACAGGTATGTACATGTTTCCAGAAGAATTCATGAATTTAGTTTCATTCGTTGAGTGGATTAAACAAATGCATTCATGTGTTGAGGTGTGGCTTTGGACAGTGAATCGCATAGAGGGTGGGATTATAATTTCATTGCTAGCAGGCTAAAGTTAGCACCTTTCCAAGTAAACCACCCCACCTTTAACAACTGAAATTACCCACAACACACTGCGAGATGCAGTTGAGTGACGCAACACTGCATCAATATGTGATGCTTAACATTGAATTGTACAGTAAACCGTACCGGGTGGTTTCCTGGATGGGCATTAGACTAAAATAAATGTACAGGCTGTCCACATACTGAAAACAACTTGCACTGATGTCTCTGTCTCAGTGCACACAAGTGGTGTTTAAAGTGAGGCATGTTTGTTAAAACTAAGTTGAATTAAACTAAAGCCTAGTCCTGGTTTTAAGATGATCCCTGTCCGGGAAATCTCCCCTACCTGAGCAAGCTGTACTGAGATGTCTCTTAACCATCTCATTGTCTCCAGGAAATGGTGTCGTCGGTTTAACCCTGATGCGTGTATGCGGTGTTACTGCTCACTGAAGTATATACTTTACATTAACTACAAACAATACACTTAAATCTAGTGCAAGTAGGCCAACTGACACCCTCATGGTGTCTTTCATGGAACACAAGATATATTGAGAAATGTCAGTGGTTTTGTATTCATACAATGGAAGTTAGTTGGGTTCAATGTTTGATTATCAACATTCTTCAAAATATCTTGTGTTCTGAGACTTGACCTGATGATGAATAAAGGACCGTTCCACAGGTGCATGGATATTGTTATTAAAAATGAGAACCTGTTTTAAACCTTAACCGTTAGTTCTGTAAAGTTTTTGGATGTGACCGTTTAAAAAATCTAGTATTAAAACATAATAGGAATTTAAATGTGAGTCACTTTTGCTGCGTTGCACCCAGCCGATGACCTTTGAAACCCCAAATGTTTAACGGCTTAGCAAAAATCAAAGACATGAACGGCTTTGCCTTTTCTCTTGAATGTTGATGTGTTGATGGATAAAAACCTGCCTTAACACAGTTGCTGGGTTTTCTTTTGTTCGAGTAGTTTTAATTACAAATGTGTTGGCGACACACCCCAGAGCTCTGTCTGGTTTCACCTTTAAGGAATTTGACGTTTCTGTTGAATCCCGCAGAGCGCTGAACCTGTCGTCTGCACAGCCGTTTCTCTTTAGTCTCAATAACTCTGATGCTGGTGTGTGTTTGATGTCAGTTTATTCAATAATAACAATCATTAGTTAAACACAGACACAGATTCATTATTTTCGTGTTGAAGTGAAGCTGAAGTCCATCGTCGCTCAGTGCAGGATTGGACAGAATCTTCTCCTCCTTCGTCACCATCAGCTCGGACTCCATCATTTTTTTTTATGTTGGTCACTTTTGCCGCATTGACCTTGACCTTGACCTCCGTGTCCATGTCCGTGCTCCTGACCCTTTCCCTTTCCTTTTCCTTGACCCTTGCCCTTTCCCTTCTTTCCCTGTTAAGAAGCAGTAAAATTAAAATGGGCAGCGGACTCTTTGCTTAGCTCCGCCTTAAAACTATTACCGACCAATCGTCATATCAGACGAGCTTTCAGTAGTAACAGCAGACAGATGGGCGGGGCTTAGCGAAGGCTCTAGATTGCAGATTTACACTTTGTTTTTATACATCATGCTCACCTTTCCGCCTTCATCTCCGGAGGACTGTAAGGAAATATGACAGTATGTCATTAGTCAAATAGAACTTTCTAATTAAAACTATAAAAAAAAACTTATTATGAATAAGTGTTAAACAGGACTGAGAGTGCAATGCCATCCTGAACAGCAGGATCAAAATATTTCATATACCAACATTCTAAATATACAAGTGTTGTGTAGTAATGAAGATGTGATGATACCTCTGATCCAGAGTCAGAATCGTCTTTGGCACATGCCTGTTTACAAATCAGAAATCAAAAATGTTATCGTCCTGTTTGTTTTCATTTTAAACATATTTTAATGTCATTTATGTAATCTGCACGTATTCATTCATCTTTTTGTGATGTGCATATATAAATAACAAAGAAAATTTCACCTTTTTTTGTTCTGTAGAAGATATCAAGGAATGAAAAGAAAATCAATTTAATTGGTTGTAAAATAGTAGACACAATAAATATAATATATACATTGAATAAAAATATCTTTACAGTAAAACATCACCTACCCTGTTCGTTGCAGCTCATATTGAGAGATCAGATGTGTCAGCACAGAAAAAACTGCAATAATAACACGTGCACAAAAAAACATTGAGCAGATTGTTCATTTCTATTATATATCTCGACTGTACACTTTCATTCGGTGCATTTTTAATTCTGTTTCATTTATTAGCATCTACATCAACAAGCACAACAAGAAACACATTTCTTCTTTAAGGTTCAATCTGTGAGTCCGTATCATGTCTTTGACCTGAGAGCACCAGCGCGAACAGCCGTTAAGATGTGAAACATTTCTTACCTCGTGTCTTGTCTTGCTCCTCACTGTGAAAACGATGTTTTCATGCCTGTATTTATACATACGATCCTCCCTCAGGTGACGGCACACACATACCTGCCCGTCCACACCCTACACCGGATAATCAGGTGAGCATTTGAGGTCAGGTTGTGCTTTTGTGTCTACATTAAAATAACAGCAAACTGCAGCTACACACACGTAACACAAAGTGAGCACTGCTGTCTGAACAACTGCGTGAGTCTTTATTGAGGGCATTATGAACAACATGAAGTCACGGTGATGTACAAAATCACCTAAAACTGTTCTCCTGCAAATAAACGACACAGGACATCAGTAAAGGTTTAAGTGTGCTGCAGATGTACATGTGCTCTGTGCTCTGTGAATGGAGATGGAATTGTTTCATTGATGTTATCTGGATGGTGGAACGCCCAAAATATTTTGGCAGGTAAACATGATAATTATTGCCTTGTGTTTCCACAGTTAAAAAAACCTGAAAGTCGACAAAAGTCTTACAAGGAAATGATTCTTCACCGAAGAACAGTTTGACAGATTCATTTAACAGAAGACCTCAAGGAAATTATTTTTCCCCCTTAATGATGTGGAAAAGTTCTATATGTAAAACCATCCTTGTGTGTGTGTGTGTGTGTGTGCGTGCATGTATTCAACTTCAAGGTGGATTCAGGTCTTTATTTAATAAACCTTTTGATCACATATGCATTTGTCATATAAAATGTTGTCCTTACTGTCCGTGATCTTTTTTGTTGGAATGGTTGTGTGCAAGAAAACATCTCCAACTGTAATGAAAGTTCAGTAGGCTATAGCAGGTTTCAATGAACAACTGGTTTCATGTCTGACCCGTTTGGATTTTAGGAGAAAACGTAACATTTGATTTGGGAAACGCTAGTTGCACAAGATGACGCCGGTGAGCTTTTGGGACGCCAGAGTCGGCAGAGTCATTTCCGGTCATATAACAATGTATGGGAAAAAGAGGATTTATGGGTGTTTTTTAGATCAAAAAGAAGAAAGTAATATATAAGCGACATGACAGATCCTCTGGGAGAGCACGGGTGTCGAGTTCTGCCGACTCTGCGGTCGCAAAAGTTCACGGCGCCACCTCTTGCAACTAGCCCATTAAAAACTGTAAAGGGTGTTAAAGCAATCTGTCGGTTCTGAGAAGTACTTATCAAAAGAAAACAACAGGAAGATTCTTTGTAATGTAGAGAGAGACAGGAGTTCAATGGTGTTGGCGGTTTGTCAGGTGGGTGTAATCCAGTCAGTGTCCTGTGAGCTACACCCATAAAAACACATCTTCACTTTAACAGACGTGAATCACAAACAACAGCACACGAAAACTGTATAGATAATAGGCTCCACCCTGATGGAAAACACACTCCGGTTACCATAGTTACCCACTCGTTTCTATGACAAAATTAGAGAAAAACATTGTCAATGATGCTAACGCGCGTGCATGCTTGAAAGAAGGTTTACAAATGAGATCTCAAATGTTTCTGCAAACACGTTTCCCCACATCTCACGTGTGCCTCAAAACAGAGAGATCACAAAGTCTGCGGTTAAATACTCGTTGATGTTTGAATGCAAACAGAATTAAATGAAATGAAACCTGAAGTGTGAATGTAAACTGACTCGGTGTTAATCATTAGTGTATGTTTGAAAAGCCTATATTTGTTTTTTTGAAAACACAAAGCATCATGGGTATATCGCTGAGTGTGGAATAACTGGTTTACACTTTCTAAGCTGTCTTTTTCTAGGGTGCATGAATTCTTCACCATCACTTATGTGTGTAATAGAAGTCATCAGATCGTGGCATATTATTCACCCAACGGTTCATCTTAATGCGTATGTGAACACTATGTGAACCTGCACTTACCTGGATTAATATGCATTCACCATTTTGTGAAAACACAAAGCTAGGAGAATATTAGACGTGACACAGCAAATTATTTCATTGTGCTCGACTGAACCCGTCTGCTCAAGGGGAATCAAGCCAATCGAACCAGCACCTGCCCGAGTCATGTTTCATCGGAAAATCCCGTTTGCACAATGAACAGTTATTGGGAGCTTGAGCATGCCTTCCCACAATACTCGATCTCCTTTATTCAATTGATATATTTGGATTTTGTAGTAAAATATGACCCAGATTTGTCTGATCAGATACATGATCTTTTCTTCTCCCATGACATCACTTTTGTTTATTTGTGACATCACTGCTTAGATTTCACTTCATGCCAAAGCTCTGGCTGTACAGGACCCAATGCACACACATTTGTTTGGATATTTTTGTGAGGACTTTCCATAGAGATCTATTGTTTTGGAGGTAATGGTATTTTCTACTCCCTACCCCCAACCATACCCACACAGACACACACACACACACACACACACCTCAATTATTGTCTCCACAGTGACACGAGTTCCCATGTGTTGGTGTGCATTCAGGTTTAGGTCCCCACCGGGATATACAAACATGTACACACATGCACACACACACTCACACACACACTCACACACACACACTCACGCACACACACTCACGCACACACACACGCACTCACACACTCACTCACGCACACACACACACACTCACAGACACACTCTCACACACACACACACACACTCTCACACACACTCTCACACACACACACACCACACACACACTCTCACACACTCTCACTGAAGGATCTGGTTTATCAACATGAATGAGAGTGAAGGTGCAGCCGTAATTATTTAAACACACGAAACACACGATACTCCAGTAAACACATCCCACGAGTCCGCACATCAGATCAACAGTAAACCTCATGCTTATTTTAAGCTTCGGGCTTTTGTACATTATTTTGTGTGTAATTATTTTAAGCTTTTAAAATATCTTAAAAACCCGTTGTACAGCATATTCACTCTGTCACTTTAAGAGTTTGATCTACACCTGACAAAACACACAGTGCTTCTGTTTGTTCTGGTTTTCTAAGCGTTGTTTAATGTCTTTTCAACCATTGTTAAATGTTTACATTTGATTTAAGATAATACAAAACAAAGTAAAACATTAGCAACTGGAAACTATAAAAGGAATTTGCAGGAATAGCAGCATTTCACGCGTGTGTCTGCGTGAGTGATGTGTTTAATGCTTTATTAAATGTATTCCTGTAACCTTTCATAGCAAATAATCCTGCAAAACAGCTCAGTGTAACATGAAACTACAGAGAGAGCAGACGGCCTGTGTGATGTGCTAACAGAAGCCTGGGTCAGTGGACATAACCGCTCGGGTTAGTTTCTGCTCCAGCAGCAGGTGTGGCCGATGTGTCCAATGGTTCAGGTGCGGCCACTAAAGACAGAGATGAAGACTTATAAAACAGGGCCTGTATCCTCAAAGCTTCTAAGAATCCTCCAAGAAAGCTCTTCATTTAGCTTAAAGACTTCTACGAATGAGTCTTAGCTGAAAGAAATTCAGGACTAATCTGAGAGAAACTCTGAGCAAGGAAATCCCTTTTATCTTAGTGAGGAGGCGGGGCTGACCCCGTTGCTATGTATGACACAGTCTTGGTTGGTTGTGATTGGTTGGTTGGCCAAGAAGTAAAAAAGAGAACTTTTAAGTTAAGGGTTGTTAGTTTGAAATTGCACATGTCTTTTTATGTTTACCGTACTCACTCACGCACGCACGCACTATATTATTTATATATTCTTTATTTATTTGTTTATTTTCCATGCTGTTAATATCAACGTATTTGATAGAAAATGAACAGTGACACAGTAAGTTTGTGTAAGTGCTGTAATTGTGTGTGATCACTATAGAAGCTTGTGACAGAACCCAATCATCTCTGCTGCACAGCTGCTGAATACGTTCATGTTCAGCAGTCACGTCCCCCTGGAGCCCAAGACTGGTCGCCCACTGGAGCTCAGCAGCGTTGAGTCTGGTCAGTACTGGATGGGAGACCTAATGGGAAGATGAGGTTGCTGCTGGAAGAGATGTTTGTCAGGCCAGCAGGGGGCGCTCACCCTGTGGTCTGTGTGGGTCCTTATACCCCAGTATAGTGACGGACAGGGACACTATACTGTCAAAAAGCACCGTCCATGAGACGTTAAACCGAGGTCCTGACTCTCTGTGGTCATTCAAAATCCCAGGATGTCCTTCGAATAAGAGTAGGGGTGTAACCCTGGCCATATTTGCCTCTGTACATCATGGCCTCCTAATCATCCCCACATTTACATTTAGTCATTTAGCAGATGCTTTAATCCAAAGCGACTCACAGAGAGCTCAGGGAGCAGAAGCGATGTGTCACACAGGAGCCATAATACATTAGGGGCCAAAACAAAGTGACTAGTTCCAACAAAAGCCAGACCACCACCTGTTGAGAGAAAGAGAGGGTTAGTGGGGTTTCTTTTCATTTGTCTGTCAAGTATTCACAGAGAGATGGTTGAAGTAGTTTTTTGAATGTTGTGAGAGATGTGGACCGGACCGAGTTAGGAAGAATGTGAAGAGAGTTGTGAATGTGTACTAATGTACCCATATGTATTAATTGGCTTCGTAACTCTGTCTCCTCTCCACCAATAAGCTGGTGTGTGTGTGTGTGGTGGGCGTTCTGGCGCAATATGGCTGCCGTCGCATCATCCAGGTGGATGCTGCACATTGTGGTGGTTGAGGAGATCCCCCCGTCCATTTAAAGCGCTTTGACACAAAACACACACAGACACAAAACACACAGACACAGACACAAAACACAAAACACACACAGACACAAAACACACACAGACACAAAACACACACAGACACAGACACAAAACACACACAAACACACACAGACACAAAACACACACAGACACAAAACACACACAGACACAAAAACACACACAGACACAAAACACACACAGACACAAAACACACACAGACACAGATTTCTGTGAATTAAAAAGCCCAAACCAGAAGCAATAATACCAACAGATGGAAAAGAGACGACCCTGCATGGAACAAAAAGTGACTTGATTTTCATGTGCACGTTTGAGAGGAATTTGTACCGTTATTGATGTGACAATGCTGAAAATGGCACTTACTTGACTGTGAAAATAAAAAGATTAAAAAAACTTGAAGAGAGACCTCAGATGGTATTTGAACCGTCAAAGTTGATTTCTATGTTGTAAGCTTAGTCAAAACATGTGGTACATACCTACGAGTTTCATGGTAAGGTTTGACTGTCACGGAATTGCCCAAAGTCATTATCAGATGATGCTTGTGAATCTCGTCCTGTTGTAATTCTCTCACCGACCGCGCGGTGCCGCCAGATCCTCAACAGTCCTCTGGCGCTCGCTCGTCAATTTCCGGCAGTGACGTCACGAGTCACCTAGTAAGCTCGATCCACGCCACATGTTTGTTTAGTGGCCTTGATTTAATTCAATCAGTATTATTATGTTGATTTTAACATGTGACGTCTGAAAAGCGGTTGTGTTGACAGGCGTGACGACGTTCATTCGTGTAAGTGAACACAGATCGTGACAGAACGGAAGTTTGACGATCACCTCAGAAGTTTCTCACGTGACTGTACAACATATACAGTGCATTTAAAAACATGAATATTTTACAGTTGGTAGCGTCATATGTCAAAGTTGTTTGTGATGTAAAATGTTAGTTATACTGTAACTTCTGCAATATCAATATGTAATGGCCAGAGATTGTTGTGTATTTGATCAATTTGACGTCATGCTGGTTGCCCAGGTTACAAATAGGATGATGAGTTGTGGTGTCTATCTATCTGATGGTTATTTTGTGTCTGTCACTGTAAAGATGTTTAAAGTGTTCAATGACAATAGTGCAGTATGATGTCTGATGTTACAGTGTGAGAGCATGAGAAACATCCCATCATGAGCACATGCTTCCGTGAGGAGACATTCATCAGAAACACGTGAGTATATCATCTTGAACTATACTTGAAAACAACAAAATACAAGTTTCTTATTGTTTATTTTTAAAGAAAACATCACCACAGCATCTGAATGTGAACAGACACGTTTTACTGTTTTAGTACAAAAAAAGACCACATATGACAATGTCACCGCAAACAAATGCACATGTAGTTCAATGAAGCGCAAAGATACTAAAATAAACCTATTAAAGATGTAAAAAAAACCAGCAAAGTACAAATTAGTCTTTACTTTGAATTTAAGTTGTGCCATTGTCAAATGATTTCCTTTGAGTCTGATCTTTTCATTGGTTATTGTGGATTATCAGTCTGGGATGGAACTGATCTGTTTCAGCTGACGGACTCTTTTATCTGTTCAGTAATAATCATGTAAACTCGGTTTTTATGTTTTTGCGTTCACCAGAATACTGTAACTCACGAGTCTTTTAAAGCGCGAAGGCTTCTCCCTCTATTCATTACAACCGCATTAAAACCCCGAACAGACTTCAGGATTTCTGCTTTGTGTTTCACAGACAAAGGATCCCGCACACACTTAGAGCGAGTGAATAACAAGAGCATGTTTACTCTCCAGCGAAACTATAAAATAACAAATATACTAAAGATTATTCCAGAAGGAGAAAAACATCACTGAGGTGGTTTGTAGAAGGCATCACCAGCGTTGGACGTTTAAAGAGTTTTAAGGGGTCGGTGGGGGGAGCGAGGGGTAAAATGAACTACGAGCGAGCGAGCGAGTGAGAGAGACGCTGCACCGCGGGCGAGCGGGCAGCAGCTGTACGGTCTGCTCGCAGGGTTGTTCTCTCCGTCTGCTGGACGTCTTGGCTCGTAGCCCGACTGGCGTTTTTGTAATCAAGACATGATCTCAGACTCCATGCGCTTCCCCGAGCCGCGTCGGCTGCCTGCCGTTTGGAAGGACTCCACGTTTCCCTGCTGACATGCACAACGCCGTGAGTCTCTCTCTCAAATCCTTCCTTTTTTCTCCTTCCCGTTCTCTGGATCTTCTGTGTACGTGATGGCTGCTGGGAGTAACGTGAGCTTTGCTGTCATATTCTCGGTTTTGGCTGCGACCCAACGCAGGAACAGAACCAGGCCTCTGCGTGGGTGCAGGAGCTGCAGTTTACAGTCCGAGCGGCTGCTGCTGCGTGTGCGTGTTTGACATGTGATCTGTAAATATGAGACAGACAGGAAAACGACACTGGAATGTTCCTGTCCTGCACTGATGAGTCATTTCGCTGTCCTGTCACGCTGGATTTTCCTTCAAGTTTGTGTGTGTGTTTGTACCCTCTTCATGGTTTGTTTTGATACCAAGACAACACGTGAACTGTTAGCGTAGTTGTTTCAAATGATCTCTAAATAGCAAATGAAGAATTGTCTGTATGTTCTGCCTGTATTTGTTTCCAGTCATGCTGTTGCAAACCTGTCAGATTTTCTTACTTCGGTTGTCTTAAAGCGATTCTTCAGTGAAAAATGAAAATTCTGTCCCCATTTAATCGCCTTCGAGTTGTTCCAAATCTGTATAAATGTCTTCGTTCTGATGAATACAGAGAAAGATATAACCAAACAGATCTCGACCCCCATTGGCTCCCATAATAGGAAATAAATACTTTATCATTTTTTGTCCTGTTGACCACAGAATAAGATATTTTGAAGAATGTGGGACAGCAAACAGTTCTGGGGCACTGTTTTTTTCCTACTATGGGAGTCAATGGGGTCCAAGAACTGTTTGGTTCCAAGCATTCTTCCAAATATCTTTCTCTGTGTTCATCAGATCCGATTTGAAACAACTCGACGGTGAGGAAATGATGACAGAATTTTCATTTTTGGGTGAACTGTCCCATGAAGCTGTTGTTTTCCTTACAGCACATACTAAAGTGGAGAGTCAAACAGTTTTAAAGGAAAACTTCTTTTTGGGTGAACTATGGCTTTAAGACCCGAGAAACGATAAGCCTAACATTAAAGGGATACTTCACGCAAAAATGAAAATGCTGTCATCACGTACTCGCCCTCTAGGTGTTCTTTGTTCAGTTGAACTCAAGGGTGTTTGGGGAAATGTCAGAAATTGTTCTACCACAGCAGGAAAAAGGACTGTATCATTTCTTTTGTTCTGTTGAACCAAAAACAGAGAAATTTTGAGGAATTTAGGAAAGCAAACTGTTCCAGGGCACCTTTGACAATCATTTTATTTTTTCCTACTATGATGGTCAACGATACCTCAGATATGTCAGTTGCTAACATTTTTTACAGATTTGGAGCGGCTTTAACTACACAGATTTACAGATCACAATGTCATGTTTATTCTAAACTTGTGCGCTGCAGTTTCACATTTTAATGCTCAAATAACTTGAAGTTTAAATTCACTCTGAAAGTGATCTATGGGTTTATTGAAAGGGTTTTTGGTAAATCGCCTGAAATAAGGTCTGTGGTAAACAAAACCTCGAAATATTGTCACGTTTTATTCTATGACATAAAACACACCAGTTATAAACCGGAGTAGTTCATTACCAGGAACACATGTGAATCAAGTTTGAAAGAGTTGTCGGAGGCTTGGTGGTGACGTTGATATGGTCTGTTTATAGCCTCGTGTTAGCTTTTGACTTCTGCCGGTTGTATTTCGGCTTCAAAAGTATCAAATGTTGTGTTGATCTGTAAATATGATCTCGCCAAAACATGTAAACATCATGAACCTTTGTTAATCACAGATCTTATTTTTCACGATCTTCCAAAAGATGACCGGTGTGATTTGAGTGGTTGTGTTCTGTCTCTTTAAACATGTGCTCAGTCTCAGTGTCTCTGTGGGTTTGTGCTGCATGAGTGTTGAGTTATTGTTGGGATCTGGACTGAATGTCACATGGATCAGCAGACCGTCTCTTTATCTTCTGCTTCTGCTGCAGTGTGTCTGCTCTGCACGTGACATGAGATCTGATCTGATCTGATCTGATTTGGCCTTGCAATCCGAAAGTGAGAGATCAAATCCAACCTGTTTATAAGGCATTAGATTAATTTCTGTAAATTATTTTATAGTAATATGTTTCACAGATGTGTTGCAGAAATGTGAAGCTCATGTTCTTGTTAAAGAAATAGTTCCCCGACAGAATGAGAATTGGTCATCATTTACTCACCCTGCTGTCATTTTAAACCCACCCGTGTGATTTTCTTTTTCGCAAAACACAAAAGAAGATATAAAAAAAATGTTAGTAACCCAAAACCATTGTTCCCCATTGCCTTCTAATGTATGGACACAAAACCAATGCAAGTCAATGGGGACCAACTTTTTCTGTTACAAACATTCTTCAAAATATCTTCTTTGGTGTTTCGCAGAAGAAAGAAAGTCATGCAGGTTTAAAATCAGGAGTAAATAATAATAACAGAATTAAAATTTTGAAGGTGAACTATTCCTTTAAAGCACTTTCATGAATCCTCAGTAAGATCGTTTGTTATGTGAGTTGAATCTAAGCATGTAAGCAAATTGTAGTTTTAATCTTTTTCTTGGATTTATTTGAAATCTGATGTCTTAAAGCTTATTTGTTTGCTGTTCAGCTTTAGCTGTGGACAGACAGGGTCAGTAGCCCGTGTGGGTTTTCTGGGCGATTGCTGGGGTGTCACTTTGAGCTGAAAGTGCACACAATATGAGTGGGATGTGTATGTGTATGTGTGTGTTCATGTGTTGTGTGTTGTGTGTGTAAGTGTAATACAGTACGACAGTGTTTACACATAATGTCATGAAGCATCGCAGGTGTTGTGTGTTCATGTGTAAGTTTCTCGCTGTAGTCTCTGTCTTCTTTGTTAGCCTTTCAAATGCTCAAATGTTGGAGTACAGCTGCCTTCTTAAAGTCCCAGTGAAATTAAAAATGACTTTTCTTATTTTTTCATGAATTATTGCAGCGTTTATTGTAAATAGTTGATCAATGTGGGTCGTTCTCTTTAAAAAATTCGTGTGCCCTCAAAATCTTCAGTTGAAATCTGTAAATGCACTTCCTCCCTGTAATGACTGTCCATCTTAAATGAGTTTGTTAGACGGCTTGGGCGGAGCCTTCGTTAACTCCTCCCCTTCAAATGTCAATCTGCTGCCAGTTCCATTTCAAAATGCAACAGGCTGTTTTTACACATCCAATCAAATTGCAGAGAGAGACGAAAGACTTAAACCTATTTTTCTGATTTGAAATTCCTTTTCGCTCGGAAATGCGTCAAAATACGGAAGTAAAAACGACTGCGACTTCCGGTTCACGGGGACTTTGAATGCTGTGACTGATCTGGAGTCAGCAAGAGCTTTACTCCGTCTCGCTGCCTAATGTAAAATCTCCTCCTGCGTTTCCTCCTCAGTTGTCATTGGCTGACACATTCAGCGTGTGCCCTTTAACCGCAGCGTCAAACACTCAGAGAAATGAAACTACCAGCGTTCTGTTGCTATTGTTGTGTCGATGTGATGTTGTTTATATTGTATTACAGTGTAGTAGCTGTGCTGTAATCATTTAAACAAACCTAGAAACCCTGAACGAGCCGTCCTGCAGCGCTTGGGGTGCAGATTTAATGCGCAGAGGTTCAAGTAGCCCGTCGGAGCAGACGCACAACTACACACAAACACTCGTGCAGATGATAGATCTCGTAATCGAGCAATTTTACATCAACCAACATCAGCACACAAACATTGTGTGACACATTTGTTGCGTTTGAGACACTCGTGTTTTCAGTATATTTGCTTTAACATGTGAAATGTGTGTAGATGCAGTCAGTAGCAGGAAATGTAATGGATTGTTTGGATTATTGTGTTGTGGTTTGTGATGCTCATGACGTGTTGTGTGCTCAGAGCCCGCCAGAGACGACCATGATGATGATGAAGATGCAGAAGGACGCAGAGCTGGACAAAAAGATCGAAGCTTTACGGAAGAAAAATGAAGCTCTTATGAAACGCCATCAGGTGAGAATGACACATCACAGACTGATCTGCACCGGTTTAATCTGGTCTGCTCTGGTTTCGGCTGCCCTGTGCTTGTTCAGGTTGGCCAGCACATGTGTTCTGTAGACTGACCTGAGCTGGTTTAATCGGGATTGCGCTGGTTTATTCAGGCCTGCGCTGGTTTAGGATGGTCTACGGTGGGGTATCTTGGCCTGTTTAGGTTTAGTCTGCTGTCCACTGGTTTGGGCTGGGCTGTGCTAGTGTAGACTGTCCTGCGCTGGTTTAGGCTGGCCTGCGCTGGTTTTGTCTGGCTTGCACTGGTTTAGGCTGCCCTGTGCTGGTAAGGCTGGCCTGCACTGGTTTAGTCTGGCCTGCACTGGTGTAGACTGGCCTGCGCTGGTTTTGTCTGGCTTGCACTGGTTTAGTCTGGCCTGCACTGGTGTAGACTGGCCTGCGCTGGTTTTGTCTGGCTTGCACTGGTTTAGTCTGGCCTGCACTGGTGTAGACTGGCCTGCGCTGGTTTTAGTCTGGCCTGCACTGGTGTAGACTGGCTTGCGCTGGTTTTGTCTGGCTTGCACTGGTTTAGTCTGGCCTGCACTGGTGTAGACTGGCCTGCGCTGGTTTTGTCTGGCTGCCTGGTTTTGTCTGGCTGCACTGGTGTAGACTGGCTTGCGCTGGTTTTGTCTGGCTTGCACTGGTTTAGTCTGGCCTGCACTGGTGTAGGGCTGCGCTGGTTTGTGGCTTGCACTGGTTTAGTCTGGCCTGCACTGGTGTAGACTGGCTTGCGCTGGTTTTGTCTGGCTTGCACTGGTTTAGTCTGGCCTGCACTGGTGTAGACTGGCCTGCGCTGGTTTACACTGGCCTGCACTGATTCAGCCTGGTCCCTGTGTTAGTAATTGTTGTATAATGTGTATTTTTCAGGAAGTGGAAGAGGACAAGAAGCAGGCTGAGCAGGATGGCATGTCATTACACAGCAGGAAGGAAAAACCTAATGATCTCACCATCACCCTCAGCAAGTCATCTAATGTGAGCCACTTGATTTACTGCAAACCCTAGAGACTCCTACTGTACAGCGATGATGTCATCGTGCTTCATGCAGTTGATAAGGAAGATGAAATCAGGATGTTCTCTTCCACACAGTCATACAGACTTGAAGTGAATTGTGACAGTTTGTTTTCTGCATGAATGAAACTTTCATTTCTTGGTTGATGTGTGCTGTTTCAGGAGCAGCGTGTGGTGACCAAGAAGTCCAGACAGAAAGAGTCAAACACCAGATCAGATCAGGAGATGGATCCCTGTGAATCTGGATCCAGATCCAGCCTCGGTGTCGGGAGAGGGAAGAGAAGACAGCTGCTCGTCACAACGCCGGGAAACATCAAGGCAAGACTCAGTGAATCTGTCTCATGTATGGTCTGGATGAATCTGTCCGTGTCAGTCTAGATGAGTCTGTTCGTCTCTGTCTGTGATATTGTTTCAGGGTAAGAGGGTGTTTGGGGAAAGAAAGGACAGAAACTGTCCCGTGAGGGTTAAACCAGGTGCTGAGGAAGAGCCGGACACCAGCGCGCGAGTCAAACGACCTCCGCCCACAAAGAGAATCGTGGAAATAACGGTGAGCAAATGTTCTCGACACGATCTTCTTTGTGTTGCGTGTTTTTAGCATAACTTGAGTTGACCTCAAAAAGTGTCAATATGAGCATCGATCAGTGACATCAGACACTCTGGTCTCTCAGGGTCTTCTAGCCGTGAGGACACGATGATTAGCCGATGAATGTAATCTGATTATTCAGCCTTGCTTGTATGTAAACAAGTAGTTTAGGTGCTCAGATGCACCCGGCTGTCGGAATGTGTTCCCATGATGCCATGCACCATTCCTGTGCTGTGCGTCACCGTCTCCTCGTCTCTCCTCAAGTCTCCAGGCTTTAAATAGCTGTCAGACGGGATGGGTCACGCCTCCCCTGATCATAAAGACCTCAGCAGAGCTGCTATGAATATTCATCAGGACTTTTGGCAAGGGTTTCCGTCTCTTTAGCTCTTCTTGTAGATTTCACATGTCTGACGTCCAGGCAACCACTCAGCACAACCAATCACAAGCCTGACATCAGCCACACATGACTTCAAAACAGAACAAATCACGATTAGGAATGAGCTTTTCCCTCCGGTTAAATGCGGCGGTAAACGGGGGTGAGGAGTTTGCTGTGGGACGCTCGAAGATGCGGCCGTGCACATGACGCATTTTACATTCAGTTTTAAAATAGCGAGAACGCCAATTGCTTGAATTAATGTTGGGTTCAATATCTTTCTTAATAAAAACACAAAACTAAAAAAAGGTAAAATTACATTTGCTTATATTAAACACAGACAACGAAACGAATAATCACAGCACACATTGTGCAACAAATAAATAAATATGAAACGAAAACGTTTATGTTTATGTTAATAAATGGCAAAGCAGACCGAAGTCGTCCGATCTAAGAAGTAAGCTGTCGTGTTTACAACGTGTGCTGTAAGAATTCATCACGATCGACTACACGCTTCATTCTTAAATGTATGCGAGGTTCACGGTATAAACTTATAATCATTGTTGATTCTGTTCACTTTTGACACGTTGGTGAATGAACACCGGTCCGTTACCACTGGGACATTTCACATCACGCGGTACAAAACCTAATGTGATTGGTTGCTTCACCTGTCAGTCATATGGCTTCTTGGGCAGGCCTTGGCCAAAGAAAGTGGCGATAAGTGGTCTGGCGACGCGAGACTAGACACGTGTATCACCGGTGACACCGACTATCCCAACAAGCCTAATCACGATTATTAAGTTCAACAATCAAACTTGACATTTGTGACGTGCAGTGAAAACCTTAGCAACGCCCTAGAAACCATCCTAATGTTGTCTCATGACCAAGTATCATTTGCACTGTATTCAGAATGTGTAAATAATAGTTCTTTGGGAAAAACATTATAGCTTGTCTCATGTAATACACAACATTTTTTGTGTTGAGCAACTTGATTGTTGTGTCTGTGTGTTTCTGGTGTTTTCTCATTGCTGTGTGGGGATTTCAGGGCGTGTTTTACACCCGGCGGGGTTGAACCGTCTGTCCGCCGATGTCCGACAGACACGACGAGTGGAGCTCTACACAATACACCCTATTGTGTGTCAGACACGACCGGCCGAGTCTCTGTCTGATCCGCATGCACGAGGACAGAATGGGCAGATGATATAAAAGGCATTATAGGAGAGGACGTTTGGATGAAAGACGACAGATTTTGCTCTTTGTGATGTAGACTGAAGAATGGCGCAGAATAAAAGCAGGCTGGTTTTTGAGGGTTTTCAAGGAGGTGGTTTTGTGTGGATTGGGTATTGGATGAGAGGACGAAGAGTCAGAACAGAGGTATCCTCCTGTATGTGATATCCCATAATGCATCAGGGTGTCGTCTGTGTTGTAGACCGCAGGGAAATGACTCCAGGCAGTGACATCACAATGCTGTTGTTGTGTGATGTCCTCGTTTCTAGTAAGACGGAGCTCAGATTCATTTTTCCTGTGTTTCTCTGTCTGTGAGCATCGTGAGAGACGTCAGAGATGAACAACACACAAACAAATCTGACTGACAGCCTACTAACCCTGTAATTACCCTCATTTACCAATTTACTCTCTCTCTCGCTCTCTCTCTCTCTTCATTGTTTGGGGTCATAATGAGCCGGATGATTTAATGTCTTTAACTTTTGTTCTGAATGGGTTTATTATGCAGCTGATGGGACATTGTGTTGTGTTGTGTTGTGTTGTGTTGTGTTGTGTTGTGTTGTGTTGTGCGTCACTGCGTGGTTCTTTTCATATACAAAATGTCCAAAGTTTTTTTTTTTTCTGCTCTTTTCACGTTTCAGCTATTTTTTTAATTGATCCATGTTTCTAGAACTTGTATTTAATAATGTCTGTGTTGTTTTATACACTTGTTGATATTGTGTAGTTTTGTTCATGGTTTATGAGAATAAGAGCATTTCACGCAACCTGGAAACATTTACATTTAGAATATACTTGGGTCATTTTTCTTGTCAAGAAAGTTCATCTTGATTTAAGAATGTTTAGATATTTGTAAGTCAAATCACTTTTTTGCAGTGTACAATTGACAATTTGTTTTAGATGTGATTTATGTTTCTGAGGTTTGTGCTGGACTAGAGCTTTGAATCTGTGATTGTAGCTCTGTATTCTGATTAAAGTCTAATGTGATGTCTTATATTTGTTTTCTATGAGCAGCCATGAATTATTCAATATAAAAAAGCGACAGATGCAAAAGTAAGAAGCTTCTAATCTCTTCTGATAGAGAATCATGTTATAGTGGCAGAAGTCCAGACAGTGGTAGTAATAATGCAGATGTACTTCTTCTGTTTGTCCTCACGGGGGCAGTATCACTCCAGCAGACTGTGTTTGTGTTTGACTCTTGTTTATTCCCTCCGTGTCTGTTCACTCAAATGTTTCAGAAGATGGGTTACTTGTTCTTGCTCGAAATATCTCTTTGTGTTTTTGTTTTACCAGTGTCAATCATTTTCTTTGTGTAAGCATGTAGTCAGTTGAGTCTCATGACCTGTGACTAGTCTGGCCAAGCACCGCCCACTTCCGCAGATGCACACCCTCTGACTGACATGTAAAGCAGCCAATCACATCTTATTTTGTCTTTACATGTCGTCCGGGGGTGGGGTTATCTGAAATACCGCAGAGATGACGTATTTTTGTGTGCAAAATGGGTTTTTGGTAAATCGCCTGAAATAAGGTCTGTGGTAAACAAAACCTCTATAAAGATTTTCACGTTTTAATCTAAGACTTAAAACACACCGGTTATAAGCCGCTTTTATTGTGTCTTTTAAACGGCGGTCGCTAACAAGTTGCTCAGTATCTTTTAATGAGAGTCAGCGAGTGCAGCTGTGACGTGTCGGAGGAGATCTGGTCCTCCCGTCTGAGTCTGGGTTCTTGAGTTTGTGTTCCTCGCCCCAGAGACGTGTTGGCCTGCTCACCGGGAGACTGCTGTTATTAGATTAGCGTAAAGGTTCGGTAAATTCTGTTAGCATCGCTTTATTAGAATGATCTTACTTGTTCTATAAACACCATGCACTGTGTTTGACCTTTTCTGTGTTTTTCTGTTTGTCTTATTTTCTCATGTAAAGCTACATTGTGAAAAGCGCTATAGAAATAACGTTGAATTGAATTGAAGTTGCTGAGAGGGACTACTTCCTTTGGCAGCGATGCAACATGGGCACAAATCTCTTAACACCTTCACGCATGCCCAGAGGGATTACTTACCAGGGAACACATTTTAAATCAAGTTTGAAAGAGTTGTCGGAGGCTTGGTGGTGACGTTGATATCCAGCGACCTTAAGCGTGGTCTGTTTATAGCATCGTGTAACATTTGTTAATCACAGAGCTTATTTTTTACAATCTTTCAAAAGTCTGCGTAGGCTTTTGGTCGAGGGAACCAGCGCGGCGCTTACCTGCGGGTTAGCCTAAAAAAAATGAATCCCTGCGCATCTCCATTATAGTAAATAAAATGAAGCATTAAATATGTGCTTTGAATAATGATCTCTCTCTCTCTCTCTCTCTCTGTGTAGGAGGACACAGGTAAACAGGATGTTAAGAGCAGAGAGTCACAGTGTGATCAGGTACAACACACGAGATTTCATCAACTCAAGATGCTATTAAATAGAAAAAAATCCTCTTTAAAGTATTTTATTATCCGTCTCGCAGAGATGAAATATATTGTGTTGTGACGTCAGTGATCATCTTCTCAGTCCAGCTGATTCGACTCTTTTAATTCATTATATTTCTTGACCTAAAAATCATATTGGAGTTTCTCAAAAAGCTTTGACCCGTCACCGTCTTCTCTTGTAGATCTGAGGTCTCGCAGCCGCTGGGAGTCACAGACCTGAACCTCACGTCCAGAGAAGAGCAGACGGAGTACCAGCGCTGGAAGAAGGAGCGAGAGGAGATCGACAGGGAGCGCGTGGCCCGACACAGAAACTCTAAAGGCCAGTGGAGGAGAGCCTGGGACGTGGAGAAGCCCGACCTGATGTGAGCACTTTGGGTTTATATTTAGGGGCGTGAACATTGAGCTGCTTCAAACTTGACGGATGATTCAGACTTTCTCATTTTGTTCTTGTAGACATCCTGAAGCCATCAGAGTTGTTTTAGTTGTAACTAACGTATTAGGGTCATAGATGTGAGGGGGTGTGGCTACACGAGGCGGTTCAGGCAGGTCTGGTGAGCATTCGCTTTTACATAGAATGACTCTTTTGATCCCACACTTTCATTTCTGCAATTTTACATGTCTGATACATGCATGAGCAACTTATAACACGCCAAAGACACAGAACAACACGCGTTCACACAAACATGACTTGAGTCCAGATGTTAACCAGGGTCTGCGAGGTGCTCTCTTCAGGAGTAAACATCCCTCCCCTGTGAGCACTGTTGAGTGGACGGAGACGGCGGGATATTTTTAGGCTGGTTTAAATGCCTTGCCTTATTTGGCAGGGTTTGTGAACACCAGAGATTGTGCAGGACGCGTCAACCCAAATGTTTTGTGGGAGATGGAAGCTGAGCGCATCCCTGTGAGAACCTTCAGTGAAGTTGATCTGGACAATCACGTGCTTTACTCGTTCAGACGTTTGTCCATTCAACAGTTTCCGGTTTGTTTGTTTTCTGCAGTTTAGCCAACAAGACTTCCTCGGTTTAAAAGCGTTATCAGAAAAGTACAAAATACAAGAAGCAGAACCCGTGAGCAGTATAAAGCAGCACTAAACACCCAAACATGTGTCATGATGTTGATGTGACCTGCTGGAGTGTTGCTGATGTTGTTAGGGATGGGATCGTGTAGGATTGTTGTGTATTCGGTGTTTTAAACACATTTCACACATCTGCAGGTATTCGGACAAACCGGATGAAGGACCAGACAGAGACGCACACACCACCGGTGAGCAGAGGACACTTTATTATTTGTCTTTTCTTCATTGTGCTGTTGCTCAACAGCTCGTGAGAGTTTATGGTGTTTGATTGTTAGGAAACAGAAACGGCAGAAGAAGAAATCTGAGAACGGAAGAATCCAGAGGTGAGGAAACTTTGAATAAAGGGACCTGGACTTTACATTTCACCGTCATCGTTTTTATTTGATACAATTCGTTCAATTGTGAAAACCCAAATGAATTCACATTTTAAGATGAAAGACGCTGATAACTCCTGATGTAACAACGACCTCATAGTGTCGCACTTTCTTTTCTTTAGGGATGTTACGATTCACCGGTTGGAAATCGATTATAATATGTGACGATTCAAATGGGTTGGGATGTAAAATGAATGGCAGTACATGTGTTGAACCGCAGGGGTCGCTGTGTTTACTGCAAACTTGGAAAACATGGATATGCTGATATTTCCTAAATGTAAAAGATCCAAGACAACACAAAGTCTTAGTTCGTTTATATTAAAGAGACTTTTGAATTATTCCGTTTTTTATTTGATTTGGGATTCGTTTTGTTATTTGACAATAAAGATATTACAAAGAAATATGCAGCATTTGAGAAATAATAAAAGGGCATTTGTTAATTTCTAATTTGTCTCAACTCATTTTGTCAGAGTGAATCGTTACATCCCTACTTTTCTTTAATAACCAATATTCAGTTTTTTCTAGCAAGGCGGGAGACATCTTGCTAATTTCCTGTTTTTTATTACACGCTGCACTCTGTATTTCTGCATTCAGTAGTGTTGTAGTGCTAGTTTTACACACATGTAATATAAATCATAGGGGTCCACATAATGTGTCTGTGAAGTTTCAGCTCAAAGAACACTACAGATCTTTTAATATACCATGCGCTACATGCATGTGAGGAGAAACGTGCTGTTTTGGTGTGTGTGTCTCTTTAACTGCAAGTGAGCTGCGAGTCTCCGCCCCCTTTTCGGTTGAAAACGCTGCACGGCTGTGAGCCTGTGCTTCCAGCGACAAAACAATAAAGTATTGGTCACATAAAGCGATCGAGAAACAAGGTCTCGTCTTTGAACACCAAACACATTGTTTTCGATAAGCACACCGGTTTCCCCCGGAGCCTTTCACGAAGCCCCTCCGGTCCCTGTTGGTCCGGTCACGACTGCTTTCGGGAGAGAGAACCGCCTGGCGTGTTTGCAAACCATACACACAGTTTTCTGAAGTGAAGATACTCGAGACAAACGCATCGCTATCTCTCTAAGTCAAATTAACGTTACACAGGACAATCCCGTCGCATGTTTACAAGCCACACGCATTGCTTTCTAATAGTGAACGGACAAACGTGTCACAGTGAGATTTGATCTACTTCAAGTTGCCGCAGGTCCCTGGGGTCTTACAGAAAAAACAATGTCTTTATTTGCAGCTTTGCCTCGTTCAGTGTGGATGATTTCCATTGAAAACTAAATAAATCCATCGCTCTCTTGTCTCCCGTGAGGCTGGAACATTCTTCTGTGTTGGTCTGTGCAGCCAACAACACAACAGTTCGTAAGCTTTGCTACTTCTGCCGTGGCGCTGGAGCTTCACACATGTGAAACATCAATGGCGGCGGCGCAACGGGTGGACACGTTCAGAACAAGGGGCGGAAATATTATAATAAGAACGGCTGCTTACGTCAGTAAGAGATTGATTTCTGAAGCGCTGGTTTTCTCACAGGCTTGCAGAGATCAGGCTCACATAAAAAAAGTGACAAGAGACCCGGTGTTAGCATTCAAACATGGAAAGTCTGTCTTTCATGAAATCACCCCTTTAAGACTTTTTTTGATAGTCTTGACGGTCTCGACTGTCTCTGGTCTCGGTCTTAGTGGTCTCTGGATTCTATTTAAAGACCGGTCAGGACCACAACTGTGGGAATTCCCAGGAATGCTAAATTCCTGGTGCATTGTCTGATTCATGTGTTAACATCATTCATGTGCTTGGATGTGAAAAAAGATGTTTTGTTTTGCTGAAGGTCACAGACTTGTGTATTTCCCTTTGTTACTTACCAGTGTTTAGTTGTTGGAGTTTTTAGCTGCACAAAGACAGTAACATGTTCCAGTAGCTGGGTGATAAAACATGCAACATTAAACATCCTACACATACATTTCTGACTTCTATTATTGTTTTATTTTGACTTTGTAGTGTTTTGTGGATCTTTTGAATGAATTTTGGGAGTACTGGTCTTGGTCTCGACACCCTCTGGTCTCGGTCTTGTCTTGATCTCGGTTTTGGTGGTCTGGACTACAACACTAGTGTTCAGAACTTAAAGCCTTGGAAGAATGATATGTAGTGTGTTTCCAGTTATGCTTCAGTTTATCACAAAGCAATAATCAAGTTTGATATGAGATGTCTGATAATACCTTGATAATGTTATGTGGATCATAGTAGTTTTATCGGCCAGACACGATCATGAAAGCTGTCTTTTCTCTGTGGTCATCCAGCGCGAGAGAGGAAGGGTAACAGTCGTCCAGTGGTGAGCAGTAAAGCCAAGGGTAAAGAGCGTCTGACGGGTCGAGCCCGGCGGTGAGATCCTCATCACAAACACAACATTACTGTCTCAACTCCAACACATTACAATCTGCATTCATACCCAAACACAGAGGATGATGGGAAATGCCCTACAGCATCACCTGACATTTAACTCGCATATACATCAAACCCCACAGTAAACGCATCCTATGGACATTAAAGCACATACACAAATGTTCCTGAAGGAAGATTGAAGAAAGTGATCTACAATTGACATTTGACCAGAACCGATTGTTAACTAGGGTTTTCTTCTCAGATGGGACGCTGAAGAGCACGAGGGACATGAACAGGTACAACCTTGATTCTGTCTTAGACATCACAGCCCATCATCTGAATGAATAAATACATGTTTTCTTCTGGAATGAACTGTTTCTGAAGGTCTATCCGGAGGGCGGTCTGCAGGCCTTCCTGGAGGAACTAGACGCTCTGTGTTCTTCTGAGGAGAATAACATCAATCAAGATGACGTTCTGAACTCAAAGCCGCATGTGTCTGAAGTGGCGTTCAGACCCGAGGACTTCAGCGGTGCTGTGCTATCTGACGGCGAGACGGCCGGACGGAACACCGCGGAGAAGAAGGTCGGTTTCTCTGAAGAGCTTCTGGAGAGGCCTCACGAGATCTCAGGCAGCGGCTCGCGGGCTCAGAACGGATCTGATGAAAGACAACACCAGAGTGACAGCGAGCGTCTCGCTGAAGATAAAGAGATGGCAGAGATGAAGAGTCTCTCAGACGTGAGTGTGATGAATGAAGAATGTAGAGAAGCGTCGTGTCTCGGCATCAGTTCAGGACAGGAAGACGTTTGTATATCAGATGAAGCGGTCCAGACTCCAGGTCTCAACAAGACCGGCTGTGGTATGACATCATATGACTCACGTGTAGACCCTTGACTGGTCATAATGCCTTCAGAGGAAATGAGAACCTCTATAACACGCTTGTCAGATTAGAGAAGGTGTCATTTACACATGAACGAGTCGTGGTTGTCTCTCTTTACAGGAGTAAGACTCAACCACAGACACAGGAAATCAAATGAATACAAATAACAGTTCATGTTTGGATTAGAACTGAAAGGACGGATTAACCGTGTGTGTGTGCGCGTGTGTGTGTGTGCGCGTGTGTTTACAGAAGAAGGGATGGAGTCCAGTGTGTGTGTACTGAATCTGGATTCTGGGGATTCTCTTTCTAACTGCAGCGCCACTGTTGATATGGTAAGTGTGTGTGTGTGTGTGTGTGTTGAATCTGGTGTCTGGTAAGGCTCTAAATGTGTGTGTGTATGCGTGCATGTCTGTGTGTTTGCGTGCATGTCGGTGTGAGTGTTGTTTGTGATGTCTCTGTGTGTTTGTGTGTGTGTGTGTGCATGCATGCACATTACGCCTATGGACTGTCCCCACGGAGATAGTTAAGTCAAGACATGTGTGTGTGGTGATTGTGTGTCTCTGTGACTGCTAATCTGGACTCTCAATTGAATGAATAAACAGGTAGTGAAACCCCCTGATTGTGTGCGCATTATGCCTATTGAGTTTGTGTTAGTGTGTCTGTGTGAGTGTTGTATGTGGTGTCTCTGTGTATTATTTGTGTGTGTGTGCGTGCTTGAATCTGGCCTCTCTCTGAGTGCTGCACCATTCCTGATATGTTGAGTGTGTAGTGTGGTTTGTTGTCTTGTTATAGTGTTGTGTGACTGTGCTGGACTCTGGTGTCTCTGACTGACTCTGAGGTTGTCACTAGTGTGTGTGTGTTGTGTGTGGCTGATATGCAGGTGGATTGCTACACTACAGTAAGTGTTGTGCAGTAGAGCTTCAGTGTGCGGCTGCAGTCTAGTTTCTCATTTGACTTTCAGATTTGAAGCGTCCCACCTCGCTGGGTTTAGCGGCCCACTGCAACTCCATTAGAGAGCTTCAGACGTACCCTAGAAAAGAGTCTCTGTATATGAGCCCAGGCCACATACGTACTGTACACCCCCGGAACAATCTGCATCATTTTGAACATTCTTATGGTTAACTCTCGGAGGATCTGCAGGTAGAATATTCGATTTGAATCTGATCACATGATCTTTACTCTTTATATCAGTAATGCACATGTGTAGGGTAAACAAAAGCCAGTATTCACAGCAGTGGTGGCTGGTCAATAGGGGGCGCCGCCCCACCAAATTATCCAGAGAAGAAGACTGTTAAACACAAGCATTAAACATGTGCTTTGAATAATGGTCTCTCTCTCTCTCTCTCTCTCTCAAATCCAGAGTTTCCTGAACACTCCCTACACTTCTATAGCGCATTGATAAACTGTAGAAAATACTGATTATACCTTAATATTTACTATGGTACGGTTCAAAAACACTGTAGCATCTAGAAATTTTGCTATGGTTTACTATAATAAATAATAAAGTATACTGCACTTTTTTATTTTATTTGGACTAAATACTGTTAATAAACATGATTACATGCTTTGACAGTTAAACCTTTCTTCAGCTCAGCAGTGATGATACGGTTACATCACATGTCAAATGGTTTGTTACACCCCTCAAATAAATTGTGCTCCGGCCGCCGCTGATTCACACTGATCTGTCTTCACAGACTTTACTTGAATACATTTCTTGAATTAAATGATAGCGTTATGTTAGTGTTTAGTCAGTAGAGTTAATATTGACCGTGAAGTGATGGTTCCAGGTCATTCGTTTTTAAGGACAAAGCCTAAAGAAGCTCAACTAATACTACTGTTGTACAGTGAACCCAATTGACTTCATTAAATGAAGATTTCTCAAAAATAAAGATGAACGATTGATTCATTTAAATGTCTTTCTTTCTTCCACGCAGGCGAGAGAAAATGGGAAAGTTGTTTAGATGGAAAATCTGACTGGATCTTCGGACACTGAAACCAAAACCCACAGAGAGAAAACATCATTTGCCTTGTTTGTTTCACTTTAGCAGTGGTACAAAGTTACTAATACGAGTGTTTATTTTAATATTGAGATGTTTTATATTAATATTGAGATGTTGAGGTTTATTGGAAGCTGAATGTTCAGATTGTCTGGAGATCTTCGGGCTGTTGATTTGAGTTTAAAGCACTACTGAAGCCACTTAATGTTTCACTTAATAACGTTTAGTGGGATGAACCCACAGACACACAATCCATATGCATTCAGAAATATAAACCCAACAGACGCCTTTATCACATAATACTTATCTAAGCACACGTGTTGTGGGTTTGAATGGACTCTTTGGTTTGTTTATTAGCACTTTATCTTATTTGAATGCTACATGTGAAACATTACCCGAACACTGAAACCATTTTCTAACCTAAGTTTGCTTTGGATTCAATTTATTTCTTATAAAATGTTTACAAGTTTAATAACTTCGCACAATTGAAAGTTGTTTTGCCCCAGAAGATTTAGCACATATAGAGTCGCTGGTTATTGTTTGATGTTACAGTAAAATATCATTATTATTATTGTTATTATACTGATGGTTTCAGTATTTCTGACGTTTGTTTGTTATGAAAGATGGAAAGGCTCACAAATGTTTCATGTGACTGAAGTTGGATTTTTCTATTTTGTCGTCACATTTTGTGTTTACTTGCTTTTGAGTTGAATGTCAAAATACATAATAAAAACATAAACAATAAAAAGCAAAGAAAGAGATTTTTTTTTAAACAACCTTGAATGGTTCTCTGTGGCATCGCTGTGAACAAGCCCTGTAGCACCTTTATCTTTAGCAGTGAAGATGATGAAAATATCTGCAACATTAATGTCAAATGTAAAACGCACATGCAGTGATGTGACGTTCTTCCTCTTTTATACTTACTGTATATTTTCATAGTTAAATGTTTTATTTGAAAAGAATTTGGTCATACACATTGAATTGTGGATTCTGAGACTTTGCAGGTAAGCGCTCGTCACTGGATTCTTTGATCATGTTTTCTCTACAAAATCCTCATTTTAATGTAACCTGCATTACTTGATCTTCATCCCCGCTGTGAAGAGTGAAAAACACATGTGTTGAGAATGTTGTGTGTGTTGTTGTGAATGTGGAGCAGGTTTGAGATGATGGTGAGTCATGTGGGATTTCTGTCTTATTATTTTTAAAAGCCTCTCATGGGACTGTTGCTCTGGAAATCATTGGCTTCTCTTCTGTTACTCTTTTAATTACTCTCTTCCAGCAGACGTGTTCAGGGAGCGCATCGTCCCCCCGCCCCATCACACCACTCTCATGATAGATGAAGAGGATGAGGATGGTTTGGATCTTACTCTGGATGATGGTAACCTTGTTCAAAATAAATCCAGAACAGTGTTGGTTTTTATTTGCAACCTCAGTTTAAAGTGACTTCACATCAGTATCACTGCATTTACAACACAAGAGCGTTGCTCTACTTACACATCTCATAGTGAATCTCTTACGTTAGTTTTGGGTTTTTAGAATTAAAATAAAAAGGTGGAGGCTTGTTTTACAAATCTTAAAATGTCTTTGTGATTCTGAGGTGAAATATGAGATGAGATTCAGATGTGAACTCGCGTGTCAAATACTTCCTCTTCTCTGTTTGTGTTTCAGCACAGATGTATTCAGTGTTGGGTGTCGTGGATTACAGATGAATTACTGTAATCACATTGCTTTTCCCCTGAAGCAAGTCGTTTCATTATAATTACTTATGATTTACTTGTATTATGCACTGTAAGTAATGTTAACAATCCTGTACGAGCAATTTAAACCTCACATTTAGACATTTGATCAAATGAGTTAGAAATACATTAGAAATGTGTAATGCAATCCATTTACCGTCCATTCATCTTCAGATATTCCTCTTTGTTAAATAAAGTCAAACAATTACACAGCTGTTTATGAAACTCTGTACTGTAATGTTATATTGTGCGTTCCTTGAATTATTAATACATTGTTTTGTCCCAGAAATTACACAGATTGTGTAAACCATTTTTACAGCGATAGAGTTCTTAGTTGTAATTGTTTAGGCAGTTTGTGTAACTGAACATTTGTAATGAAGTTATGTGGAATAAAGTGTTTCATGTTCAACTCAAACTGATGTTGATATCAGCATTTGTTTCAGTATGGATTTGGGTTTGTGAGCTCTCTGATGTGTGTGTGCGTGTGTGTGTGTGCTGCAGTGCAGTGCAGTGGAAAAAGGCTCCCAGGTCTCCTGGCACATTTTTGATAACATGATGTGCACCTGCCGCCGCATGTGAGCTCAGACCTTCAGCGCTCCAGAGACGCATGTGCTGTCGCTCTCCATCACTGCTGGGAAATGAGGGTCAGTGATGGGATGGATGGGTTGGGTTACAGCACTCTTGTACCGCAGTGGTCTCTCTCTCTCTCTCCATTTGTTTGATTTATAATGTTTCTCTGTTCGCAGTGTTCGGTCTGTCTGGTGTAAATTCAACAGCTCACTTTAAACGATCTGATTTGTACTATATTTCACTCTTGCATGAACCGTCATTTGATTGTATTTTCCTATTTGGAGCTATTGGATAGATGAAATAAACTGCTAAAGTTCTTGCAAACACACTACTACTGCAGTGCTGAGGTGATGTGGACGGTTGCCAGGGGCTGGTTGCTATGCTGTGCTGGGTTATTATGGAGTTGCAACAATAAAAATGACATAGAAAAGTACTTATAGTTATTATCAAGAGTCAGAATCAATAACCAGCAATAGTATTTCAAAAAGAAGAAATCTCACAATTTCATGTGCAGTTTTTTTGCAGTACATCTGAACCGCAGATACACACGACATGAAAGTTAAGATCGATCTATTAAAAGCCCTTCAACATCGCATTGATTTGTCGCTACACAACAGCCCGACAGATTTACAGGATGATCTTTGTCTGAGTCGCGAGTCTCTTTGGAGAGCAGATTGTCATTAGGACGTGGAGGTGTGTTCTCTGGGCTTAGGTCAGTAAACAACAACAACTTGGGAGCACCATAGCAACCACCCAGAACACCTTAGCAACCCTAAAGCAACATCCTCGCCTCCACCCACCAGACCCGAGCAACATGATGGCGTTAGAAAAAACATGATTCTAGTGTGTGTGTATTTTGTGTAAATGCTTTCCTGTGGCTCAGTGGTTAGAGAGTGGGTGAGCAACACCAGGGTCGTGGTTTAAATCCCAGCGATTGCACATACGCAGGAACTATTGTATAGTATAATGCAATGTGAGTAGCTTTGGATAAACGCGTCTGCCAAATGCTTGAAAATGTAAATGTAAGAGTGTTGAGGGTCCGAGAGCTGAAAATAGAGCAGGATTGTGTAAGTCCTGTTTGTGACTCGAGTAAAGTGAATCAATAAATCTTCAGCACTCGCTGTAGTGCGCCGGAGGAGAGAAAGAAACACGGCAAAGCGTGAACAGATCACTATATGAGTCCGAAATGACCCACGAGTCTGATGAGGCCAGTACAGTAGAAAGTGAGGATGTGTACTGATACCTCAGAGAGCTGTTTTCACTTGATCTGACCCATAAAATGACTTAAAAAAAGAATATACTTCCAAAAGCAAACCTGGGGGTGTGATATGAGTCGTTCTAAAGCAGGATTTGTATATATTTTAAGATTTGGCTGTCAAGGGTTAATCCATGATTTACTAGTCTTGACCGTCACTAAAAGAGTGTTTTCATCTGATGATGGATGTGCGGCACATGTTTGCTTTTATAACAACAGACTGCACGTGTGTGCTTAGGTTTCCGTACGAGTGTCATTATCTTCTAAAGCCATGAAGCGTTTTAGGGAATCGAAATTCATCTTCTGAACTGTTGATCCGTAATGAAGGAATGAAGTAAGCCATTCTCATGTTTATCATGTCAGAAAGCATATACAAGCCATTGTACAAGGTAGTTTATTTACCATTACGGTGATATATTCTGCACCTATGGTACAATATTGTTGTAAAAATGAGCTAGCAACGCTAAACGTTTCCATCATCGTGAGGCATGTATGTACATCACTAAACAACAGATTTACACTGGATGTCTGCACGTACCTGAGCATTGACACATAACATTCCTGAATAACTTGGTAAGGTTTAGCTGAACTTCATGCAAGCTTTAAGAGATTTAGTTTGGAAAGCTTGCCCCCCCACCCCACCCCTGAAAATGGCTGTTTAAATAAAGGCATTGTGATGAATGGTCAGTCTTTGGATGGATGTTTATTAACACGCATTAAACATGTCAGCCAGCAGGCGAGTTTTAGGACTATTACGCTCCAAAAAGATCAACCCCGGTAACCTTGCATATGTCCACCATGCCAGCTGAAGGCAAAACGAGAAGGTTATTAAGATTATATGTTAATTTATAGGAGGTTCAAACACTATTTGCGCCTTTGCTATGGTGTCGGTGTCCACGCACCCGCTGCGGCCTCCGCGTCTCCACGCGCACCGGACGGCGGCCTGTCTGTCTCGTGTCGGACCCGCAGCACTGCTGTACGTTCACGGTCCAAAGGCCCTGCTTAATTGTTTCTCTGCGGGTCGTTCGCGTCCGACACAAACCGGTTCTGACTTTTCGTCCGAGAGGCGTCCTCAAAAGATGTCTCGTCTTTGGCATCCCAGCGCATCGTCTGGAGATCCCCGTGGACGTCTTCAGCCGAACGGGTCTGGGAAGGATCTTTGACATCCGTCTGTCTGTCTGCGATGTGGGCAAGTGTGTACTTGTAGAGATCCCCGGATTCGGACTGCGCACTTTTGGAGAGGGACCTGGCCTCCCTCGCGCGGTGCGTCTTGACCTCGGACGCGTTGGATCCCGTGCCGTTGACATTGAAGAGATCCGCCTGTGTGCCGTTGATGTCTGTCCCGTTGCCGTTCTCCAAGTCGCCCGTGGTGCTGTTGTTCGGGGTATCGGGTTTTCCAGAAGTCGCCCCGGCCGGTTTCCACAAGAGACTGTAATAGATGGCCAGTATGATCGCCGCCAGAGACACGGATAACACATAGGCGAACACGGTGGCCAGTCTTACCCACTTCTTATTGGTCTTCGCTGCCATCTTTGCCTTCTTGTCGCCCGTGTAGGTGGCCGGTTTCCCCCTCTCCATGTTGGGCATGTAGTCCCTGTCCCGATTGCCTCGGTTTTTCCCTCGATGCTCTACGACCCCGTCCGTCTTGAAAGGCTGGCGGGGATCAGACCTCTGAAAACGAAGATGCGCGCTGATCGCAGTGGGTTCGGCTCGGTTTGTGGTTAGACGGACTTCCTTTCATCCATGGCGCCCGAAATGACTTAAAAATCCATCAGGATGATGTTGCGCTTCAGGGCGCAGGGTGATGCTGAACCTTCTGGTGTTTTCCAGCATCCAGCGCAGCTCTTTTTCCCCGAAGACGGCGATGTTTCTGGTCGAAATATCATGGGATGGATTAGAGAGGTTTGAGGGTGATGACAGAGATCATACAGTACACAGATCGCTCTCTCTCTCTCTCTCTCTCTCTCAGCTGAAGAAGAGGCTTGATCAGCTGAAAATACACGAGAGGAGGAGGCTCTTAAAGGGCCAGCACGCGATGCTCTTCGGGTCATTAAAGATTTCGTAGCTCTTTTTAAAATGGCCATTAATACAATACATAATGCAGAGCAGATCAGTATAAAGCCATTGTAAATGAAGAGAATCTTTCAGCTTTAAAATATACACTTTATTTCTAACGATTAGTTTTCATACGAATGAATTTCATTTAAACGTCTTATTAATAAAAGTATATCATGGTGTTTAATGGTTTGATCCCATGTTAAATGACGGGTGAGTTCAGCACCATGGAGAGCTACACCTGATGTCCTGTCAATCAAAGAACATCTTACATTCACAAGAATAAATTCTTAGGTAACACTTCAGTTTAGGGGTCAAGTCTCAGTGTTCACTAGTTGTTATTAGCATGCCTATTATTGGCATATTGGCTGTTTATTAGCACTCATAAAGCACATATTCTGCATGACCATACTCTACATCCCTGATCCTACCCAATCCCTAAACCCAACACCTACCTTACTAACTATTAATCAACAACAAATTAAGAGTTAAATAGGGAGAAAGTCGTAGTTCATGATTTGTTAATAGCGAAATTTGCCCCCTATACTGAAGTGTGGCCAAATCTTGAATATAATATTTGCTTTTGCCATAGAAATGTTGCACTAAAACGCTTTTGGTGAGTCATGTATCATTTCTAATCCTGCAATGAATATTTGATCTCAAACTAAGAAGTCTTCTGATGCTTTGCCTTTTATTGATTTAATAAATAATAATCACAAAATGCATTCTGACTGTTTTTAATTCATATGATAGAAATGCTTCTGTTTTTCTATCATTTGCAGGTGGCTTCAGTCGACAATGTTTGCTCATGAAGTGTCGTGAAATGTAAGACATTCAGATTGTTTTGCCATGGTTTTGTAAATGTTAACGTAACATGAACAATAATTTGTTTTTAGTAATAGTCTGTTATCATCTCATTATAGTAAATAATAAACAGATCAATTTTGACATACGTAAACAAATAAGTCATTTTGTCTAGATTATTTGATGCTTGTTGTTCATGTGATTCATCTCTTCTGTGATTGGACAGCTCAGTGGAATCAGTCAGCTGTTTGACAAGCCAATCAGATTAAGCGTTTTTAATCTTCCGCCATGATGTCGATAGCCCTGATGACCACACCTTCACTGTGAGACTGAGGTCAGATCCTCACCTGAAGTGCGTGTGTGCGTGTGTAAAACCTCAAACAGCGACATTATACTGTAGTCAAATCACTAACATAGTCAAAAACATTGAAAAAAAGACATTTCAAGTCCTGTCTATTAGAAATGATTAAAGTTTCTGTTCAGCTTTAAATCTGATCATGTCAACAGGTTTTTGTGAAGGTTTGGTTGAACAATTATGTTTATTGTATTCGTTGAATTCATATTTAAATGGAGTATGAAAGTTTTCCACTCATCGTCGTGTTAAATGTCGAATAGTTGGGATATTTCTGATTTGAGTTGTCATGGTAACGATGGTAAATATTTACATTCGTCATCACCGCTGATGCTCTTATTTGACTATTAGCCAAACTACACGGACATCATTGTTAACCCCACTGCAGCTAATTCTCTCTCATTTTGGTCCACTGTAATCTCTGAACGTGACCATATACCACAAGCACGTTTTTGAGTAATGAATTCAAATCAGTTTTGATGTATAGATATTTCTTTATTGATATACAGAGTATCTGTGACACACACACACACACACACACACCTGTGTGCCACACCCTCAGAAACAAGTGTCAAACTTTCATTAGAAATCATTTAGTGCCCTTGTTCATTTATATTAAAACTCTCCTTTTTATCATCATGATCTTTATTGTTTGGATTAGTAACGTTTTAAATGTCATCATCACACATGTGGTACACTGCAAAAAAAACTATAAAAAAAGCTAATGGTTTCCATTACAAACACCATTGTAAACCATCAACTATTTACCATTAAAACCAGTGCCAAATGTCTTCATGTGATGTGTTATTGGTCTTATTCCAGTATGATTTAATGGAGTTCTATTGGCTCCCAACAGTCAGATGACATCCACCAACACATGACCAGTGGAAACCCACAGACACCATTATAGTTTCCATTAAAACCAATACAACTCCCATCAGAACCATTAAACCCATTAGAATGTCCTAGATTTTCAGCACAGTGGTCTTGTTTGGCAGGGGAAAGGTTGGTGATCAGATGTGGTGTCGTTGTTTAATTAATCGTGTATACTGTAAGTACAGTAAAGGTGCACAGGGTTGGGCTCAGAACACTCATTTGCAATGCATATTGAAGGCTGGACGCTTTACAAAGTGAGTTTGGCAGAGTTCCTCAGAAGCCCTTCAGTTTCCCCCGGCACCATGACTTCAGGATTAAAGCCTTAGACCACAACATCGTGTCCAAAATGAGTAAAAATCGCTACTCGCTGAAGGAACCCGACGTCAAAGAGTATCTTGTGAAGGGAGACAGATTTACAAAATGGAAAGAGGTGAGCAGACTATAAGATTGACATCTGCAATAAAACGCTGGAGGTTGGAATATTTGATGTGGATTTTTAACAACAAAGTAAAGTCGTCCATGTGTGTCGTGAGGTTTCATCTGACAGATTGATGTCTGATTCATTGTTGTTTGTGTAAGAGGTTTAATAGTTTGGTGTAATCCTCACAGGACTCCAAGAAAACCATCCCGGTCACCATGAAGATGGACCCGAAAGGATTTTATCTCGTCTGGACCAATCAGAGTAAAGTAAGACATTTACTTACTTCCGACATGTATTTACTGTAGGATAGAAAACAAGCTTTCATTAAACCATAAACTACGCTCATTAATAATGACCAGATTCATGTGCAGTCATCTAAACATTTCAACCAAATTATTTTTGCTTTTGTTTTGATTTACTATTTACACTGATCTAATAGACTTCCAACATGTATACATGCCAACATTGAAAACGGTCTATTTAAATGTGTGTGATGTCAGCTAGTAGTTATTTTACAGTAACACAACCTCTCTCTCCTTATTGATTTGTGCTGCTGTGGGTTTGAAGTGTTATAGTTGAGCATTTCAGAGGTTTTAGCCAGAAGCTCGTGTGGGCAGAGAGTCATCCTGTATGAAACATTAATGTTCATGACACTCGCTTATAAACATGATTCTACAAACACACACAGAACACGGTGTCTAAATCATCTTTTAATACGTACAGATTCGTTGCTGTTGACAAAGGATCATATTAAACACAATTATTGTTGATTTGTGTGTTTGTTGTGGTCTTCTTGTTGGAATTATTAAAACAAAAACATAAAAGAATGTTGTAAAAACGTTAACTATGAACTATTCTGAGGTGTTTGTCTTTTTGTTGTCTCGTTAAACCTTCAGAATAATCATTTTCATCCGCTTTCTTTTGAATGCATTAGTCTAGTTGTGTGTTTGATGTGTGTCACATGACATCGTGTCTCTCTCGTGTTTTCTAGGAAACTGAACTTCTGGATGTTGCGACCATCAGGGACACAAGAGCAGGAAAATATGCCAAAGTCCCCAAAGTATGTGTCATGTGTCAAGCGTGTGTTATGTAATGTGCTTTTGTTGCATAAGTATGTTAATATGTGAGTGAAGACACCGATGGCCTTCAGTGTGACTTCTGGCGTTTGAATGGATTGTTGCTTTTGAGGATTTGTGTGAATTTGCCTTGCAAAAGCGCCATTCAATGCACCGTCATAATCTATTTACACAGCGGAGCCGGAACACACTTTCTGTGTCTCCAGAAGTCTCACAGTTTCACATTCGGACCCCACGACACGACACGCACGCACACACACACACACACACACACCTGCAGGAAACACTGTTTTAATCCTTACCACACTTCTGCTTAGCTGCTAGTTTAAAACGTTTACGTACCATTTCAAACCTTATGAATATTATTTCAAGTCTTTGTTGTAAAAATGAGGAAATGTATATTTTCTCTCTTGCATTCACACACACAGACACACACACACACACACAGCAGTTGACCTCTTACATCTAGCTTTGCTCATTTGCATGAATCCAGATTTGTTTGCCGGTCTGGGTTTTCTCTTGTTGACGGCTGATGTATGGAAAGCAGACGACATGCATGAGATGTTCAAGCAGGACCTTCCCAGCGCTTGTACAATCAAACATTTTTCATCAAAATTGACTGTAATGGAATTGTTAAATCATATATTCACATTGATCACTATTTCTACACTTTCTTATGTTCTCCCTGTTGAAAAAAACAGCATGTGCTGGTTGTGTTTGTTTTGATGCTGGTCTGTGCTGGTTTAAGTTGGTCAAACCAGCAT